>NW_024121210.1:13891691-13991311 GCF_016745375.1 Pimephales promelas
TTTTTTGGTTTTAAAATTCGATATTCAGATATATGGGCCGATATTTTTTTATTTTCAGAAACGCGCAACAAAACACATTAACAGATTTCCCTAACATCAGTTATTTGTAGTCATTTATGAGTTTTAACTAAAATAATATGTAATATGATAATGCATTTTAAAAGAAATTTGTTTCTTTTATTGTCACAACAGAACAGACTGATGATATTGGCATTAGCTTTATGGTTAGCTAGTCTAATGAGTGTTTAGCTTGCCAACAGGAATGGTGTAGAGTGCCCTCTGGTGGACAAACTATACAACTCCACACTCATGACATGGTTCAAGTGTTTTTCGTACGTTTTTAATTTATTTTTTAAATATTAATTTATCGGCCATTATAACTGCCGATACCGATAGTTTGGAAAATGCCTAATATCGACGTACCGATATATCGGTCTGGCTCTAGTCACCACCTCAAAGAGCAGCACAGAGAAGTCCAAATTAAACATGATTTAATGACTCGTAAATGTAAGAACACATTGATGTCCTAAGACACGAAACAAGCGGTTTGTGTGAGGAAACGAACAGTATTTATATCGTTTTACCTCTTGTAACCACAGTCACATCCGAGTGATCTAAGGCCGCGGGCGCTTCGGTCTGACCAAAATCTGTGCAAATGTGTCGTGGATTTCCAGCCTTAAGTCACACAAGTCTCATATACCAAAAGAGCAGAATGGCTTTAATCAAAAATGCTGCATGTGTTTCTGCAGGAGAGCGCTGTAAACGACTCGCAGGGTCAGGATGAAGCCGCCAGCTCTTCAGGGCAACCGCAGCAGGATGTAGCAAACACAGTATTGCACTTGAGACGAAAGCTGTCTTACCCCAGACCAGATCCGACACACAGCGAGACTGAGAGGGAAAACACTAGTCCGCTGCTAGAAATGCCTGATCTGTCACAGACGACCTCCTCGAGGAGTTCAATGCAGCTCTCCAAGACTCCTGCGACCTCTCAGGTTAGTTTTCATGAAATCACGTCACATATATTGTTCATAACCCTAAAGCCTACCGTATCATATTTGATACAGACATTTCCAAGGCCTCTAAATTGTCAAAATGATCTTAAAGGAGTAGTTCACTTCTGAAAAAACTTTTGCTGATAATTTACTCACCCCGTGTCATCCAAGATGTCCATGTGTTTCTTTCTTCAGTCGAAAAGAAATTAAGGTTTTTGATGAAAACATTCCAGGATTTTCTCCATATAATGGACTTCAATGGGGACCAAAAGACAGTTTCAGTGCAAACTGTTCAAAGGGCTTTAAACGATTCCAGACGATTAATAAATGTCTTATCAAGCGAAACGATCGCTCATTTAATAAATAAATAACAAAGTTTAAGTTTTATAAGCTCAAATGCTCGTTCGTGACTCTCCTGTTTGAACTCGTTCGTCAAAATGAATGAATCTTTTTCTGAGTCAATTTGTTCGTTTCGTTCGTTGAATGAACCAAATGACATGAAAAAAGATTTGTTTATGTTGATTAACGAGGCAAGAACTTATTGGAATGATATTAAAATAAGTTATTCAAGCTAAAACCAGAAGATTTGTCCTGTATTCTGGACAAATGTGGGCAAAGTAGTTTTCAAAAATACTTCCCTTGATCTGAGCGGTACAAAACTTGGCTACTTTTCCTAAGTTTGCTTCCTGAACAAATACAATATTTTTTTGACTCAATTCTACAGTGTTAAGTGGTTGAAAAACAAACTCCTTAATCTTGTATTTGGGTCAAAAATGGGCAGAAATGAAATGAATGGGAAAAACTGTAATTTAGAGCATTCTAAAATAAGCCAAAATAAGACACCAAAGTCACTTCATCTTTAGGTTTTAGCTTGAAGAACTTATTTTGGCTTATTTTAGAATGCTCTACATTACAGTTTTTCCCATTTCATTTCTATGGGTGCCCATTTTTGACCAAAATACAAGATTAAGGAGGGTTTTTTTCACCCACTTAACATTGTAGAATTGAGTCAAAAAATATTGTGTGTGTTCAGGAGGCAAACTTGGGGAAAGTAGCCAAGTTTTGTACCGCTCAGATCAAGGGAAGTATTTTTGAAAACTATTTTGCCCACATTTGTCCAGAATACAGTTTTAGGGTTAATTATAAAGGTATGAACCTTCCCTTTGTTTCCCACATGTTTGATGCATATTCCCAGGACAAAACCTCAGATAAACTGACAGTCATCAGCGACACTCCGGAGGATGAGCTCTTCAAGTCTCGCTCAGAGTCCCAGATGTCCCCTGTCTTCCCCCTGCATCGCAGCTTGATTCGCCATTCTGTAGTATGTGTGGAGAAACTGAGTCAGGAACTCATCCCGGGGAGCGCAGGCCCAATGAACTTTCACCCCGAGGACACCTGCGCCGACAGGTTTCTGTCCCCACAGAAGGACTCGCCTGTTTCCAAACGGCCTGTCTCCACTCAGGATCGCTTCAAACCAACAAGCCATCTGCCAGAGGACAAAGATGGCCATCGAGATGCCAACGGGGAGGAAGACGATACTCAAATACCTGATGAAGATACTCCTTTAGCAACACAGCTAAGCCAAGGTTTGAGCACAGATCCAGATACGTGCCTTTCACCTTCTAGAAGATCCCAGATATCAAGCCCCAAATGTGTGCCTGAAAACAGCAATGAAGACATCACTGAAACGAGTGTAAGTAGGACAGCTTAAAATAAAACAGTACTGTTTACTGATTACTACGATTGTGTTGTCGTTTGAAAGATTTAGCACGGATCAAAAGTGAGTTAAGACTTAATAATGTTACACAACTTTTCTATTTCAAAGAAAATGCATCGCGGTTTTTTTTTAACATTAACACTAAAAAATGTTTCTTAATCACAAAAATTGAAGTTCCCATGAGATTTTGTTTAGGCGTAGTACCAAAAATAGCCACCGGGTGCCATTGAATTCTATTGAATTTAGTTGTATGCATTCTTAATACATTTCTGTCCAAATATCAATTCTGTCACAAAATTTGGAACCTTGAGACTCAAACCTTTCTGACAATATCTGTTTTGATCATAAATTATGAAATCTAATGATGCCCAAAAGGGGTGGAGCCTGATAAAATAAGTACCGTTTCTATGGTAACGCAACGTTCAATTATAAAACAGTTTTCACAGGATGAATTCTGAGTTTATAAGCTTTCAAATCATACCTAATTTATGATAACTACTAAAATATGTGATGTCATAAAAAAGGCGATAAAAAATTATATTATATTTTAGAGGATAATAAATATAAATATTATCATTTTTAGAGGATGATATTACACTATAATTTTTTATTTTTTATTGAAAAATACTAGATTATATTTTATAGTGAACTTTTAGCATAAAAACAGAAGTTTCAATGATTAAAAGTGGGTGCATCATCGACTTTTTGTGACAAAGGTCAAAAGATTTTTTTGAGGTGCACTCTTGTCATAAATTAATCAATTACTCTTCCTACATAATTTGGAACACAAAACAGGGGTACAATATCTATTTAAGTCTTAGACCTTTCCAACGATATATAATTTGTCATAATTAAATTAGGATTTAATAGAAATATAGTGAAGTAAAGGCGTCCCGGTACCAGGACGGTGACAGTTTTAAGCACCAAATCAACATATTAACCACAATGATGGAAGGATCACGTGACACTGAAGAGTAATGATGCAAAAAAACGTTGCTTCACCATCACACGAATAAATTATGATTATGTTTGAACTTTGAAATGAAAAGTGGTTTCTAAATTGTAAGAAAAATTGAGAATCATACTGTTTTTACTGTATTTTGATCAAATAAATGCAGTATTGGTGAGCATAAGAGACTTGAAAAGTCCATTTAAACAATAGTGTGTGTTCTTCAGATTAAATGTGTGTACAGTTATCAGTCATGGTATCAAATAGGCCGCTGTAATGCATGTTCTAATCATTTTATTTAAAGATTTTACTTAAAATAACACAATTCTACCCAAGAAGGTCTTATGTGTAAAAATCAGTGGAAACCGGTCCGTTAGTATCTGTAAAATTCTACGTATGTTACTCATTCTTGTTCTGTATAGGATAAATAAAAATGTGATTGGGATTACAACATCCCTGACTCTATCTATCATCTCTATTTGTGTTCTAACTCTATTGTATTATTTTAACAGAACAATCCTGACCAAAAGCAAGTGGAGGATCAAACCACTCAGGGTGAGAATGTAAAATCTGACACTGGTATGTCGTTTCTTACACTCCACCTCTCTACTGGCAATGTTTGCTCTATTTACTCTGAGACATGAGCCTAGAACCAAGAGTTCACTTCATTTCTAAGTGGTACTTTGGGGATGTGTAGTCATGTCAAAGGAAATGCTTAGTGTTGAGTATAGAAGTAAGGCAGTTGTGGTCGACCCACTGTTGCTGCAAGACTGAGCTGTGTTTTGTAGTATTGGTCACCACACAGAGTGAGTTTGGTTCCTGCCGACAGGGCCTGTTGAGTTATTGGGTTCTCTGTGCGATGGTTCCATACAAATGTTGATTCAGCCAGGCCAACTATTCAGCCTTTTTAAATATATGTTTATATGTACTGTTAATACTTTTATACAGAGTCACTGTAAAGTATTGCATTCACTTGAAGAAAAAAAATTTACTCTGTTTTTCTGAATTAATGAGTTAATTTTTCATGAGAAAAAATTTTTGCTCTGTTTTTCTGAATTAATGAGTTAATTTTTGATGAGAAAAAAATATTTTACTCTGTTTTTTCTGAATTAATGAGTTAATTTTTCATGAGAAAAAAGTTTTTGCTCTGTTTTTCTGAATTAACGAGTTAATTTTTGATGAGAAAAAAATATTTTACTCTGTTTTTCTGAATTAACTCGTTAATTCAGAAAAACAGCCAAAAAAATGTTCTCATGAAAAATTAACTCATTAATTCAGAAAAACAGAGCAAAAACTTTTTATCTCATGAAAAATTAACTCGTTAATTCAGAAAAACAGAGTAGATTTTTTTTCTTCAAGTGAATGCAATACGCCTCCGTAGTAAAGACATGTATAATGTAAAAAAAATAATTGCTGTTCTTTTAAACTTGCTATTCACCAATGAATCCTACAAAAACGTGTAAGAAGTCTGACAAGAGACTTCTTTCAAAAACGTAAATATATATATATATATATATATATATATATTTAGGGCTGTGCAAAAATTAATTGCGATTAATCGCATCCAAAATAAAAGTCTGTGTTTACATAATATATCTGTGTGTGCTGTATATAATTATTTTGTATATATAAATACACACACATGCATGTATATATTTAAGAAAATGTGTTATTCATATATAAAATATTTATATTTATATAATATAGATTATGTATTTATAAATACAGAATTTAAGCGCAAATAATTCTTAAATATATACATGCATGCATAGGTATTTATATATACAAAATAATTATATACAGCACACACAAATATATTATGTAAACACAGACTTTTATTTTGGATGCGATTAATCGCAATTAACTTTTGCACAGCCCTAAATATATATATATATATATATATATGTATATATGTGTGTGTGTGTGTGTGTGTGTGTATATATATATATATATATATATATATATATTTATTTCCGACCCCAATCTTTTGACCGGTAGTGCACAATATCTGTGATTCTGAACACTTGGGTTCACCCTAATCATTTCATTATGTGTTAAACTGCAGAAAAAGCTCCAAACCAGTCTTGGAATGAATTTACCAGTCACATGGTCTTGCATTTAGCAGATGAGGATGATGATGAAGAAGAAGAGGTAGGCAGGATACTGTACTTTAAAGTTAACAGTTTGTAAATTTAAAACAACTGCATGTTAATGCACAATAATATTATTCCATTAATCAGTATTTCAATGTTTTCCGATTCTTTTAAACACAATATTGCCATAACCAGATACAGCTAATGTTGTGTTGTCTAGAAATTCGAATCTGCCATATGCCTGTATTCAGAATTTTGAGTCAAAATATCCACATAAATGAACTTTCACTTGCATCAGTGCATGTCTAAAAAATATAATAGGTGCTGATGATTACAAAAATATTCCAATAGCTAATGTAAACATCCACGTTTAACCAGAATTGAAAAATGATGTCATTGCCCTGCAGGTCGTCTTTCCAAGCCCAGTCAAGAAGATTTCAATCAGGACTGGGCTTTCCCCAAACCAGTCCTGTGTATCTTCAGCGACCATCACCCTCGATTCTTCCACACAAGGCACACAAATGTCCCGGTCTGTCCTGGAGGAGGACTCGAGGGCGTCCAAAGGTGCTGAGTCCCAACCCTCTGACCGTAAACCGACACATACTTCAGTGGGAAAAAAAGGACCATGCACAATCTCATACTACTGGGGAGTGCCTTTCTGTCCCATGGGGCAAAGCCCGGACGAGTACACGCGTGTGATCATGTGTCAGATGGAGGTGTACGAGAAGAGCCTGAAGGAGGCCCAGCGGAAGCTGCTGCGCAAAGCAGATTGGGGGCAGCCCGTGAGTGACATCACCTCCCAAAACATCACATTACTATGGAAGCTTGTTTCCGCCTCAGAATGAAAAATAAAACAGGTTATTGCGACTTTTTATCTCACAATTCTGACTTTTGTTTTCTCACAATTGCGAGTTTACATGCAATTCTGACTTTATATCTCACAATTATGATAAATAAAGTCAGAATTGTGAGATAAAAAGTCAGAATTGATTGATATTAAGTCGCAATTGTGTTATAAAGTCAGAATTGTGAGATATAAAGTATTCTGAGGGTGAAAAAGTTAGTCTTTTTCCCCCTTAGAATTGGCCTGATAACTCGCAATTGCGAGTTTATATCTCACAATTCTGAGAAAAGATGTCAGAATTTTGAGATTGTGAATGAACTTGCAATTGTGAGGGAAAAAAAGTCAGAATTGTGTGATAAAAAGTCTCAATTCTATCTTTTTTTCTTGCAATTGCGACTTTATTTCTCAGAATTATGACTTCATTTCTCATAATTGCGACTTTATTTCTCAGAATTGCGACTTTATTTCTCATAATTGCGACTTTATTTCTCAGAATTGCGACTTTATTTCTCATAATTGCAACTTTATATCTCATAATTGCAACTTTATTTCTCAGAATTGCCACTTTATATCTCATAATTGCGACTTTATTTCTCACAATTGCGACTTTATTTCTCATAATTGCAACTTTATTTCTCAGAATTGCAACTTTTTTTCTCACAATTGCGACTTTATTTCTCACAATTGCGACTTTATTTCTCACAATTGCAACTTTATTTCTCAGAATTGCGACTTTATTTCTCACAATTGCGACTTTATTTCTCACAATTGCGACTTTATATCTCACAATTGCGACTTTATTTCTCATAATTGCAACTTTATTTCTCAGAATTGCGACTTTTTTTCTCACAATTGCGACTTTATTTCTCACAATTGCGACTTTATTTCTCACAATTGCAACTTTATTTCTCACAATTGCGACTTTATTTCTCACAATTGCGACTTTATTTCTCACAATTGCGACTTTATTTCTCACAATTGCGACTTTATATCTCATAATTGCGACTTTATTTCTCACAATTGCGACTTTATTTCTCATAATTGCAACTTTATTTCTCACAATTGCGACTTTTTTTCTCACAATTGCGACTTTATTTCTCACAATTGCGACTTTATTTCTCATAATTGCGACTTTATTTCTCACAATTGCGACTTTATTTCTCACAATTGCGACTTTATTTCTCATAATTGCGACTTTATTTCTCACAATTGCG
The DNA here is from genome assembly GCF_016745375.1 of Pimephales promelas. Next base: position 13,899,501 of record NW_024121210.1, read on the forward strand.
ACTTTATTTCTCACAATTGCGACTTTATTTCTCATAATTGCGACTTTATTTCTCAGAATTGTGACTTTATTTCTCACAATTGCGACTTTATTTCTCACAGTTGCGACTTTATTTCTCATAATTGCAACTTTATTTCTCATAATTGCGACTTTATTTCTCAGAATTGCGACTTTATTTCTCAGAATTGTGACTTTATTTCTCATAATTGCGACTTTATTTCTCAGAGTTGCGACTTTATATCTCACAATTGCGACTTTATTTCTCACAATTGCGACTTTATTTCTCACAATTGCGACTTTATTTCTCACAATTGCGACTTTTTTTCTCACAATTGCGACTTTATTTCTCACAATTGCGACTTTATTTCTCACAATTGCGACTTTATTTCTTAGAATTGCGACTTTATTTCTCACAATTGCGACTTTATTTCTCACAATTGCGACTTTATTTCTCAGAATTGTGACTTTATTTCTCACAATTGCAACTTTATTTCTCAGAATTGCGACTTTATTTCTCACAATTGCGACTTTATATCTCATAATTGCGACTTTATTTCTCACAATTGCGACTTTTTTTTCTCAGAATTGCTAATTGTGAATTATTTCTCACAATTCTGACTTATAAAAAAGTCGCAATTATTTTTTTCGGGGTGGAAACAAGCTTTCATACATTACGGCTTATAGGAACAATCTGAAACTAATCAGCTCTCCTCATGAATATTATTTATGTCACATTTAGTTTTTATTCTATACAGTCAATCCAAAAATTCAGATTCAGACACCAGACATCATTTTTTATATTCTTTTACTAGTGGGTGCAGGACACTATAGTTAATTTATGTACGTGAGGATAGAAAAATAAATTAATCTGTGACATATTACACCCACAAATTCTTCATACAGTGGATTACCAGTAAAATGTATAAAAGATTTAAGACCAAAAATTATTCAGACGCTTTTTCTTTAATTGCTAATGTGACCTTTTTACACACAGACTGAACAATATTAAGCATTGCTTGAGCTAAATTGGTATTATCTAAGAGTGTAGTTAAATTTAACAGCTGAAAACGGACAGATATTCAACATAATTCATTTGTGAGACCGTCTAACAGAAGGATGGCCAAAACCACTGAAATATCCACTGAGTTCTTGTTATATATTGTATTACCGTTTTCTAAACTATAACGAATCAACTGTGATAATGTGAGAAAGGTGTCTGAATGCATTTTAGATCTGCCAAAGCCACTGGTAACAAAACCCTTTATATATATATATATATAGCGTTTTAGTGATGTACACATTTGTTTGTTTTCAGGTGTTGCCCGGCTCCTCAGAGAGGCCGTTCGCTGGGAGGAGATGGAAGCGCAACAGGGCTCCTCAGCTGTCGGAGGATGAGGAGGACAATGAAGAAGAAAAGAACAGAAAAGCAGTAGAAGAAGAGAGGGAGGAAGAGAGGCAGGGGTCTGTGGCGGGGTCACAGGAGGAGGCTGAGGGAGGACAGACTGAAACATACGTAGTTGTGTCTTCTCCAGAGACTAAAGATGAGCAGGAGGTGAGTATACTAGTTTTGGTGTGACTGTAATCTCTAAATCAGGGGGATTGTTTAGATCTATCATGTGAAATTAACTGATTTTTGTGGTCAGAACTAGAATTTCAGCATGTCTGCTTGGATCCATGGCTTTATATTCGGGGTCTTTTTAACCCGCAAATTAATTTTTTAATTTTTTTAAAAAATTCTCTTTGTCCAAATGTTATGAAACTTTCTACGACTCTTAACACTGTCTAGATCTATCAAAATAAAATAATAATAATTAAAAAAAATATATATATATATATATTACAAAATTCATCATATTGTTACTATTTGTTCAAAAAAAAGATTCCAATCAGTTTTTTAGGAAATCATTTATATATTACAACAATTTTAGTTTTTTACTGCTTTATTGCTCATTTGTTATTGCCGTTCAGTTCATTGCATTTTTATGTTTTTTTTTCTCAATATGTAATATAACAGTTCATTTTTGTTCTTTTACAGTTCGCAACTGAAACGTTGATTTAAAATTATAGAATTTTATTAAAAACAGATATTTGAAATAAATGATATACTCTAAAGACTCCAACATTTCTCTCTGTCACATCTTGTTCAGGTTTGATTCTAATCATAATGTAAAATTATTGAAAAACTTTTGTGAGTGCAAAAAAAATGCTAAATTTTGTCAGGTTTTTTTATTGTGATTTTATAATATTTAGATATGAATCCAACTGGAAAAACTTGAAAAGATATATAGTTCGGTTAGTCAAATAGCAAATAGCTTATAGAGGAGGTCTATGGCCATCTAGTGGTTAAAGTGATATTTTTTATTTTAAAACTGCATTTTCCCAAAAATTGTCAAAACCTTGCATTAAACCATGTAAAATTATCCATGAATGAAAATTAGAAATCTGGGTCTTTTATAAAGTGAATTTTACATACAATGCCATCCTTTTGTAAATATATATATATATATATATATATATATTTAATTGTTTATAGAAATTTAAAAGATATCAAAAATACTCCAAAAACTGAATAAATGTTGAGTAAAAACATTAATAAACAGAGTAAAATTAAATTTGTAAATATATATATATATATATATATATATATATACTGTTAAAAAATGTAGGGTTTTTTTTTTGTGTAATATCAACATCAACCACAAGATGACACTCCAGTTATTGACCATAAAGTATATTGCTGCACCTCTTGCTGATCTCTAGTTTGCCTTCTCAACAGGATAAAGCCCCTTTCTTCAGCCAAGAGGAGCCTGGAACTGCAGCTGCTAATAAACCGTTCAGGTAAAACAGCGAGTAGTTCTGGTGTTCAGATTTCCACCACAGATTGTTAGACGTTTTACCCTTTGAAAGAGTTTGGTGACATGCTTATGTGCACACAGTCAGCATCAAATTTTACTTAAAGCCTTTCTCTAAATGCATTATTAAAGTATTTTTAATGTAGTAATTATGCCTTGTAATGCATTGAATGGTCTAATGAATAATGTAACCACTTTTATTATCAACATTTGTGCAGTTTTCGGAGTATTTTTGATATCTTTTACATTTTTATAAATAATTAAATAAATGTTTATTTAAATAGGCTTTTTACAACAACAAAAAAGCCTATTTAAATTTAATTACTTATAAAAATGTAAAAGATATCAAAAATACTCCAAAAATTGCACAAATGTTGAGTAAAAACATTATTAAACAGAGTAAAATTACATTTGCATATAAAGTGTTTTAAAGCTGTCCTATCGCATCTCATTGACAGGAAGAAAACTCCGTGGGATATTTCAGATGAAACTCAAATAACGAGTCCAGCTGAGGAGGAGGAGGAGGAGGAGGAGGAGGCCCAGACTCACGAGGGCTGTGAAGAGGATGAGATCGTTTGTCCAGGTATGTGACTGAAGTTTCCAGCTCTTCAGTTGATGATGAAAGTGTTTCCTGTGGCATGAACATAATCCGGTTGCATGTGAACACAGAGACTCAGATGACTGGAAACAGCTCACCAGAGCTAATGATCACCAGTCCCGCACAGGTACAGTAGCACGAAACAAACACACACACCGTCCTAAAAGAAATGAGCTTGAAGACCTTGTGATGTAAGAGAGCGTCCCTGGTTCACAGCCCCAGTCTCGAGCTGCCAGCGTCAGCGAGGTGATGGAGGTGGAGGAGGGCGGAGGTGTGTCTGTAGCGGCGGATGAGATGATGGAGCAGGAGAACGATCCAGATGAAGCGGCTCCTCCTCACGGTCAGAGGATGGAGTGTCCCATGTGCTCGAAACTCTTCCCCTTCAGCAAGATCGAGATGCACGCCGCTTTCTGTAACGGCGAAGCAGAACAACAGGAAGAACAAGCACAAGGTCAGCTCTGGAACCGTTCAAGTCACCTGTTTCATAATAATAATAATAATTATCATAATATTTAGTATTTATTTTAATTATATTAATATTATATATAAATATTATAATATTAATATATATATATATAATATTTAATATATTAAATATTATAATATTTAGTTTTATAGAGCACTTTATACCATAAACAGGAAAATAATGATTCAATGATGGAAATGAAATACAATAGCAGGGCTTAAAAGAGTAGTTCACTTTTTTAAAAACTTTTGCTGATAATTTACTCACCCCCATGTCATCCGAGATGTCCATGTCTTTCTTTCCTCAGTCGAAAAGAAATTAAGGTTTTTTCTCCATATAATGGACTTTAATGGGGACCAAACAGTTCAAGGTCCAAAAGACAGTTTCAGTGCAAACTACAAACTGTTCAAAGGGCTTTAAACGATTCCAGACGATGAATAAGGGTCTTATCAAGCGAAACGAGCGCCATTTAATAAATAAATAACAAAATTTAAGTTTTATAAGCTCAAATGCTCGCCTCAGGTGACTCTCCTGTTCATCAAAATGAACAAATCTTTTTCCAGAGTCAACTTGTTCATTTCGTTCGTTGAATGAACCAACACAAAAAAAGATTCGTTCATTGTGATAACAGGAGAGTCACGAACGCGCATCACAGAACAGAGCAAGGCGAGCATTTGAGCTTATAAAACTTAAACTTTGTTATTTATTTATTAAATGAGCGATCGTTTCGCTTGATAAGACCCTTATTCATCGTCTGGAGTCGTTTAAAGCCCTTTGAACAGTTTGCACTCAAACTGTCTTTTGGACCCCATTGAAGTCCATTATATGGAGAAAATCCTGGAATGTTTTCATCAAAAACCTTAATTTCTTTTCGACTGAAGAAAGAAAGACATGGACATCTTGGATGACACGGGGGTGAGTAAATTATCAGCACAAGTTTTTTTTTAAAATATAATGTAATCAACAGTTAAGGAGTCCCCAAGGTTTTAATGGAAATGCATATGCAGCTAGTGTGCATAGAGTCTATAGTCTGCGAGATATTTGTGGAAAAGGTTGATAGATTTGTAAAATGAAATATTTCATTTTATTGTAGTTGTTGCCCGACGGAAGAGGACCAGAGGAAATTTAACAGAGCGATCTGGCAAGTAGGTGCAGCAAACATCCAATGAACATGTTGAGAATAAAGTACAATAGTAGTGTCATAAAAGACACGACGCACATTTGAACGATCTTTTTCTATCCAGATCAGCAGAGATGGAGAAGTGCTTCCTGTGTCAGGAGGTGTTCTCTCCTCACGAGTATCCCGAACATGTCGATTTGTGCATGAAAAAGAAAAACCAGAGACCCGATCAGGTGACCGTTACATACTGAAACAAGTATGCTGACTCGTCATTTTTATATGTTTAGCGTTCTCTGAAAGCATTTTGTATCGTGTCAGGAGTCAGGACTCGACATTGTCTTTTCATCCAGTTGTCCGAGTAAAAAATCAGCTTGTCCGGAAGTTATTTAAATTTTTTTGTGTTGTAAATATAATTTATTCTGAATCACTGTTAAATCTGCATATAAGGGCATTTTATCCCTCTAATCTTATAAATATATACTTTATCTTTCATTTTAAATTCTTAATTTCAGTGACTCAATAAAATAAATTAGAATAAAAAACACCAATCAAATTAAATAATTTACACTGAAAAATTACAACTGCTTTAAATAATGTTATGAGATATTTTTTTTTTGAATATACAAATAAGAAAGAATGATATTTTTAAAGCGCCCGTAGGTGATCGTCGTAATGAGTGAGTCATTGAGCCATTCGTTCAAACGATTCGTTTGAATCTTTGACTCAACCGTCCTAAATCGAAGAATTACTTGTTTATTGAACTGTCATATTAAATCATTGTTCACACTCTTGGTTGTGTGATGTTGCTTAACTGCATTATATACTGTAGTTCTTCTAAATCTAGAAACTCCACATTTTGAGTTTTTACCGTCGTATGTTAACTGAGTTTCTTTGTGTGTGTTTGCTCATTTGTTTCCATTTCCTAGTTATTGGCGTTTTAATCAGGCTAATTGTCCCTGTCGAGCCCTGTGTTTATATCAAGTTTCATTATTGTAGTGTTTTTGCAGGAAAGCGGCCTACTTTCTGCTCTGGAACGGACCGAACGGAGACCTACTGGTGTGTAATATTGATTTACATTTATTGAAAACAGACTGAATTTCTGCTGTTTATGCCAATAAAGCTTGACCTATGAGGCTTTTTATTATATTTAATCTTCACTTTCAGGCAGTGATGAACCTGGGCCATCTGATGTTTCTACAAAGAGCAGCTGGTACAATTTCAATATTGTTTGTGCATATGCCTTTAATTTTTTCCAATGAAATCAGCACTAATCATATCACGAACGCTCCCCCAGTGGTGTTGCAGTGACGGAGATGTCTGAAAGCATAGACTCGTCCTGTCCCAGTACTGCCTTCAGTCCTCCATCAGAAAACTCGGACTGCCTTCTGGACTCCTCTAAGAACAGCCTAAGACTCTCTAGAAAAAGAAAGTTCAAGAGATAGTGTCCACATGCCTTTATTAACACTGGTGTCTGTGCTTTTCATTGCCTCTCCATTTCTATGGCTTTTTACAAAATAAAAAAGTGCACAAATTTATATATTTAAAGTTTTGTGTTGTAAATGTGTATTAAATGATATTGACACCTCATGACGTTTGTATTAAGTGTCTGTTTTTAACCTATCAAACACACTTCTGCCTGTGCCTTTTTCTTCAGTGAAATTTCACGATGCAGACAAGTATGGAAGCTTGTTTCCGCAAAAAAGGTAATTGCAATTTTTTTTATCTCACAATTCTGACTTTATTTCTCACAATTGCGAGATATAAAGTCAGAATTGATACAAAGTCGCAATTGCGTGATATAAAGTCAGAAATGTAAGATATAAACTATTCAATAAACTAAATACTGCACAATTATGTGTCATAAAGTCAGAATTGCGAGATGTAAACTCACAATTGTGAGAAAAAGTCTCAATTCTGTCTTTTTTTCCTCACAATTCCGACTTTATATCTCACAATTACGACTTTATCTCTCAGAATTGAGCTTTATATCTTGCAATTGAGACTATTTCTCAGAATTGCAACTTTATTTCTCATAATTGCGACTTTATTTCTCAGAATTGCAACTTTATTTCTCATAATTGCGCCTTTATTTCTCATAATTGCAACTTTATTTCTCATAATTGCGACTATTTCTCAGAATTGCGACTTTATTTCTCAGAATTGCGACTTTATTTCTCATAATTGCAACTTTATTTCTCATAATTGCAACTTTATTTCTCATAATTGCGACTTTATTTCTCAGAATTGCGACTTTATTTCTCATAATTGCAACTTTATTTCTCATAATTGCGACTTTATTTCTCATAATTGCAACTTTATATCTCATAATTCTAACTTTATATCTCATAATTGCAACTTTATTTCTCATAATTGCGACTTTATTTCTCATAATTGCGACTTTATTTCTCATAATTGCAACTTTATATCTCATAATTGCAACTTTATTTCTCATAATTGCAACTTTATATCTCATAATTGCGACTTTATTTCTCATAATTGCAACTTTATATCTCGCAATTGCAACTTTATTTCTCATAATTGTGACTTTATTTCTCATAATTGCGAATTTATTTCTCATAATTGCAAATTTATATCTCGCAATTGCAACTTTATTTCTCATAATTGTGACTTTATTTCTCACAATTGCGACTTTATTTCTCATAATTGCAACTTTATATCTCACAATTGCAACTTTATTTCTCATAATTGTGACTTTATTTCTCATAATTGCGACTTTATTTCTCATAATTGCAACTTTATATCTCGCAATTGCAACTTTATATCTCATAATTGCAACTTTATATCTCATAATTGCGACTTTATTTCTCATAATTGCAACTTTATATCTCACAATTGCAACTTTATTTCTCATAATTGTGACTTTATTTCTCATAATTGCGACTTTATTTCTCATAATTGCAACTTTATATCTCATAATTGCGACTTTATTTCTCATAATTGCAACTTTATATCTCATAATTGCAACTTTATTTCTCATAATTGCAACTTTATTTCTCAGAATTGCGACTTTATTTCTCAGAATTGCAACTTTATTTCTCACAATTGCAACTTTATTTCTCATAATTGCAACTTTATATCTCATAATTGCGACTTTATTTCTCATAATTGCAACTTTATATCTCACAATTGCAACTTTATTTCTCATAATTGTGACTTTATTTCTCATAATTGCGACTTTATTTCTCATAATTGCAACTTTATATCTCGCAATTGCAACTTTATTTCTCATAATTGTGACTTTATTTCTCATAATTGCGACTTTATTTCTCATAATTGCAACTTTATATCTCGCAATTGCAACTTTATTTCTCATAATTGCAACTTTATTTCTCATAATTGCAACTTTATATCTCATAATTGCGACTTTATTTCTCACAATTGTGACTTTATTTCTCATAATTGCAACTTTATTTCTCATAATTGTGACTTGATTTCTCATAATTGCGACTTTATTTCTCATAATTGCAACTTTATATCTCGCAATTGCAACTTTATTTCTCATAATTGTGACTTTATTTCTCATAATTGCGACTTTATTTCTCATAATTGCAACTTTATATCTCGCAATTGCAACTTTATTTCTCATAATTGCAACTTTATTTCTCATAATTGCAACTTTATATCTCACAATTGCAACTTTATTTCTCATAATTGTGACTTTATTTCTCATAATTGTGACTTTATTTCTCATAATTGCAACTTTATATCTCGCAATTGCAACTTTATTTCTCATAATTGTGAATTTATTTCTCATAATTGCGACTTTATTTCTCATAATTGCGACTATTTCTCGCAATTCTGACTTCATTTCTCACAATTCTGACTTCATATCTCGCAATTGTGAGATTAAAAGTCGCAATTATTATTATTATTATTATATTCTTTTATCGAGTGGTGGAAACAAGCTTCCATAAGATACGATTCTCCACACATATAAAAGAAAGAACTGATATTGAGGGTGCTTCATCGCTGCACTATTGGCAATGGACCTTTTTTTTTTTTTTTTTGCCTGAATTTTTTGTGAGTGCACCTTTACAGCAAGCTTTTCTTTACATTTGCATTGAGAAATTTGCAAATGTCTATCATATAGTTTTCTGAATGTCTCTTCCAAAGTGCTTGGTGTATTTTAAGGGCTTACAGAAATGTTGTCTTTCTCTAAACATGCTAGTCAGTCTCCGACCAGATGAACTACAGGTTGACGAGAAATATTTAAGCCATGTGAAGTGAAGAAATTTTGCAACATTATGCCATTCTAATTTTTTTTTTTTTTTTTGGATGTACACACACTCAGAATCAGAGGTTTGGGATGAGCAGTGTGTAATGTAATTTGATTTGTGTGGTAGCAGCGCCATCTTGTGGGATTTGTATGATACAGCGCTTCATTGTCATCCAGAGAGCAGCTTGATTATTGAATACATTCACCTCATTTTATTCATAAAGATTCATATTCTGTGCTGTTTTTGTACCCAAGAGTGGAGCAACATCATCTCTGCTCCGGTCATTCCATGTATATTTACTCACACACTACCATTTAAAAGTTTGGGATTGGTAAGATTTGGTAAGATATATATATATATATATATATGAAGAGTTCAGATGCAAAAGCCTCTAAATGCCATTTGAAATTTTCTTCTAAAATGACCATTTTTATCAAGCTTGTATATTTAAGTTCAGTAATTTCACTTAAATGACTATTAATAGGTAATCTTCATTGCCATTTAAGTGAAATTACTGAACTTGAATATACAAGCTTGATAAAAATGGTCATTTTAGAAGAAAATTTCAAATGCCACTTAGAGGCTTTTGCATCTGAACTCTTCATATATATATATATATATATATATATATATATATATAGTGTTTTAATGCTTTCCCCCGCACATGTGCAAATGTCCTCAAGGAAAAGAGAGAATATGGAGGGAAACAGGAGGGTCGGGGGGACGTCTCTCTGCGGGACACTTTGCATTGAAATTGTGACCCAGTTATGTAAGGATTCATGAGAATGTCCTAAAGTATGGACAGAACAAGTTTTTTGCACTCCATATCTGCAGTGGAAATCAATGTGACTAAGCTAAATCAATTTGAAGGTCCAATATATTTAGGTTTTTAACATGGAAATGTTTTAATGACATTTTATTTAAGTACAGATGAGGCTCATTGTTGATGCATTAGTTGCCGTATATATGATAATGTATTTAGTTGATGAATTAGTATTCCTGATGTAATGTAACAACATTTATAGCATTCATTAGTCTACTTAATAGATAGGTTGGGTTAATTATAAATGCAGAGATGTATGTCAATGATTATGGAAATGCTCCATTTCATCTTAAAAAACAAAGAACGTTTGGGTTTAGAGTGTGATATACACATATAAACATAACAAGGAAAAGTTAAATGATCTTTTAAAGAACCCTGCACTTTATTTTATGTTAAAAGATTATAAACCATCCCTGCTGGGGGTTTAAGCTGGTCTCCCAGGCTGGTTTTAGAGGGGTTTTGGTCAAACTGGTTCTACTGGTTTTAGCTGGTCTCCCATCTTGACCAGACTTATCAGCTAACAAAAATTGGCCAAAATCCCTCTAAAACTGTCGTTTTTAGCTGTTGTTTCAGTGGGTGTTTTGTGTGTTAATCAAGTTTAAGTCACACTTCCATCATACACACATCACTTTGAACAAGCTCAGGTCTGTCAGTGTCAGTGTAATATTGTGACGTGCGGGAACAGCTGAAACAAAGGCTTTTGTGTTGTTAAATTTGGAACAGATTTCAGTTATGGCTTAAAGGATTTTATTTTACAGCAATATAAGACTTTATGGGCTCCTGAAGGGAAACAGGTCCAGTTTTGTTCCACTATCGGCCCAGCACTTCTGCTACTCTTTGGCAGAAACCCAGAATCTCTGTGGCCTCGTACAGCCTCGACAAGTTGAGCAAAACAAGGAAGCTCATGAGTTGTTAATAGCGAGTAGTATTTCTTGCAAGATTGCAAACTAAAACATGAAGTGTCATATTTCAGATTTCACTGCCAAGAGAGAAAGGAAAAACCACTGCATTTGAGATATAGGCAATATTTGATTTCAGGATGCCACAAACTTCCTGAGAAAGCTTGGTTTTCCACCGGGTCAAGGTCAGTTTTAAAAGAAAATTCTCGAAAGTGCCGCTGCTGTTTCTTTGTCCAGTTTGTGTTCCAGTCATTTCAGACACTTCCTGTGGAGAATTTCCTCTCTCCAGTTTCATTTGTTTTTGGTATGATATCATTTTCTTCGCCTAAACTTCCCATCCTGGTGGGCTCGTATTATAATTTATAATATTCAAAATGAACCAATCAGTAATACCCTTGATCAGCTCTACCAAACTGGATGTTTTTCCACTAAGAAACGAACATTGTTATTATATTTTGAATGATAGCCTACTGTGAAGTTGCTTTGATGCAATCTAATTTGATGCGCTATATACTATATACTTAGTATATACTAAGTACTAATATACTTATTGTTTTTTCCTCCACCCTATTTCCTCAATAATGCATTTTCCACTTAGATCTTAGAACATGCCATTGGTTTTACAAGCAGCAGCCCCGCCTCCAAATCATGCCATTGGTTCCACAAACAAGTAGACCCGCCTCCAAATCGTGCCATTGGTTCGACAAACGAGTAGCCCCGCCACCAAATCGTGCCATTGGTTGAGACAGTTTACAAAATACTTTAATAACTTTGATCGTAAATGAGTTTATCATAGAGGTCAATAAAAAAAAAAAAACAATATTATTATTATCACCAAATGTAAGAGTAGGCTATATACTTTTTACAGTATATGGTATATACGCCCAAACAAGCTATTAGCATACATGCTAAAATATAGGCTATATTAGCATTGTTTTTAGCTTCTCGTGAAAAAGATGTAGGCTAGTCGAGTCCATTTAAAAAACTATTTGTTAAAATAATATAGGCTACTTTCATAAATATACTGAAGTGTGAATAGAATGTACTGTTTTGAAGACTTATTGCATGTTTTGTTTTACTATTAAATGAAAATGTATAAATTAAATTAAATTTAATAAAAAATATAAAATGTAATTAGGGTAGTTGAGCAGTGCCTTCTGACACAGTTTTAGCACATTTAAAGTATATCAACTTTAAATGTAATAAAAATAAATAGCACACTGCAGTTAAAATGATAAAGTAGGCCTACTTTACATGTTACTTTGGTAAACGGATCAAAATGATTGTGTCTATTTAAAGCATGACTAAAGATTCAAACTGTACTTTAACGTAAACATTTAAATTTGACATTGCAAGGTGCAAAATGTGCTTTTTAAGTATACTTGAATGGCCATTTAATGTGCAATGACAGTGTTTTTAAAATATAGGCCTATATAGCCTACTTTAAGATTTGAATTAAGCACACTTTTTCACAAGAGTGTATTTCACTTATAGAAATTGTATAGCATTTTAAATTGACAGCAAGATGGCACAATGTTCTCACTGGTCACTCACACAGATAAGACTTTTGTTAATAATTCAATTAGTTGACTATGTAAAAGTAGGCTATCTGTTAACTTTCACAATGGGTCATAGGAACGGTGATGAGCCAAGAACTGACACAACAAACACTATAAGAAAAACAGAAGCAGAAAATGCATGTTTACTCCGTCACAGAATAAGAGGTACAGTATCTGAGTTTATTTCTGGCTATATCCTATGTAACTAATTTACAAATATATTTTATTGGTGTATTTAGAGAATGTTGAAGCACATCTCTGCGGTCATGTCTCAGAGAATTTGAAGGATAAATCGACTGACGAAAGCAGTTTCCCACACTTGCAGAGGCTGAACACTGACAAAAGAAATGATAGAGGCAACAGCGCCACCGCGAGGCCAGTGTGAGGAAGAACGCTTCCTTTGTGTGTGTGTGTGTGTGTAAAGTGACATTTCGCTGCAAACTCCACTAAAAGAAACACATTTGTATATTGTTGAGGTAAACCGCTATTTGTATGAATTTATTGTGTTTTGAGCAATAGTGTGTATATTCAGCCGTGAGTGGAACAATTGACCTTGACTAACTTTGTCACAATTCATAATTATTATACTGTATATTTATAAAACATATAATTTCCAATATGCAATTCTTAATTATACATATTACATTTATTGCTACTTTTGTTATATATGTATAACATACAAGTTTGTGTTATATGTATCACACACATGACGTGTACATATCATGTATAATATACATTTATTCTATAAACACAAACTTGTATGTTAGATGTGATTAATCGCAATTAATAGATTTGACAGCACTAATATATATATATATATATATATATATATATATATAGAGAGAGAGAGAGAGAGAGAGAGAGAGAGAGAGAGAGAGAGAGAGAGAGAGAGTTAGAAAATATAAAGCTTGTTGTGGATGAAAATGAGAAGAATGATAATGATATAATTAACAATAATATTACTGTTTTTTTTTTTTTTTTCATATTTTTTTTTAACCTTTCTCATTTTTTGGGTTACAAAATTGAAAACATTAGACTTCTTTGTTTTTTCCCTCGTCAAAAATTATTTTATCAGTTGATCATAATAAAAACAGTTCATTATATTTATGCAGTTATATAATCACAATATTACACATTGCATTTTCTATTGCTCCTCCTGCTTTCACATAACATTGTAACATCACAGTATTGTAAAGTTTGTATTTGTCGCCCTCCACTTAAGAAATGATAGCTGGCCAGTAATTGATATCAAATTGTTAAATAACTTGTAATAGAAATAAAAAAAAGACTATTATGAGAATATTTCTGGTGTCAGCAAGAGCAAGAAAAATGAAATGTCACAGCCATTGTCTCGGAAATGATCACGTGGAGACCCCCCCTGCTGGAGAACAAAATGTAACTATTTTCAATTGTTTATTATATAAATATTTAAATTTGTATTGTCTATTAGCCTATACATTCATGTATATTTAGCATGCATACAGCAAACGACTGCACTGGCCAACAAGACCCGTGTTTACAATGTGAACAAGTAGACTATATTTTTAGAGGGAAATTTCATGCATATATTATAGACCACACATTATATTTTTAGACATTAGATTTAAAATATATATATACACACACGTCAGACTAGCAGATCTTTAGACGGTTCGCTATTTATTGAATGCTTTCAAAATGGGCTATTTTACAGAAGAACAGCACGCATGCTCTGTAGGCTACTGTACATATGGATATTGTCTTGAAATGCTGAATTCAAGGCTCCATGTTGAAATTGTGTTGTATTTCGGGATCACTGTTACTCACTGGGTTAAATTAAACCAAGAGCATGTTTGCACAGGCAATTTTGTGTACAATGCATAACATATATTAAAGTTCTTTTGGCAAATGCAGTTAAGCCACACCTAGATCCTGCCCTATTTTCACAAAAAGGCACAAGCTTTTCTTCAGCTATACGGTTATGTGTGTGCCGGTGCTGTTAGTACCCGGCTGTGTAACTTGATAGGGGGCATCGAGAGGGATAAGGGAATGTTGAGTTGCAATGGAGCAGAGTACGATACAGGTAAACTGAATTACAACTTTAAACTGTTACTTTGTTACAGCTCAAGGCGCTCGGCGCGCGACCTCGAAATTCGCTTTGTTTAAAAAAAAAAAAATTAAAATTCTTTTTTTTGTGTAACCGCTGTGCTCGCGACACGTCGTGATATTTGAAGTTCGTTAAAATGCCGAATTGATTCCTATCCAATAAGCCAACGAAGACTTGAAAATATTCCCTCATATTTCGCCGAGAAACTTTTATTTGTTTCGAAATGTATCTGAAATTTCCTCGACGCGGTGTGGGTTTTTTGTGTGTGACGATTTATTGTTATATCAAGAGCGCGTGCGTTTGATATTTCGATTTTTGTCGTTAATGATTAATTTCTTTGTGTGTCGTGTTGACTACCTAGATTCTCCCTCTTTTGCCCCCCACCCCCACATTTCACATTTGCCAAGCAGATTTTGTTTTAATTTCTTTATTAAAAACGATACGAGCCCACGATTTTAAAGGGAAAGCTGCATTGTTTATATTCACGTCCTGTCGATGCATTTTTCGACGAAATCCCATTAATATTAAGCACGATTTTAATATGAAACTTCTAGGAGGAGGTAAACTTGGTGGAGCTGCTGATTTTATTTGAGACGACGAAGTTTTTTTCGCCAAGCTTAAGTTATTTGATCCGTGATATCATTATTTTCATAAATGTTGTGTTTAGCAACAACAACATCGCTTATTTTTTATAATGCGTTTAATATTATTAAGATATTATTCGTGTTGGCTAGAAATGCTAGGCTACAGCAGGACATTTTTTTTTTGTCATGATATATGAGACTTTTATGTATGTGGCAGTAGGAAGTTGGCTGAAATATGTTGTTTCACATATTGAGTGAATACCAGTATTATTAGCTTCAGAGAGGACCCGGATTGAGGATGTTTTTTTTTTTTTTTTAAATGATTGTTTATAAAATATACACAATGTTCATCCTCATGATCAGCAACTCTGATATGAGTTATTTTTCATTATGCATGCTAATAAATATAAACAGTTTTGGCCTCAGTAAAAGCTCCAAGGTCATTTGGTTATTATTTCGAAATCTTTCTCCATGTAACGTTAATATTTTTTGGATTGGGATAAAACACTCACACGTTGGAGTATATACAGTGTAAAGTTGACTGTCACAGACGTGTATTGTGGTTTAACTGTGACTAGTTCTCTTTTTTACCAGTAGGCGCTCGACATGTGGACGCCGAGTGTTGTGGCTTCTGATTGGTCGGTTTTTTGGTGAAAATGTGGGTTACCGGTGGGGGTGGGGTGGGGGTGATTGACCCTCGTGAATGGGTCCTGTGATTGACATATTGAGTATGTTCAAGAGCCAATGCAATATGTTCGAATTGACCAGTTACAAAATGCAGATGGACAAATAAAATAATTTCCACGTGCATATTGAATTATTCATAATTTGTCACTCATATTTTAATCTCAATACCAATAACACATTCATGACTAAGGTTGCCTATAGTTAAAGAGTTTATTACTTTATAATTTGTCATTGTGTTGTTGCCTATATGTTTGAAACTAGTTTGTAGTGCTAATAACTTCAAATTATGTATTTTATGATAGTTAAATATATAGGCTTTCATCCATTATCAAATAATTTTGTTTCAGATAAATAAATTAGCATTAGCCTTTTTGCATTATAACTTTACTATTTTTTTCTTTTCTTTTTTAACTCTTGCTATGCTAATACATGCTGCTGAAGTTATTAAAACAACAAACATTGATACTAGTATTAAAACCTTTTAATGTTATCAAAATAACAATTATACATTCAAAAACATGTTATCAACTAAATTATCTTCAGTATGTTAAAGATATGAAGCAATCCTTAAATAATTTGTTGTGATATTCTGTATAGCCTCCACATTTTTGTCCATTTGATATCAATTATCAAATGAATTCATTTTGTCTCAGATAAATGAATTCTCATTAGCCTTTTGCATTACTTATACCTTTAACTATTTTATTTGTTGATTTATTTTTTAGTATGCTAATATAGTACTAAAACATTTTACTGTTATTAATATTTATAATTTAAATGAGCATAGTTAAACACTATTCTACGTTCGTGTGCATTGACCAAAAAATGTGTGTCATCAACTGAATTATCTTGGATAAAATTACCCAATCTTCAAACGTAAACATTTCTTTGAAAATCACGAACAAAAACATCAAATATTTAGTGTAGCCGTCCCATTTATTGTCCATTTTTAGATCCAGAATTGTTTAATATTAGCCTAAAACCACGTTCTGGCATCATCTCTGTGGAATTTTTATGTTTTACTTTCTGCAACTCAAATAATAGAAAAAAATCTTTGTGTTTTTCCATCGCTATCGGGCCATTCCTAAGTAGATTAATACACTGGAATGTGTTTTCAACCGTGGAAACTTTACCAAACAATTCTGAGTAGGTTATGTGAATGATTCGTTCATGTGTTTTAGTCTCTTATGTTTAGCAGAAAAAAGTCAAGACATTTGTGTGTGTGTGAGCGCTCGGCTGATTTGAGAAGACAGCGACGCTGCTCACACAGATCATTTGAGTCATGTGAAGGGTGTGTGTGTGTGTGTGTTTGAGCTTCGTATGCATAGATTTTCTTCCAGAGCTGTTATGAAGTGTTTGTGGAACGACAGCATTTCTATTTGCTTAAAATATCTGCGCAGGAGCAAATTCCAAATGAATGAATCGATGAGCTGTTTTTTTAACCACAGTCTTGCTTGTTATTTTATGCAACTTATAATTTTGTGCTCTGACAAAAAATACAAATTCTGCCATTATTCACTCGACCTCGAGTCAGTCCAAACCTGTAAGAGTTTCTTCAGCCGAACACAAAAGAAGATATTTTGAAGAATGTTGCTTAGACAGTCGCAGTGACTCCCATAGTTTTGTTTTACTATGGAAGTCAATGGGGTCCAAAAACCCATATTCTTTAAAATATCATCTTTTGTGTCGACTTGAGGGAGAGAAAATGTCACAGTTTTAATTTTTGCCTGAACTATCCCTTTAAAACTGAAGGAGTTTGGATGTTTTCTCACAGCTGCACTTCTTTCGTCATATGTTGGTTCCCTAACCGGGCTGCTTGTGTCTCGATCAGTGGTTAGGTGCTCCTAGCTGCCTTCGAGGCTCCTTCGCCTTTTATAAGTCGGTGGGTTGCAAGCAGGAGTCCGGCGGTGCGACTCGGGTCTGGGAGCTCGGGGAGTTCTACTTCATGCGCTGTGGCCCTCAGGAGCCGGTGTGTATCGCCGAGGTCACGCTGCTGTGGGAGGATCAGACGCAGCGCCGCCTGCTGGCCAGTTCCAGACTCTACTTCTTACCCGAGGACACTCCGAAGGGCAGAGCAGTGGAGCATGGAGAGGTGAGACTGCAGAAACAACCTGTACTTAAAGGAGTAGTTCACTTTTAAAAACACTTTTGCTGATAATTTACTCACCCCCGTGTCATCCAAGATGTCCACGTCTTTTTTTCTTCAGTCGAAAAGAAATTAAGGTTTTTGATGAAAACATGCCAGGATTTTCTCCATATAATGGACTTCAATGGGGACCAAAAGACAGTTTGAGTGCAAACTGTTCAAAGGGCTTTAAACGATTCCAGACAATGAATAAGGGTCTTATCAAGCGAAACGATCGCTCATTTAATAAATAAATAACAAAGTTTAAGTTTTATAAGTTCAAATGCTCGCCTTGCTCTGTTCTGTGATGCGCGTTCAGTGACTCTCCTGTTCATCAAAATGAACAAATCTTTTCCTGAAACTCGTTCATTTCATTCGTTGAATGATCCAAATGACACGAAAAAAGATTCATTCATTTTGATGAACGAGTTTGAACAGGAGAGTCGCACTAAAACAGAGCAAGGCGAGCATTTGAGCTTATAAAACTTATAATTAAAGGAGTAGTTCACTTTTGAAAACACTTTTGCTGATAATTTACTCACTCCCGTGTCATCCAAGATGTCCATGTCTTTCTTTCCTCAGTCGAAAAGAAATTAAGGTTTTTGATGAAAACATTCCAGGATTTTTCTCCATATAATGGACTTCAATGGGGACCAAATGACCGTTTCAGTGCAAACTGTTCAAAGGGCTTTAAATGATTCCAGACGATGAATAAGGGTCTTATCAAGCGAAACGATCGCTCATTTAAACTGAAATAACCGCAAGAAAAGTCAGGTTTAAAAGTAAATTAGTTTTCACAGATGTTACTGTACGAGTCACTGGACGAAGTGACTTATTTTGACAATATTGCTGGCCATACACTGATGAGAAAGTGCGCGTCCGGTGTTCGATACTGTGGAGTTGTCCTAAACGTGGCGCGGCGCTTCTCGTCCGGTGTGCGACCCCCTTTACAGCCAACAGTTCACATTCCCAGAATAATTGAAAAGAATAATTGTGCTCCATTCCATAACAAATGCGCGAAACAAGCTGATGTTTGTTGCTTGATAGACGCTAACGCACAACTACCGCATTTGTCCAGGACTACGCGTAGTACGAGCGTAAGAGGTAACGTGGATATGATGCGATTGACTCGCGACTCCCAGCTCACACGCCCCGTTTCTCTGGTTAAAATCTAAATTTTCTCGCGATTTAAACATTGTTTGAAACATTTGGAATATTGTAAGTTATCATCTTAACTAAATATATAACACTGGCCTTGTGATTTTGGGATATTTTAATGCAAAAATCTTAGGTATTCCACCTTTTAAGTTTTATAAGCTCAAATGTTCGCCTTGCTCTGTTCTGTGATGCGCGTTCGTGACTCTCATGTTCATCAAAATGAACGAATCTTTTCCCGAAACTCGTTCATTTCGTTCGTTGAATGAACCAAATCACACGAAAAAAGATTCATTCATTTTGATGAACGAGTTCGAACAGGAGAGTCACACAAAACAGAGCTTATAAAATCTATCATTAACTTGTTATTTTTTTATGAGCGATCGTTATTAATTATTTAAAACATTAATAGACGTATAGAAAAGATGTGATAATGTTTATTAGGAACGTGCATCCACGCATCACAGCTTTATGCAACTTTAAGTCAAATCCCTCCTTCTGTGGTATACAAATGCACATTTTTTTTGTCTGTTAATTGATTTAACTTGCAATATTTTTAGTAACAGAATGATTTAAGCGACTTTTAGTTGCCTAAACATAGAATGAAGAAGTTTTTGATTTATTAATGAACATTAATGAGTTATTTCATAGTTTATTTGAAAAGTTCAGATGCAAAAGCCTCTAAGTGCCATTTGAAATTTTCTTCTAGAATGATCATTTTTATCAAGCTTATATATTTAAGTTCAGTGATTTCACTTAAATAACAATTAATAGGTAATCTTCGTTGTCATTTAAGTGAAATTACTGAACTTAAATATATAAGCTTGATAAAAGTGATTATTTTAGAAGAAAATGTCTAATGGTACTTAGAGGCTTTTGCATCTGAACTCTTCATTTGGAGATTCCAGTCATATGCGGACAAACTCCTCTCAGATTGGTTCATCTGAAGTTGAATGATACTGTAAGAAGCAGTCATGGCTGACCTAGACGGTATTTTAAACAAGGTCTCAGTGTCCTTTGTAATGTTTTACTTTTTCATAACGCGTTTAGAACAAAAGGCCATTTTGTAACCAAATAAATAAGGAGGAGTACTAAAGCTTTCATTGTAAACAGTAGAATGTGAGAATGTCGCATAGATAAGCATGTAAATGTCAGCTGGGCTTTTACCCCTCTTTTTCTTTTAAAGTGATTGGTTGTTAGTTTTTGCCCGAGGCGATGCGTCTCTTGTTAGTATAACATAGGAAAAAGGGAGAGGCTTCTCTCTAGCATTCTCTAATGGTGTTAAAATACTTCAGGCCATTGAGCAAAGCCCCAGTCCTGCCTGTTATCTCATGTTTACTTCGCATATTTTTTGCACAGGATGAAGTAATCGCTGTATCAAAAAAGATCGTAGTCCGAGTGGAGGATCTGGTGAAGTGGACTTGTCAGGAACCGCCACAGTGGAAACACAGCAGTCCAGACATTCCCGGCTCTGATGGGTCACAAGACGCGAGTTCTCCACAGGAAGGCAAAACGGAGGGTGACGGTGAGTAAAAGTCCTGAACTGCATTTTTTTTGGTTTCTTAAAGGAGTAGTTCACTTTTAAAAAACTTTTGCTGATAATTTACTCACCCCCGTGTCATCCAAGATGTCCATGTCTTTCTTTCTTCAGTCGAAAAGAAATTCCAAATATTCCAGGATTTTCTCCATATAATGGACTCCAATGGGGTCCAAAAGACAGTTTCAGTGCAAACTGTTCAAAGGGCTTTAAACGACTCCAGACGATGAATAAGGGTCTTATCAAGCGAAACGATCGCTCATTTAATAAATAAATAACAAAGTTTAAGTTTTATAAGCTCAAATGGTCGCCTTGCTCTGTTCTGTGATGCGCGTTCGTGACTCTCCTGTTCGAACTCGTTCATCAAAATAGTGAGTCATTTGGTTCATTCAACGAATGAAATTAACAAAGTGACTCAAAAAAGATTTGTTCATCTGGAATCGTTTAAAGCCCTTTTGAACAGTTTGCACTGAAACTGTCTTTTGGACTAGGGCTGAACGATTAATTGCATTTGCGATAAAATCGCGATATGATGAAACGCGATTTTGTAATCGCAAGGGCTGCGATTACACTGGTCACGTGACACGCGAGAGAAAAGCAGTCTGCAAGATAAAGCATCAACTTGCCACGCTACGCGGTCTGGCGTCCAGAAAAGAACAGTTTATTGTGTTATTTATTCTCTCCTCAACAATCCTGGATCGATTCAGAGAATTTCAGAATCGAGTCTGAGCTTATAGTTTTTAAACACAGATGCGTGATGACGCTGCGCGTGCTTTAGAAACGAACCGTGTTCTGAATCTGCTTGCTTCTATTTTCTCGCTCTCTCTTCCTCACTCACACACACGACACCGCTCGAACCTTACAAAACATAGTAACGTTATTTTATAAAGGTCGGGGTTGAACCAAATTACAAGGACATTCGCGGGCTTCATTGAACAGGTTTTGCCGCTTTGCTTGATGTTATAACGTTACTCTTGCAGTGCGCGTTCTCTCCCGCGGGAATTTTCTTTACAAATGATTCACAGAGGCATTATTTATGTCTTTTGGAATGCAGTCGGCTTATATATTAAAACCATTAAAATCACTGAGAAGGCTGCTTTCATTTTAAAATACTAACGCGTGCTTTGTGAAGAGCGCTCGTGCATGCGGCCGTGAGCGACTCATTGGTAAATGTGCTTGCATGTCAAAATGCTTTTATGTTGCGAAATTGATGTAAACACGGTCAGTTATATATCTTAAACCAACAGGACAAACCACATTTACAATTTCAAAAGAGATATTAGTGTGAATGCAGCTTATCGTATCTAAACTGAGGGGAAATCACTCCAGCTCTCGAATGAAAAACATTCAGACAGCCTACTTTTAAATACTGAGACCACTCTTTGTTTATTGCTTGTAATGTTTTTTTTTTTTGTTTCTCTTTATTTACTAGCTTTTATATTTTGAAGCTATATTATTTTATATAGCCTAGGCCTATTTAAAATTCTTAACATGTAATTGGTTTAATTTAATGTTTTTTTTATATTTATTTTTTAAAGTATGTGTTTTTACACATGTAATTAAATACATATTTTAAGAGTTATTAAGATTAATTAATAAGAAAAAAAGTAGATCGGATCATGAGCTATCTAAAGATTCCCATCCTTACTGTACAATGATTTATTGCTTGTCTTTGTCGACTAATACAGAAGGTAAATAACTTTTTTTTCTAAATCGCATATTAAATCGCAATCGCAATATTGGTTAAAAAAATCGCAATTAGATTATTTTCCTAAATCGTTCAGCCCTATTTTGGACCCCATTGAAGTCCATTATATGGAGAAAATCCTGGAATGTTTTAATCAAAAACCTTAATTTCTTTTCGACTGAAGAAAAAAGACATGGACATCTTGGATGACACGGGGGCGAGTAAATTATCAGGAAAAGTTTTTTTTAAAAGTGAACTACTCCTTTAATGGGTAAGGACAGTCTGTAAAGGGGGAGACACAATTAAACATGTATCAGGGTCCTGCTTTATATTAGGTGTCTTTAAACTAATAGTTCAATACAATTTACTCATTGTAATGTGTTCATATTGTATTCCAATTTGCAAACCACTTGCTGATATTGAGGTGGGATATGGGTACGGTGAGGACAGGTTTGGTTAGTTAATCAACAGTGTAATTCTAGACGTAATTACATACAGGTATTTTTTAAAATAGAAGTGCAATGTAAAAACAAATCATGTATGTACACTAAGTGCATTGTATTAAATTATTAATTTAAATGGTAATTACATAGTAGTTAAAGACACTGACTATAAAGTGGGTCCTTTATCGGCTTGGCTCATGAATATTAATTGTGTTGTTGGAATTTTTCATTGTATGCATTTGTTTACTCTTGATTAAGAATAAGTGACTTTCACTTATTTCTGTTATATTGAGGTTTATATATATATATATATATATATAGAGCATTTCACAAGATGTAAACAACACTGGTCCAGAAGCACTTCCTGTTTCAGTTTGTAACTGTTTTCTTTATTTCACATGTAAAGAAAACATCTTAAAGGTGTTTGTTTAACTTTTTTTGATTCAGTTTTATATGTTCTGTTGGTTGTATTTTATCCCAGCTTTTATGTAGTGTTAAAAAACTGAAACAGGAAGTGCTTCTGGACCAGTGTTGTTTACATCTTGTGAAATGGTCTATATATATATATATACACACACACACACACACACACAGAGAGAGACTATTATAGTATTTATTAATATTTTGAATTGGCTTTTATTTTTTGTAATTTTGTAACTTTTGTCATTTATTTATTTTATAAATAATTTATTATATAAATATTTTATATATATATATATATATATAAAACCTTAATTCATTTTCAGTTTTAGTTTTATTTAGCTTAAAATCATGGGTGTTTTTTTTTTTCCATCAAATTTTAGTTTTATTTCAGTTTTATTTTAATTAACCAACCATTACTCTTGATGAAGAATAAGTGACTTTCACTTATTTCTGTTATATTGAGGTTTATATATACACACACACTATTATAGTATTTATTAATATTTTGAACTGGCTTTTATTTTTGTAATTTTGTGTGCTTTTGTCATTTTTTATATGACATACAACCTTAGTTTTATTTAGCTTAAAATCATGGGTGTTTTTTTTTCCATCAAATTTTAGTTTTATTTCAGCTTTATTTTAATTAACCAACCATTTTTGATAGTTTTAGGTTCGGTTAATAACTCGCGAAGTACTTCTTGCCTTATTTTCTTATGAACCCTGTATTGTTTGAGTTAGGCATTTGTCAGGAAGTGAATAAAGAGGACGGCTTATGAAATTGTCCATTGTGTCTGTTTTTCAGCCTAAAGCCAACTGAGCGCACTTCACATTATAGTTAAGTATAAGTAAGAGTGAAATGTGTGAATAGGAACTTGTAGGCAACATTTTGTGAGATTGTGATAGAATAGAAATGACATTTAAAAGTGAACTATTTTTAAAATACAAAACAGAGAGCTACTCTTAATTTGAATCGAAAGTGAATCATTCAGCTTACAAAAATGTCAAATTGCCTTCTTCATAATATTTTGCAAACAGAACCCTGGAGTGTGATAATATAGTCCAGCCCAGGGATTGTAGCTAATATTGAATGAGTATATTTTCTATTAAACTATATCGTGTTTTTTTTTGCATGTGAGTATTGAAGCTGTAGTGAGTGAGGGTCATTATTTGATGTATGGACTGACTCTTGTGTTCTGTGTCGTGTCAGACGAGGCTCAGCAGAAGGTGAAGGTCCTCAGTTACCCCCAGTACTGCCGCTTCCGTTCCCTTCAGAGCCGCGTCCCGGATCAGGCGATCTGCCCCGGTCTGCAGGACCCGCATCTGCTGGCCCTGGGGGGAATAAAAGCGGCCCTCCGAAACACACGAGTCCTCTACTGTCGGGACACCTTCAACCACCCTACGCTCGACAGCAATGCTAGCATACTGACACAGCTCGGTGAGTAATACACTCTTGTTGGACTGTGACAGGGCTTGGTTAAAAATATCGATTTCTCGATTTTAACCCTTGTGCATCCTTATGGACATTTTTGTTGTTTTGATCACTTTGCCTGTGTTAAGGCTAACGGCAAAAAAATTGGCACAGGTGTGTATTTTTATTGGAATTTTACTATTTCACCGTCATTTTCTTAAAAAAAATATTTTTTGCATTAGGTACAAAAAAATACTCCCTCTCAGCACCGTTTGGACAAAAATGTCCCCATTGAAACCCATTAAAACTGCCATTTTTAATCCCCGGTTCAGTTAACTAAAAAATTCTGCAATCTTTGTTAAGAGGCTTTCATTCTGATGGCAAGGCTTCAAAATTTTATTTTTTACTATTTTTTTATCAGATGGTGCCTTTTTTTTTTTTTTTAAGTTTGGCTTATAAAACAAATATCGCTTTATTCCTGGTTTCTGCTTCGGCATATTATAGAGCCAACTGGATAAATTATGCAACGATATTTGTGTGGGTGTGTTGGTATGGATGTCAGAGTGTGGTTAGTATGTGTGTTATAAAAAAACATGTGTGTGTGTTTGTAATACTGAGAGAGAAAAACTGCAATGACTGTGAGCTCCAGTGGGGTTTTGCTGCCACCCAATGGGGGAAATATGTTACTACACACAAACAAACTGTTACCCAAAGCTCATTTTTTGAGATATCATCCTCAAATATGGAACACAACCTATTTAGATTTATGGCTTTGATTTTATTGCAGTTTTGAGTTCAACCTGATTTATAAAATATATATTTTATATAAAATAATTTTCATAAATGTATACCTATATAACTTTTTTTGGATTTACTTATTATTATTTTTTTACTTCAGCAATAATTTGCAAAGGGTCTTCTTTAAAATGATACCAAACTTAACGCTGCTCCAAAGCGTCACATTTTTATGAGTTTTTTGACATGGACATTTTTGTCCTCTTTTTACCTGTGTGTAACTTTTTTTTAATTGATGCACAAGGGCTAATCAACTCTCTTCAATTCTAGAGAACCGATATCAATAGTAAAATCGATAACAATCGATATCGGTTCACGGTGTTGGGATTGGGGTGGTCCTCTCAGTATATTTTCCTGCTTTTTTGTCCTTAGCCAATCACATGCCTGAATTAGGGATGCACCGAACTTTTGGCCTTCGGTTATAACCGATAACAAAACTAACGAAAAAACGAAAACTAGGTGGGAAAAAACATTGTCTATAACTGAAATAAAAATAAAAACAAGGCATTACTAACTAACAAAAACGGTAATGTACGTTTGGCAAAACTAACTAAAATAAAATGAAAAGTGCTGCCCGTGCTCAATTAAAGTGAAAGCAAAGCACACTTTTGATGGGAAAAAAAAAGGATTTAAAAGTGCCCAAAATGCACAGAATTTGCATGTGGTGTGTTTTGAACTGGAGTAGGCTATGTCCGAAAAGAAAATGTACCCATTTAAACTTGTTTTTGCATATGACGGTCTTACCATTGTGCTTTTGCACTATTGAACTTTTTAGCCAATCACAGACAGGTTTGTTGAGTGCATGAACGCAATAGGCTCAGTCAGAATAACTTAGTTTGCACAGTGTGCGTATAAAGATGCTGTAAATAACAGATTGATTGCAGTCCATGAGCTTGATCTGAAGAGATATACCGGTTTCACTGATCAGAATGGAAGAGCTCTTTGTTTGCTTTCTGTACATAACAGCATGAAAAATGATGAATTGGTTAAATACACACGGCAAAGCTTAATGAAATGCGGGACTGGATTTAAAATTGGGATGTCTCGTTCGTTTTAGTGTAGTTTCTTCATTTTTTTATTTTATTTTATTTATTACTAATTTTTGATAAAAGATTTTTTGGTGCAATGTTTATTTAACTGAGCTATAGTTGAAGCCTACATACTAATGTTTTAAGTAGGTATGTACCAATGTATTGGCCAATAATCACTGTTGGGAAAATACACTATTTTATCCAGCTGTAAATTAACGCATTAATGGTTTAAAAGCATGTGACATTAAAGCAGGCTCTGGCTGACCCCATGAATCACCTGTAGTTCAAGCCAGGGTTGCCAGGTCCACATTTTTTAATGGATAAGAAAAGTCTCAGCTTTAAAATGATGTCCCTTTTATCATGAAATTAAAAAAAAAAGATGGGTGTTTTGATGCTCTTAATGTGAAGTTACAGATAAAATGGCGTGTGAGTAATGCCACTTAATGTTCATTAGTGAGCTATAAAAAACACTAGAGAGGTGCTTATTTACTGTTAATTATAGATGTATGTTTGAATAAATTAGTCATGAAGACACGTAAGTGAGCTGGAGCTTATTTACTGTTAATTATACATGTGTTTTCATAAACGTGCGTCTTCATGACTAATTTATTCAAACTACCTTATGTGTAACTGAGCTGTGTACAAACATTTCAGTTGTTATTGTATATAATATTTTAACCTCTAATATTACTGTAATGGAGGGTTCCCTGTATAGTTTAGAGCATTATTTGGAGAGCTTTTTTTTTATATTATTTTATTTAGAAAACAATCAGTATCGGCAGAGAAATGTAGTATCCGTGCACCTCTAGTTTTAATGTATTATTTACTTATCTTTAATAGCATTAAAAATGAACCAATTTCACTTATTTAATATTTGTAATTTTCAAAAAGTTAAATATACATATTTAAACAAAAAAAATCAATGGTTTTAGCTCTGAGAAGCGTGAAATTTGACTGCTAATGGCTCTGTGACAACCCTACAAATATAATATTTACTGAACTGAGAAATGCTCTTTTTTATGTAATTCATTCACATTAATATTTAACTAGAAAGGATTGTGTTAAATATTGTATTAGTTTGTACTTTATTAACATTGAGAGGTGGAATTTCACTTTCACAAAACCCTAATATGTAGTGTGTATTCTCTTACAGTGTTTTAATTTGAACTCAAACAGATGTAACCCTGAGATCTTTACTAATATCCAGAACACACACACTACAGGAAAGGATCAAATGGGACGGTTCACTTTTTGTAACATGATTTTGCATGTTTTGAAAAAGAAAAAAAGTGAAGTACTGTTGTCTAAAGATGATGTATGTTTCTGTCCCAGGATGCACTTCTCTCAGTCTGAAGGGGAGACCTCGTAAAAGAAAGGGCAGGGACGATCAGCAAAACAATAACCATTTATCAGAGTCATGGATGGAGAGAATGAAGGTATGCTGTGGAGTTTGCTAGTTCTTTAGACTTGTTAATGAATACAGATCTACAGGATGTTTTGAGATTTTGAACAAATAGTCACACTCGGTGCTTCCTGTTTTGTTTTAACTTTGAGATCTTGACTTCCTTTCACACCATTTGTGACACTGTTTGCCATTTTTATCATAATTTTAGGTGTTAAAAAAAATGAACTTGGGTAAAAATGTATATTATATTCTATGAAAGAGTTAAAAGCCATTTGTTAAACAAACCTGATCATAGATGAATCAACACTACAATTGAAATAAAAAAGGTACGATAATACTTTATTAAAAATACTTAATTTGAGAACACTGTGGTTTTCCATGCTTCTAACTATAATATCCAATATTAAATATTGTAAGGCGAGGAGCTAGTTATGCTATAGTTATTTTCATCCACTCAAAACGTAACGTTAATCAACTATTTGGCCGAGTGTGTGCGGCCGCGGCGTGCCTGTTGTTTTGTTTCCGGTCTAGCTAGATCCGCTCGCGCTTTGGTCGACGAAGCAACAAAACGTCCTTGAAATGCCGCGTCCTGCTGCAAAATCATGTGGAAAAAAACGACAAAGTTTGCTAGGCCATAAAGACTGTTAATCGCGCGATAAAATTAATGCCGTTAAAAAGAATTAGTTCACTTTTGAAAAATCTTTTGCTGATAATTTACTCGCCCCCGTGTCATTCAAGATGTCCATGTCTTTCTTTCTTCAGTCGAAAAGAAATTAAGGTTTTTGATGAAAACATTCCAGGATTTTCTCCATATAATGGACTTCAATGGGGTCCAAACGGTTCAAGGTCCAAAAGATAACAGTTTCAGATGCAGCTTTAAACGACACCAGACGATAAATAAGGGTCTTATCATGCGATTTCAAAACTTAATCCAAAAATGTAACTTTTCTAAGGACAAATGCTAGCCTTGCTCTATTCTGTGAGGCGCGTTTGTAACGTCACGTAATACGTAATTACGTTCAAAAGGTCACGGGCGACGTAGCCGGAAGTACAGAATCGTCCGACATCGTTGTTTTACCTTTTTTTGTAAACGGCGTTTGAGTCAGTTTGCACGTTCAACCTATGCGTTCAACTTGTAAACACTGACTCTGTACTTCCGGCTACGTCGCCCGTGACCTTTTGAACGTAATTACGTATTACGTGACGTAATTACGTGAGAAAAGTTAAATTTTTTTGGAATAAGTTTTGAAATAACCAATCGTTTCGCATGATAAGACCCTTATTCATCGCCTGGTGTCGTTTAAAGCCCTTTGAACAGTTTGCAATGAAACTGTCTTTTGGTCCCCATTGAAGTCCATTATATGGAGAAAATCCTGGAATGTTTTCATCAAAAACCTTAATTTCTTTTCGACTGAGGAAAGAAAGACGTGGACATCTTGGATGACACGGGGGTGAGTAAATTATCAGCAAAAGTTTTTTTAAAAGTGAACTACTCCTTTAACGCGGTTAATAACGCGTTTAACTGACGGCCCTACTTCTAATGTACTGTAACTCTCTTTTTTTTTCTTGTAGGAGAATGTGATGGGCAGTGTGGAGATGCATTGGGATGGAAACTGGCTCCCACATCCAGAAGAGCAGCTCTTCCTGGATCAGCTGTTTATCTTCATGGAGCGGAGGGGTTCCCCTATAAGCAAAGTGCCCAACCTGGGTTTCAAAAAGAGTATGTATGCATGACTTCTTTTACATGTGAAAACAATTGAGTACCAGTCACTCACTAGAATCATTTCTTAACTTATTGATTAACCAAGCCGTTTTCCTATTTGCCCACAGTTGACCTTTTCCTCATGTATTCAGTTGTAAAAAGACTGGGAGGATATGAGAGGGTAAGTCATGCCGTTTCATTCCTTGGCCGTGCTGAGTAAGCTGTAATCCATCATAGCGGAATGAAAGCATTAGCGGTGAGCTCAGTAGTGTCCTCCCCATCGCCTGCAGGTGACATCGCACCGTTTGTGGAAGACCGTGTACAATGAGTTGGGTGGAAGCCCAGGCAGTACCAGCGCTGCCACCTGCACGAGGAGGCATTATGAAAGGTGAGCGTGAAGCTCTGATTAATTCCTGCTGCCTCAGAGGGCTTTTCTCATCTAACTCAATGCCCATTTTCAATCAAATTCTAGGCTGATGCTCCCGTATGAACTGTATGTAAGGGGAGAAAACCCAGAACTTGGCAAGCCCAGAGCTACATCTTTCTCACCCGCTACCATCAAAAAGACTGTACGGGGCAGAGCGGTGTCGAACAGCCCGAAAAAGAATGCAGTTACAAACCAGGTGAGGGTTTTCTTCTCTATAGCACTAGAAAAGGGAAATGCTGACCCATTTGTGTTCGGGATATGCGAGATCTCGCAATAAGATGAGCTAAACATGATGTTTAGTCCATATTATGGCGCTTTTCCACTGCTAGTACGGTTCGGCTCGCTTCTCTTTTCCAAAGCGTGCCGTACCGTACCATGCAGTGGAAAAGCGCCATTAGATCTGATTATGGTTTAAAGAGCCCCTATCATGGATTTTTTAAAATGAATGCTCATATGGTGTGGAATAGACCCCTTTTGCGCCGACGTCACTTCGCTAGCTGGAGGCAAAACAAAGTGAAAACTGGAGGCGGCCAATACAAACCAGCACAGATTCGGCTACATAATAAGGAGCTTAAATAATTGTTTCTATTATTAAATGTCATCTTGTTGTGTTGTTTGGTGCAAGAATTGATGAAAAATTAATATGCTGTATCTGGAACTTTTATTTCTAGAAAATATTCACATCATTAAAATCGCACTGTAATGTCACTCTTTATATTGTCGTGGTCTCGGCAGAACTGCGGATCGTAAGGTTACACACAAGTCTTATACAGGACCATATAGGCATCTAAAGATTTATATGTCCTCAGTTTCTCTTTACGATCGGTTTCTCTGTAAGGTAGGTGTAGAAGTCAGGCCACTCAACCGAGGTAACGTACGTTAATCCTGTCAGATCGTCCATGCACTGAGTGAGTGTGTAGACGGCTACGGGTCGGCCAATCTGGTTACGTCCGTTAAAAATAACTTTTGGAAATAACAATCGCGGTCCTGGACACTGAGTGACCTTACACATTAAGATAATATCACATTTTCCCCAGTCATTGTTAAACAAGCTAACAATCCTAGCTAACTAGCGTTAGTGAAGCGGCCAGAGGGATCGTTCTGCCTCCACCTAAGCTCCGCCCACAAAAAAACGTCACCATGTTTACCAACTGTAAAAGGGTCTATATAGCTCTAAGGGAATGAAAACATCCTGCAAAGATTTATATCTGAAAGTGCACCGCATATAAAGTTATTATCTTTCAAAAGTGAGAGTCGACTCTGTTTTTGAAACGAGTCATTAGCTGGTTCGTCGTGACGTAGAGACCTATTGGCCACGCCCAGTTACTGCCCGTGCAGACGGAAGTGTAAACTTGAAGTCTACACATTCAAATACTTCATCATAGCATCATGTCGAGAAGACGCTGTGCACTGCAATGCAAAGACAGTTCAGCCACGTTGTTTTCATTTACCAGGGACGAGCATGTGAAGAATCGGTGGTTAGAGTTCATATTTGCAACGATACCACAACAGTAAAGCCCGATTGTGTTCTCATCATTTTAATTAATCGTTCAAAAACATAAATGAATTCAAATGTGGATTCGCAAGCGGTTGTTCCTGAAGGAGGGCTCAGTAACTTACTTACCCAGTGTATATGGATCATCTTCCTCCTTCGAATCACAGCCTGTAAGTATTATTAATAATTGTTGCTTTTATGGGTTTTGAACGGTTTTGTAGCGTCAGGCGCGAGAAGGGAAGGCGCGATAAGTGTGTGTGTCTGTTTAAGTTACGCTCAGCGCAGCTTCTAGGTCTCCAATGTCATTTTTTATTTTAAATATGTGAAATGTTTGTCGCTGTTATTGGAGTTGTCATAAAGAATAGAGCGTCTTGTAGTACTGCAGTGCTTCATCAATATGTTTATGCGTGATGCTAACAAACAATAACTGACTGGGTCTGTCATCTGACCAATCACCGCCGATTAGCGTCACGGAAAGGAGTGGTTTGGAAAAATGAGTCGTTGTACGAATCATTTGGGAGTCGGTGAGCAAATTAGTTAAAAATAAATGCATATTATGAGACAAATAATGTTAAACTGTTTTTGGGAACTCCTAAAACAAAAATGCTATGATAAGGGGCTCTTTAAGAACCATGCTTTGTTCATACATGCCATTTGCCTGATATTCATAATCCCACACTACTCTAGAGAAAAACGATTTGAATAATTGTGCAGCAACCTCAAACAAAGCACCAAAAGGTTTGAAGTCACAAATTTCTTCATTCTCAAAAACGCTTGCCGTATCATCCCGGTACTTACTTGTTTTCAAACTAAGCATAACTAAGATTACCCTTTCTATGCCCGACTACTTTTTTAGGCCTCCCTGCCAGATGGTGGCGTCGTTGTTGTACGGAAAAGAGGAAGACCACCCGGAAAACGCAACGCTAAAGTTCTAGCCAGAGGCAGAGTTGGAAGACCGCCCTTGCATCCCAAACCTCCCTCAGAGCAACCAGAAAGACCCCATCAGGAAATCGGGCAGCCATTGACTATTTTCCAAGAACTGAAGCTTGCTAACCATCAACATGGCCAAGGTTTGTCCCTTGTGCCCTCTAATATGGTGCTCCACCAACCCGCACTGGGACGAGATGTGAAGACGGAGACTGCAGAACCTCAAGCCCCCTCGTTTCTGTCGGTTCCTTGCAAGTTGCTGGCAGGGGGTTCCCTTGAGGGATTCAGTCCCACTAAAGGACTGTGTCCTCTGGACCTCTTTAGAGCCCGTCTCGGCCTCAATGGAGTGAGTGCTCATGAGGTAGATTCTTCTACGCCCCACCAGACAATTATGGTCCATCAGCCCAAAGTCGAGACCCCTGAGAGTCTCCAGCACCAGTGTTCAGGGTGTAGTTTGGATGCCACGTCCCAAAACGGAGGACTGGCCTCGACCAGAGCTCCCCTGCCCCCTCTTAGGATCCTCCCGCTTGACATCGGCTGTAGCCTACAGTTGCGTCAACTGATGCGCACCCGTCTTGGCTCGACACACATGAACACCTTCACCAAGAGACTTTCTGAAGTTCTGGCTCAGGATCTCGGCAAGACCTCCCAACCCAACGGGAGTGCGCCTCAAGATCAATCCCTTCCACTGAACCTGAGCAAGAGGGCCATTACCAAGAGGTCTGCCGGAGACACGGAGTTCACAGAACTGCAAGGTCGGGATGTCCAGTCCATGACCAAGAGACCAAAGGTGGAAACCGAGGATCTCGGAGCATCTCTAAAGTGGTCCTTTCCGGTGCCTTCGAACCAAGACGAGCCAGCTGATCTTAGCTCTCCTAGCAGGGCCAGAGCTTTAGCCCAGGACAGGACCAATGTGGCTTTGACCCTTCCTGAAGCAACTTGTTTCTCTTTAGTGCCCAAATTGGAAGAAAATCCCTACAGTATTGGTGCTTCCCCTTGTGTTTATCACATGACTCAAGTGGAAGACAAGACCAGCGTTAGCACAGTGACCGTTAAGAAAGAACCAGAGAGCGCAAATCTAGAACCTCAATCAAACAGTGACCTCTACTCGCAGTGTGTACCTACTGATGATCTCAAAGAGTCGGATGCAGTTTCCTCTCTCAAAGTACTCTCTAGTTCCCTCCTTTCCAAGCCATCTAGCTGTTAGCATGGGAGCGTTACGAACTCTTGCATACTTTATCACTCCTCTCTGCTCTGCCTTTCGCGCAAACACGTACGATCAAAGAGACGGTTCTGCAGATGCTTTTAAAACACTACTAAACTCTGGACTGATGCAGGTGGCCATGGGTTTTTACCAAAGATAAGGTGCCTTGAACTTGATTACTCTATATTTTAGTACTTTTTAAGTTGAAACATATGCTGTAGATAGTGGCCAGCCAATAAAGGACATTTAATATGACTTGTGGAGCATTTGATTTCTTTTGGAAAAAAAAAATACAGGTATTTAAGAAAAACATGGACACACGATCTGGGTTTGGTTACTGTTGGATCTAGAGTTCAACAAGAGTGCAGAAGATTTGGTCAGCTACTGTACTTTTTCCCTTTGTTTATAAATGGTCGTTTGTTTTTATTTTATGATAAATCAGTGTCATGTTGTGGGTGTAGGTCATACTCTCAGTTATTATTTATGTTTTACACCTTTCTCCTTTACTGTTCTTAGGTAGTCTTCTCTTTGTGTAATTGTTGAACCTTGCTATTTAAGAAATGGGCTCTGTGCTGGATCGTATCCTATGTTTTAGAAACAATGTACTGTATTGTGCAAATGGTATGGGTCCCAATGCAAATGTTCTTTTTTTTTCTTTTCCTTTTATCATTTAAAAATGCATTTCAATAACACAGTCATATATTGTAGTTAATTACTATTTGCGACCATCGAATGGTTTACCACGGACATCATTGATGTGTTTACAGAGAGACTGATGTAGAACTGCCTGTTTGTGATAACTTAATTTGCTTTTCACTCCTCCTAGACCGACCTCTTGATGCAATGTATTTCACAGGTTTACAGATGACAAATTATATTTAATAATTTTCACTCGGTTTGCTAATGATTAATTACTTGTGTAAAACACATTTGTATGATGATTATACTGTTGGTTGTATTTTTCTTTCATTTAATTTCTGTATTTGAAAGGCAGCCAAACAGAACGCTAATCCCTATTTAATGTTCTATAAACTGTTGTAATACCACCAGGTTAAAAATATATATAAATTTTTTTTCTTATTTTGCATGCTATGCTAATGGAAAATGGCCACCGCAGACATGTTTAAACACTGAATATTTATAATAATAAAAAATTATGTACTTGCATGCTGTTATTTTAATTGCTGAAAGATTCTTACGCTTTAAAGAAATCACACAATTTATTATTGTACTTGAGTAACTCGCTATTGACGATTGTGATCTTTAAAGTGGCAGAAGCTTGTCGTTTCATTTTTTTATTTGGCAAATAGATATTTTTTGACGGGTGAACGAACACAGTGGATTGTAGCCTACTTTTGTTCAAAAACATTTCGATTGTTTACACATTTCCAAAAAACTTCAAGTGGAAGTGTGAGCTTTGAAAAACGGATGTGATCTAGTACCTTTTATACAGCGCGTGAAGACGGTAAATCTATCCCTCACAGCCTTGTTTTCATTTCCGTAAAATTCAATATGGCTTCTTGCCTATTCACGGTCTACTGCGGGATTTATGGTAGTAACAACAAACTGCATTAACTAACTACACAATATATGGTAATTTTTAACTGGTAACTTTCTGTGGCATCAGCCTGTGGCCACCAGGGGGCGATATCATCTCGTGTTTACCAATGTTAAACTCCCAAACATAAAGTTTAACACATTTTCAGGCTTATACCAGCCCTTAGAATCAAACTAGGCAAAATCTAGAACGTACTTCAGAAAAGACAAAATACTAGATTGTAGGACTGAATAAATTGCATGGTTCCCCCCTTTCCGCTGGTCAGGCTCTTTGTTTTAAATTAAAAGGCTCTCCATGGGTCTCGCTTTCATTTGTCTGGTATGTGGATTGTATTTTCACAGAGCTGCTGTGCTGCTTTAACCCTTTACCACCATCGAACATATTACTAATTCTTACTTTCAATTGTTTGAAATCCAAACTAAACAGCAAACATGAAAGTACAGTATTTGCATGCACAAAGACGTGAGGGTTGTGACGTATATCAAGAGTAAGCGGTTTCTCGGACAAGGAAACATGTAGGGTGGGATTTGATTTGTCCATGTGGAATTGATTGGATGGATGTGGTTTGTTATTACTGTGATCTCATGTGAGTGACAGGATGTACCGCCCTAGCGTCATACGTCATCAAAGAAGAAAAGAGATGTCCCTGCAAGTGAGTGAGTGGGAAGATATTTTTATCGAAAATTACGACATGAATTTAAAAAGAACATGCATGGATACAGTACTTGCAGGTTTATATTGCAATCTGCAATCAAGTCAAGAATATTTATATAGCGCTTTTCACAATATTGATTGCACAGTATCAATCAGAAGATAATAACAATGTTCGTTTCTTAGTGGAAAAACATCCACGTCCACTTGTAAGTGTACTTAGAATGGTTTAGTATTATTTTTGCACTTTAAGTAGCCTATACTACTATGAGTTTGCATTGCAAGAGTCCAGAATGATAGATACTCAACACCTGCGGGAAACCACTGAGATGCCCTTGAGCAAGACACCTAACCCCCAATCGCTCCCCAGGCGCCACAGCTAAATTGCTGCCGGATGTGTGTGTCCACGGTTTGCAGTGTGTGTTCTCTACTCACTGCTCCTAATGTGTGTGCACTAACTTTTAAATGCAGAGGACAAAGTTACCATACTTCATCGCTTCATTTTTTTACTTGAAATATTCCTTTAAAGCGGACCTATCACGCCCATTTTTACAAGATGTAATATAAGTCTCAAGTTTCAGCTCAAAGTACCCCACAGATCACTCATTATACCATGTTGTAAATGCCCGTTTTTGAGTGGAAGGAAAAACATGCGCTGCGTCCCAATTCGCCTACTTATAAGTACTCTTTTTGTAAAGAAAAAGTGCATACTTTTGAGTGTTTTGCAAAAGAGTATGGTAAGCTTTGGGACATAACGGACAGATCTGTTGCTTACACTCGAAAATATGCTGGGATGTTTTAACCCAAATTTGGGTAAAATATGGGCAAACCTAAATGTTGTCATTTAAAATTTTAACCCAACTTCAACTTTCTCTTTCAAATGTATTTTTTTTATTACATTTTTAACCCAACATTTGGGTTTGTCCATACTTGTCCCAAATTTGGGTTGAAACAACCCAGCATTTTTTAGAGTGTAGTCACGTGCATCCTGTCACTCACAGTTTAACCTTTTGTGTCAATCATCTTGTCTAAGTCAAAATCCTCCACATTCATTTTAATTTAATTTCCTACCGTTTCGGAGAGAAATGTATGGCACGTTGATCTGCCAGTTCGTGGCTCTTTCATGCAGAGTCTCCTCATGTGTTTGCAATTTGAATATAATGATGCATGTAAAAGTTAATGGCCACTCTTTCCAACACACTACGATTTGGGACGTAATAATTTGGGACGTAGTAATTCTAGTATGCGATAGGGGGCGCACAGATGCTGTTTTTGTGCATGTATCTTTAAATGCAAATGAGCTGCTTCTCCCCACCCTACTTTCCAGAAGAGGGCGGAGCCTGTACAGCTCATTCCTTAATTGATCAGGACATTTCTTCATTTCTCTGGTGTTTAATGGTGTGAGGGCGGGACATCCTGTCAATCACATGAGATCGACCAATCGCAAACCACAACCAGCCAATAAATTCCTGATGATTCCCAAAATCATCATTCTTGTTCAAGAATTTGTTCACAATAAGGAAGAAAAGATGTTTCATG
Organism: Pimephales promelas; assembly: GCF_016745375.1. The sequence continues at coordinate 13,936,924 of NW_024121210.1, forward strand.
CCGACTTTAAGTAGTTTAGAATATATTTTGTAAACATTTAATAGTGAATAGCATTTTTTTTTACAGTAAATTAAATAGGATTTCGAAAATTCAAAAGTATCGTTGATTTCATTCCGTGCAAAAAATTCAAAAGTTGCATGGCAGCTTTAGCACTAAGCTTCAGCATTGGTATATTTGTAAGTGATATTAATAGCAAGCTGAGGAGAAAGTGTTTGTGTGATGAGCTGTTGAACACACTGTTAAATCCGAGACTTGTGAACGGCAGAGCTCTCCTTCTGGATGCCGAGGCTCTGCCGGACAGATGTCTTCCTCATCATCACGGAGTATAATTGCTACCTTTGTAGGCAGTCGGAGACGCCGAGGACCAGATGAGTGAGAAGAATTAATTAACGGTAACCCATTTAGTGGGCAGCCGAGGGGTGGGCAAACACACATCCTGATTGGACGAGACTACAGTGGAAGGTGTATGTGTGTGTGGGCCATTAATGTGGAGGCTGGGCTGTGAGGAGGGTGAAGGGCTTAGCACTGTGTGTGTGTGTGTGTGTGTGTCCATCATATGCGACACACAGCAAACGTGTGTTTTTGGGTCGTGGGATTTGATATGCTGCAATTGTTTTCAGCGGGAAAGCAGCACCCTACTGGAAGTGTGTGTATCATGGATGAAATCTGTGCCGTATACGTGAATACATTACACACACTGACCCATGCCTGGCCGTGTGCCATTATATGGGATTGGACCGAAGCCATGGAGTGCAGGATACTGTATGATAAGGTGTGCAGTGTGCACTGGATGGAGATTTTCCCACCAAACACAAGATATCTTTCACGTTTGACTTTGTTGCCCAGAAGAACAGGACAAGGCCGAAATGCCCTTACTATGTAGCTGACACTTGAAAGTGTGTGGTCCACTTGGTCTAGTTCAACACATTCAATCACAACGAGCTAAATTAATGAGCAATGTTTTTGAGCTTGGCATTTCTACTATGATCCAGACATCTGGAATCATTTTGGGATCAAAAGCCCAGAAAATACTGTAGGCGGCACAGCATGGTTTGAGATACAGCCGTAGTCTATATACATCCTGGAAAGATCCCTCATGCCACATATCATAAAGGGAAATATTAATACTAAGACCTCTGAAATAAGAGGGACACTGACTGTGGCTTTATGATTTATACTGTGCTTTGCTCTAATGCTGTTTGTCACTTTTTATATATTTTAAATGACTTTGATAAAGATTTCACAGCTTCTCTGATTTAACTGTATGCATTATATGAAGTTATATTAAGCGTCCTTGAGAAATGGAAAGGCACTATGTTTTTTTTTTTTTTGCTTATTATTATATTTACTTTTTTTCTTACATCTTTTAATTTTTTTAAAGGTTTTTGACAGTCCTGTATCTACGGAAGCGTATCGCATTCACTTGAAGGAAAAAAATCGACTCTGTTTTTCGGAATAAACGAATTAATTATCTCAGAATAACGAGATAATTTTTCATGGAAAAAAAAAGGTTTTTAATCTGTTTTTCTGAATTAACAAGTACATTTTTTCTCAGAATTATGAGACATATTTTCTTGAAAAAAAAAGCCAAGAAAATTTTCTTGTTTTTATGAATTAATGAGTTACTCCTAATTTTTGAGAAAATCACTTAATTAATTCAGAAAAACAGAGCAAAAACTTTTTTCCATGACAAATTATTGCGTGATTCTGAAATAAATAAAATGCAAATTAATTGCTTAAAAATCGTACAATGTGATTTTCTGGATTTGTTTTAGAGTCTGTCACTCACAGATGAACAGTAGCCTACCTATGATAAAAATGACAGACTTCTACATGCTTTCAAAGTGGGAAAACCTGCGAAATCGGCAGGGTATCAAACACTTTATATGTATATTTCTTAACATATTTTAAAGTGTCATTTATTCCTGTGATGCAAAGCTGAACTTTTACTCCAGTCTTCAGTGTCACATGATCCTTCAGAAATCATTCTAATATGCTGATTTGCTGTTCAAAAAACATTTATTCTTATCATAACTCTTAATATATATATATATTTTTGGAAACCGTGATATTTTAAGATTCATGAGTCAGCATTTATTTAAAATCGACATCTTGTGTTACCTTATAAATATCTTTACTGTCACTTTTGATCAATTTACAATACAAATGATTATTTCTAATCTGACCACATACTTTTGATCATACACAATTAGGCTATTATATAGAACACTTTAGAATCTTTTTATTCTTAGCTATAAAAAGGAGGCTACAGCTTGTACCTTATTTGACTAAATCTGACAAAGTGAATGCAGTTTATTTTCAGGGTATAGGCTACACAAAATGATTCCATGATATCCGTGACACTTTTGACATTTCGTCTACATCCGACGCACAAAAGGGTGCCCCTTTTACGGAGGCGTTTTGCATTAAAAAAAATCTACTCTGTTTTTCTGAATTAACGAGTTAATTTTTCATGAGAAAAAAGTTTTTGCTCTGTTTTTCTGAATTACTGAGTTAATTTTTCATGAGAAAATGAATCATTTTTTTCATGAGAAAAATTTTTTTGCTCTGTTTTTCTGAATTAATGAGTTAATTTTTCGTGAGAAATTTTTTTTTGCTCTGTTTTTCTGAATTAATGACTTAATTTTTCGTGAGAAAAAAAGTTTTTGCTCAAAAAAAAAATTCCATGAAAAATTAACTCATTAATTCAGAAAAACAGAGCAATTTTTTTTCTCATGAAAAATTGACTTATTAATTCAGAAAAACAGAGTAGATTTTTTTTCTTCAAGTGAATGCAATACGCCTCCGTACCCTTTGGCGTCAATATGAGACGCAGATATATATGGGCCAGAAGGCGCCTCCTAGTGGTCTAACCCTAAACCTACCCCAGAACTAAACCTAACATAACCGAACAAAGCTCTGTGCATGTTATATTGACGCTAAAGGGTGCCATGTGCGTTGGATGATGAGAATGGTTGGATATAGCCTATTCACTGTTTCTAAAGGCCTATGCACACATGCAACAGATGAAATTGCTCTTTGTTGTGTCTCTTCCACGAGCATCGCGTTTTTAAAATGTCCAGTTAAACAGTTTTTTTTTTTTTTTTTACAATGTTGCATTGTAGCTGTTTTGAACTCAATAACGCAGTTCACGGAGAGGCACTAGGACCGCGCAGCGCGGGAGGAGCGTCTCTTTGTTCGGCGTGCACCATCCCTCCTCCTCCTCCTCCTCCTCTCGCGCTCCGTCCGCAGTGTCTCTCTCGCTCCTCATCATCACTGCTACACTGGGCTGGATGATTGCAGTGGCAGAAACATGGCTGTGAATCTCAGCAAGAACAGACTGGCCCTCTTAACAGCCTACCAGGACGTTATCAACGAGACGTCGGCAACCGACTGGTAAGAGAAATCAAACCTGACTTTAAAATACTGCTTTCTTTCAGTACGCTGTTACTGCATCGCAATTCAAACAATTAAGCTGGCGTTCTAACTCTATGCGGATGGGTTGCACAGAATGGGATGCGTGGATTAAATGCGTCTGCGATGGATCCTGGATCTCTTGTTTTCTATTTCTGGGGGCTTTTGTTTGATAAATCGTTTTTAAACCTCTTAATTCATTTTGTTGGGTAGTTGCATTTTAATAATGTATACTTTGATACATTTTGGACCCTAAAATGATGCATTTTTAATTTGTTGGCATCTGTAGCTTGCTCGGATTTTACACTAGGTTGCAGTTCATGCTTTGACCTCCAGAGAGTTGTGCAAGGGATTCTGCACTGTTTGCTCAGTTCAGGGAGTCTTCACTACAGCGCTTGTGATTTGCCAGTTAGAAAGCATGGCCAGATGATCATGCCAAACCCCAAATAGTTGCAGCCTCCCTAATTATTTATCTTCTGAGTGAAGTGCATGAGTGGGAATAATGGAGATCTTTCCATTCGCCGGGATGGGCGAGGCGAGGCTGTCTGTCAACCTGTCAGCCGCTTATTGTGCTCTCATCTCTATCTTGTGGACAAGACGCGGAATGAAACGTTACATATGTTATAATAATGACTTGCATCCTATTTCAGCTTTTTGTAGTGCTTATTTATTTATTTGTTTGTATGGCCCTATTGGTTGTGGAGCTGTACAGGGCAGTGTGTCTCTTTGTGTTGAAACGAAACTGTTAGTTCTGAATCATTAGTAATGCGTTGTTGGTTCAGCACCCCAGTTGGGTTTGGATTATTTTGAGAAAATGTGTTTTGTTGTACAGAGCATAATTTGGACCCTGACGTGTTATGAGTAGTGATTAACCAATATATTGGGCTGGCTCATTGATATTTGAGCTTTTTGAGATGATCAGCATTGACCAGTAGAGTCTCTTGTTTAGAAATCTAATGAATAATAATAATTTTAAGAAATGTAAAAATACTTGTAAATAGTTTTTTTATTTTATTTATTTATTTAGATCACACATGCATGGTTTTTTTAATGTTTTATGGGGACTTTCCATAGACATAATGATTTTATTTTCAAGATTTGTTATCCCAACATATTATCTTTTGTCAAATCAACTTTATAATAATTTATTTAGTTGAGATAACTTATTATTTTGAGTTTCTGATGATTAAATTAATCTCCGTCATTGGATTAACTCACTTTTTCCAGTTCAATGAATCAACTGAAAATTTTAAGGCAACCCACGTTACTTACTTTTTTAAGTTAAACCAACAATATTTTTTTACAGTGTAGTAATAACAACATTTTTTCTTTTGTCAAATCAACTTAAATAATTTATTTAGTTCAGATAACATATCATTTTGAGTTTCTGATGATTAAATCATTTTCCTTCATTGTATTAACTCACTTTTTCCAGTTCAATGACCTTAAAATTTTAAGGCAACCAGGTTACTTACTTTTTTAAGTTAAACCATCAATATTTGTATAATTATATTGTATATCCCCTTACACTAACCCTACATCTAAGATGCCTTTCTGCATTTTTTTTTTATTAACATTTTTAACAAAAACATAATTTAGTATGATCTATAAGCCTTTTTACTCATGGGGACCCAAAAATGTCTCCACAATGGCATGATTTTTGGTTATTGACATCTTTGGTTATGGCACACCCCCTCCTCCACAACACACACACAAGAAACTGGACATAAAATCAATCACTTTTCCACCCGAAGGATTCATATTCTCTCATTTTAATTGAGAGATGTTTGTTTTCTGCATCAGCACTCTGTAATTTGCTTGATTATATGATTATATATTCATAAACTGATGACTTTGTGACACTGACTTGAAGGAAACAAAGACTTCCAGCTTGCCTTCCTCTTATTCACCCTTAAACCTCGGTCCAAACAATGCTCCTGTTCTACGTGTGTAAGACCACATGACTATACCAGACGCAAACACAACTCTTCCCTTTCCTGGACCCACATTCTGTAGTTGACATTATCATTGAGCTAACTCGCATTCCTCTTCCTGGTATTCATCCGTGTGTCATTACAATACAACCAACACCACGTTATGGAGCCTTTGTGTCTGGAAAACCTTAAATGCAAAGTGTTTAAAAGATGAGATCAAGCCCAGAGGGTCAGTCGCATTTTACTAACCACCATTCACTGCCAACCGAACCTTCAAAACTGAGTAGATAAAGCTCCTAAACCCACGTGTAAGGTTGGAGGGCGAGTTCCAGGATGTTTTTCATTGGCTAAGGGCTGTCATAATTATTTTAAAAGGATTTTGATGCATTGGGTGCCGTAGGGTTTAGAAAAGAAAGCTTTTGAAGTTTGTCAGGGATAGGTGACGCCAAGCCATTTGGGATGGAGAGTTGGATATCAGAGTACTCTCAAATATCAAAGAATCGTTGCAGAGACCGTTCGGGATGCTGATCTGAGGAAAGCGTATGGATATGTGATCCTCAGACCTGATGATTCTGGTCACCATTCACATTATATCAGCTGTCTATAGTGTTTCTGGAAGGCATTTTCCATTCTTGGTTGGGTCATTCTTTAGCTCCTGTTGGGTCATTGCATTGATTTTGCAAATCAAGGGTTCCCAAACTTCAGTCGCTTTGAAAACACTGCATTATAAGCACACATAAATGGCTGTACACATCAATTAAATCACAGCCTGTTTTGATTATATTAGATATAGGGCTGCTCTTCCAGATAAGCTCAAGCCTTTTTGGAAGAAAGCACGTGAGAGCCCCGGAGACAACTCTCCTGTTTGCGTTCGGCTGCCAAGAAATGTTGGGGAAACCACACCGAGGACTGGAGATTCATGTTCCTCATGGTCTACCAGACTCTGTTAAAATGTTTCCATTTCCCTAAAAGTGTGGTGTCAAGTCCAGATCTCAACTTCACCTGAGAGGAGTTTATCTCCCACAGTCTGATGCCTGCATTCCTTCTGCATCAGCTCACTATCTTAGTCATCAAGTCATCATTTATCATGCCGGACCAGTGCTGGGGAAGCTACATTAAAGGGATAGTTCACTTTGAAATTCATTTTTGGTATACTCAAGGGCATCCAAGATGTAGGTGTCTTTGTTCCCATTCAGGGAACTTCGAGCTGCGTGTAAACGCCGTGGGAACGCCTCTGCGTGACGAGTCATGAAGCACGTATGAAATCTGTCCAATGGCGAGACGGAACGTCATAGGCGGGGTGACGTATCGACCAGGAAACTATAAAGCATCCCCGAAACACAAGCGCAACAGCTTCTGAGTCTTCACAAGCGCTCTATGTATGAATTTTGTCTGTCTGTCTATATTGTATATTTATATATATTGATATGGCGAGCAAACAACAGCAGAATTTCAGAAAGTGTGTTCATCCCTGCCCTCGCTTCATCACGGGTGGGGATACACACGATCTGTGTGTTGTTTGTTTGGGAGTGCAGCATGCTCAGTCGGCTCTCGAGGGGGCCGGCTGTGAGCACTGCGAGTGTCTGCCCATGAAGACACTCCGCTCCCGCCGGGCACTCTTCGAGGAGAGTGGTTCGGTGCGCGCTCCCCGCGGCTCGGGTCCCGCTGCTGCCGAGGCACAGCGAAGGCTTGCGTCGTGGGGATCGCAGATGGATCTATCAGCGGGGATTGAGACGGGCCCCGCCCTTTCTCTGCCCTTACCTGGTAGAGTATAGTGCCTCAGTTCTCGCTGCGGGGGTCCGCGTTGCGGTTTCTCCTGCCCGGGCTGAGGCGCCATCACTTCAATTATCCAGTTCTGAGGAGCTGGATGTTGAAAGTGTGGATGCAGAGTCTATGGACTCAGTGGAGAGCGAGGGAAGCTCGTTTGCCATCCCAGTCTCCCGCGAATGTAGTAAAAATAAATAAATAAATAAATAAAAGGAAAAAAAAAAAAAAAAATGGAGGTTTTTGACTCGGGCTGTGGAAAAATTAACCATTGAATGGCCAGTTGAGAAACAAGAGTCGAGAGAGTAAAATGGATGAGAGATTTTTAATATCACACTCACTACCTCCATGCCGGTGTTTGCCCTTTTTCCTCGATCTACACACCGAGGTGTGTAGATCGTGGAACAAACCAGTGTCAGCTAGAATTTTGACACACCAGACCTCTATGTATGCTAATATTGCTGGGTCTAGGAGATATGAGTGAGGGGGAGGTCGTCGGCACTGACGTGATTAATGAGATACTGCGTCAGGCGGCAGATATTTCTCTCCGTGCCACCAAGGAGACGGCCAGATCAGTCGGCCGCTCTATGGCAGCCCTGGTGGCCACGGAGAGGCATCTGTGGCTAATATGAAGGAGAAAGATAAAGCGTTTCTCCTGGATGCGCCGCTGTCGACCGAAAAAAACAGGCAGCGGCGCTCCAGAAATGTCTCCCCCTCCGTACTCATCCTTCGGGGGCTGCTGGGCGAGAGCAGCCCCGCCCGTCGAGAGAGCGTCGCGTCTCGGGCTCCTCCCCAGCAAAACTGGGCTGAGACGCGGCGTTCTCAGGCGAGGTCTTCCCGGGATAGAACCGATCTGAGGACGGTTATTGTCGCCAGGAAGGCTTCGTCGAAGAAGTCCTGACGCCACTGGTGTCAGGCTACTGAGGGTGGTCCCCACCGTGAGACAGAGGTGTTCGCCGCTGAATCCGGCGCCCGCTCTCTCTCGGTGCCCTCAGGGGTTCGTTCTGCCAACCCTGCCTGTAATGGGGGGTGCAGACGGTCCCAGCGAGCGATTTCCCGAGGGACGCTCGTTTGCTCCGAGGAGCGATACAGAACGGTCGTTAAACCCTGCCTGTGCGCGGTCACAGGGCGCTGTTTCTGTTTTTAAAAACTACTCCAGAGACCAGTCTCGAGAGACTGGTACCCTTAGTAGAATTTCTGGTAGAATGGGGAAGTCTTCCAAATATATCTCGTTGGGTCCTGCAGACTATCGAACGCGGGTACGCGATCCAGTTCAGGTCGCGTCCACCTCGTTTCCGGGGGGTTTTGCCCACAGTGGTGACCCCCGAGCAGGCTCTGGTTATGGAACAAGAAGTGAAAGCTCTGCTACTGAAGGGGGCGATAGAACGAGTTCTTCCTCCCGACAGAGAGCTGGGGTATTACAGCCGGTACTTCATTGTTCCAAAGAAGGATGGGCGGCTGCGTCCGATTTTAGACCTGCGCCTCTTAAATCGGTCAGTAGGGAAGCTCAAGTTCTAAATGCTGACTCTCAAGCAGATCGTGTCACAGATCAGGTCCGAGGACTGGTTTGTCACGATAGACCTAAAAAAAGATGCGTACTTCCATATCTCCATCCTTCCGCAACATCGGAAGTTCCTGAGGTTCGCTTTTTGGGGCGAAGCGTACCAATATCGGGTCCTTCCATTCGGCCTAGCGTTATCTCCTCGAACCTTCACGAAATGCATGGACGCGGCCTTGGCCCGCTGCGTCTCCAGGGCATTCGCATTTTAAATTACATCGACGATTGGTTGATTCTGGCTCAATCAGAGCATCAGGCGATTCGGCATCGAGATGCCGTCCTCGCCCACATCAGAAGGTTGGGGTTGAGACTCAACGCTAAGAAGAGTGTGCTTTCGCCAGTTCAGCGGACCACTTTTCTAGGCGTGGTATGGGATTCGACGACGATGCAGGCACGTCTGTCGCCGGCTTGTATAGCCTCGATTATCTCGACTGTCAAGCAAGTGAAGCTAGGCCAGTCACTCACTGTAAAGGAATTCCAGAGAATTCTGGGTCTGATGGCAGCAGCATCCAACGTGTTACCGTGCGGCCTGCTGTACATGAGACCACTACAGTGGTGGCTCAGGACCAAGGGGTTCTCCCCGAGGGGAAAGCCGCTCCGCAAGATCAAGGTCACGCGACGTGGTCTCCGTGCCCTGGCTATGTGGAAAGAACCTTGGTTCCTGTCCCTGGGACCTGCGCTGGGAGCCCCATGTCGCCGGGTATCGGTGACGACGGATGCCTCTCTCACGGGCTGGGGAGCGATCATGAGTGGTCGCTCGGCCCGCGGGTTGTGGCAAGACCATCATCTCCGACGGCATATAAATTGTCTAGAGATGATGGCGGTGTTTCAGGCTCTGAAACACTTTCTCCCAGACCTCAGAGATCATCATGTTCTTGTCCGGTCAGACAACATGTCTGTGGTCTCTTACATAAACCACCAGGGGGGTCTGCAGGGACCCGTTCTGCTGAACCTGCCTGTGAGGGTGGGCGCAGACGGTCCTAGCGAGTGGTTTCCCGAGGGAAGCTCGTTTGCTCCGAGGAGCGATACAGAACAGTCGTTAAACCCTGCCTGTGCGCGGTCACAGGGCACTGTTTCTGTCTCTATAATTACTCCAGAGGCCAGTCTCGAGAGACTGGTACCCTTAGTGGAATTTCTGGCAGAATGGGAAAGTCTTCCAAATATATCTCGATGGGTCCTGCAGACTATCGAACGCGGGTACGCGATCCAGTTCGGTCACGTCCGCCTCGTTTTCGGGGGATTTTGCCTACAGTGGTATCCCCCGAGCAGGCTCTGGTCATGGAACAAGAGGTGAAAGCTCTGTTACTGAAGGGGGCGATAGAACGAGTTCTTCCCCCCGACAGAGAGTTGGGGTATTACAGCCGTTACTTCATTGTTCCAAAGAAGCTAACGATATACACCTCCCTCACGGGCTGGGGGCGATCATGAGTGGTCGCTCAGCCCGGGGTCTGTGGACTTTCTCCCAGACCTGAGGGGTCACCATGTTCTTGTCCGGTCAGACAGCACATCGGGGGTCTTTTTATAGACCATCAAGGGGGTCTGCGCTCATGTCCATTATTCAGGCTAGCGCCAGATCCTTCTGTGGGCCCAGGGGAAGCTTCTTCTTTGGCGATTATATATCCCAGGATATTTAAATCGGGGAGCAGACATCCTGTCGAGGCAGGGGCCGAGGCCCGGGGAGTGGAGACTCCACCCCGAGGTGGTGGAGCTCCTATGGAGTCATTTCGGTCATACCGAGGTAGGCCTATTTGAATCCAGGGACTGAGACACTGCATGCTGTGGTTTCTCTGTATCCACCAGCCCCTCTGGGGTTGGATGCGATGGTATAGGAGTGGCCGAGGTCACCCCTGTACGCATTTCCCCCGATTGCTCTGCTCCCAGGAGTTCTGGAGAGGGTTCACCGAGTCGGGGTCTTTCTACTGTTAGTAGCCCCGCGTTGGCCGGCCCGAGTATGGATGCGGGTCGATACTTCACCCCCGCCCAGATCTATGGAGGTTGTGGCTTGGCCTCTGAGGGGGCCCAGCTCATAGAATCGGGTCTCTCGACTGAGGTCGTGGAGACCATCCTCCAATCCAGAGCTCCGTCCACGAGGAGATTATATGCCTTGAGGTGGCAATGTTTCACCTCTTGGTGGGGAGAACACCAGTTGGACCCAGTTAACTGCCCGGTGTGGCGGTGCTGGAATTCCTTTGGAGCATTTCTCCACAGGGTTATCCCACTCCACACTAAAGGTGTATGTGGTGGCCTATCTGCTTACCACGTCCCTTTGAGTGGAGCTTTTCACGGGAGATACCCATTGGTAATTCTTTTTCTTCGTGGTATTGTGAGGTCAGACCAAGAGAAACTAATCTGCTCTGCCCTCTGAGGGCTCTAGATGCTTATGTCCACAGAGCTGCCCTGTGGAGAAAGCCTGAACAGTTATCTGTTTGTTTTGGACCTCCGAAGAAAGGTTGTCCCGCATCTGAGCAGAGGTTGAGTAAGTGAGTGGTCGAGGCCATCTCATTTGCATACGAGTCCGCCGGTCAGCCTTCTCCTTTGGCTGTCTGGGCTCACTCAACCAGGGGTATGGTAGCTCCGCTCCAGGGGCGCAGGTGCTTTCGTCTAAATATGTGCCTGATTTCATACAACGGACACCTGCTCGCATGGCGGCGTTGGTATTAGCGTTCCCACGGCGTTTACACGCAGCTCGAAGTTCCCTGAATGGGAACGTCTCTGGTTACGTATGTAACCCTAGTTCCCTGAAGGGAACGAGACGCTGCGTGTCTATGCCATACTCCCAGCATGCCCGTGAGCGCTTGCTTCAGTCCTATCAGAAGCTGTTGCGCTTGTGTTTCGGGGATGCTTTATAGTTTCCTGGTCGATACGTCACCCCGCCTATGACGTTCCGTCTCGCCATTGGACAGATTTCATACGTGCTTCATGACTCGTCACGCAGAGGCGTTCCCACGGCGTTTACACGCAGCGTCTCGTTCCCTTCAGGGAACTAGGGTTACATACGTAACCAGAGACGTTTCTGAAGTAGTTTCAATTTTGATATTTTTAGGTCAAAGCGTTCTTGTGTGTCAGTCATATAATGGAGGTCTATGGTCACCACCTCAAAGAGCAGCACAGAGAAGTCCAAAGAGGTAAAAACGATATAAATTCTGTTGGTTTTCTCACACAAACCGCTCGTTTCGTGTCTTAGGCCATCAATGTGTACTTACATTCATGAGTCATTAAATCATGTTTAATTTGGACTTCTCTGTGCTGCTCTTTGAGGTGGTGACCATAGACCTCCATTATATGACTGACAGACAAGAACGCTTTGACCTAAAAATATAAAAATTGAAACTACTTCAGAAACAGACACCTACATCTTGGATGCCCTTGAGTATACCAAAAATTAATTTCAAAGTGAACTATCCCTTTAAATTGAACTCAATATTACAATAAGATTAGGAAAAACTAATTTCTGTCGAAACATTAGTGACAGACATATATAGGCAAGGCAAGGCAAGGCAAGTTTATTTATATAGCACAAATGGCAATTCAAAGTGCTTTACATAGAAGAAATTAAAATAATCAAAAGAAATCAGAATAATTAAAACAGTTTAGAATAAAAAATAAGAAATAATGAAAAATAAAAATTATGATAAAAATAAAATACAGTAAATTAAAACCGTTTAGAATAAAATGAAGTACAGTAACAGTCGGACGAACAGTGGCACAGTGCTCATTCAGTAAATGCACAGCTAAACAGATGTGTTTTGAGTCTGGAAAAACTCAAACTATTTAAGTGAATATTTTGGCTAAATTAACTTGAACTTTTCTATCATAACAGTAGTTTAGATGCATGCAAAATAAGACATTTACGCTAATAAAAATGCAGTACATCTTTTTGCATTATGCATTGCAGTCTGACAAAGTTTGAAATGCAAAGATGCATAAAATGAGTTTGCGACAGTGAGTTAATTTTCAGTCTAAAGCTTAATGTGATAATTGGTTTTGGTATTTATTGCTATTTATTTATTGCTATTTATACCCATTGGTATTTCCGACTGAAACTGATCTTAAATGTGGCTGTACTCAGTTCAGTTGTGATGCATACTGGTAGAAATGCAGTATAATTGAAGAGAGGACATGCAGTGTTCTCCCTCTCCAGACACAGTGGTGCGCTGTGTGGGTAGATGATCCTTTGGCTTCTCTCTTCACGGACTCGAGGCTGTCTGTGAAAGACGGCTGATTCGGATCATGGCTGTGTATTTTCTCTTCTACTCGCCTTGTGAGTGGCGTATATTAATAATAACAAAGGCGGCTCCTTGCTTGGCTCTTGACCCTTGACATTACAGGAGTGCAAACATGTCCACATCTCAGCTCTGATAAGATCCAGGCCACAACATTCTCAAAGTTCAAAGTTTAGCATTTTCAACCTGGGTTTTTTTTTTTTTGTTTATTTGAAAACAACTATTTTGTCAATGTAATCAATTATTAAAATAAAAATGATATACATCAGGTGCACAAAAGTATTTCCTATCAATTATATTGATTAGTTGATGGGGATAAGATTTTATTTTGCATATATCAGTAGATTAATTGCTGATCCATTAGTTATTAAATAGTTGTTAGCTGCTACTCTGTGAACGTGCAGACTGAAAATAGAGAACGAATTGTAGGAGTTTGTTTTCATAACCTCAGCAAATGTGATTCCATATTTAAACTCTACTGGAAATGAAACAAGACTGAAATATTTTTGCTTTTGCTGCGTTGGTTGAGGTTTGACTGCTTTCAGCTAATGATCCTTTAATGGTGGCGAACTGTTGATTTACCAATTTGTGGTGTCGACAATTTGTGTCAGAACTGCGACAAGCGGTTTGATTGTTTTGGCAAAATTAAAATCATTTTGCTTGCACACAAGAATGTGGAACAAAGAAATATGGTCATATGAAACCAGCATATTGTCATGTCAGGAGTTTTAACTTCTGCACTGAAAGACATTAAAGGAGTAGTTCACTTTTAAATAAAACTTGCTGATAATTTACTCACCCCCGTGTCATCCAAGATGTCCATGTGTTTCTTTATTCAGTCGAAAAGAAATTAAGGTTTTTGATGAAAACATTCCAGGATTTTTCTCCATATAATGAACTTCAATGGGGACCAAACTTAAATTTTGTTATTTTTTTTAAATGAGCGATCGTTTCGCTTGATAAGACTTTTATTCATCGTCTGGAATCGTTTAAAGCCCTTTGAACAGTTTGCACTGAAACTGTCTTTTGGACCCCATTGAAGTCCATTATATGGAGAAAATCATGGAAAGTTTTCATCAAAATCCTTAATTTCTTTTCGACTGAAGAAAGAAAGAAGTGAACTAATCCTTTAATGGCCATACGCTTCAATAAAGGGACTTTTTTTTCCGGACGGATCACCAAATTTTGTTCTGACAATGTTTATTAAAGACCTAAGACGAGAGCGATTTGTTTTTGTGGGGCTGAACATCTTCTACTACATCATTGAGAAACTGGTGATAATCATGATTATGATGACATGGCACTTTTGGACAGAGCAATGCGATCACAGGCGGATGATAGCTCTGCTAATGTGTTTTGGATGTACCGATAAACCAAACTATTAATAATCTGCTGGTGATGCATTTGCTGGAGAGGTTCGTGCTAGCTCCAAAAAGTCTTTTAGACCGGTTTCATTGCATTAACAAAGATTTGTTTGAAGATTCACACAGAAATGAGCTTTCAGAGAGCGAGATCCCACTGGGTTCTGACCTGATGGAACTTCCCATCAGGAAACTCTTCTGCTAAAATAAGTTTCCCAGTTTCCTTCTGGTAACAGCTACTGACTTCCACACATCAAAAAGCTCTTTGTCTTTTCATTCATTTCAGTTTTGTTAGTTGATCTAATTTTAGACCAAAATGTAATGGCTGTGAATATTTCTGATAGTTCACTCTGTTTAATCTTTAATTATTCAACTAAACCAGTTGGATCTGGGAAATCAGTAACTTATTGTTCAAACATTTCCCTCAGCCCTGTTAAAACTATTTTCCGAAGTAGTTTACTTCCTTGAGTGGATGTACAGATTTGAGTCCATTCTCATATCAAACATGAAGAATTAATCTGAAAGATTTAACTTGTGTTCAGGACAATTTAAGTGCTTTATTGGCAGCACTTCTGAAGCAGACTAGTGAAATCGCATAAGATTGTCTAAGTGGTATTAAAAAAAAACATTGTCTCCATTCAAACGGACATGGGCAAAATTTCCTTAGATTATATAACCGATTTAGCTGTTTTTGAGTCACCTGAGTTTAGTCAATAGAAAAATTAATCTTGACGCTATGAAAATAGTATTGAAAAAGCACACTTTGCATTTAGCACACCCTCTTTTTTTTACATTGCTCTCTAGAAAACTTTGTTCTGATTGGTCAAAGAATTCTGAGGTAAAATCAAATGTATTTGCATAATGGCCCCTAATTGTAATTAACTAATCTCATTTCATACTGCTAATGCTAGTTTTGTCAATCTTGTACCATTCTTCTGACTTATACTTAACAGTTAAATAATTTTAAGTCAGAACTATACTTAATTTTTTTTAGGGCTGTCAAACGATTAATCACGATTAATCGCATCCAAAATGAAAGTTTGTGTTCACATAATATATGTGTGTGCACTGTGTATAATTATTTTGTATATATAAATACACACACACATGCATGTATATTTAAGAAAAAATAATATTTTTATGTAAAATATTTATATTTACATATAATATAAATTATATATAAATCTATTTATTTGAAAATATTTCTTAAATATATATATAAACAATTATACACAGTGCACACACATATATTATGTAAACACAAACTTTTATTTTGGATACGATTAATCGCGATTAATCGTTTGACAGCCCTATTTTTTTATTTTTTTACAATTATGCAGTTTTTATTTAAAAATATATGCTGCACAGATTCATTATTGTCTGCAAATGTCTAATAATATGTGTAATATGTTTTTCATCGGTAGAAACTATATTGATTGATTTTTATTATTTTTTTCAGGTAAATTGTAATGAAATAACCAAAAGAAAAAAGAGTAGGCTGAAGCCGAGGCTTATATTTGCCTACCCTATTATTTATTTTTTCATTTCGGTGGGGTAATGTACAGTCGGTGGGTTGTGATGGCAAAATAAGCACATTCAGAACCCTCGTTTCACATATTTTGCAGTAATGATTGGCTGGTTATACATGATCACCTGACTGAATCTCTTGAAGGTGTTGATTAGTGTTTGAACTCTATATAATTACACTCTCTGATAAAAATAGACCTTGTGCGTCACTGTTTTTTTCCATTAAAAAACAATTTAAAGGACTTGTCTTATGCTTTATAATAACTGTTGTAGTAAATTGATTCTATATTGCTCCTTGAAGTGGACATCATTGCATTAGTGAGATTGGATCTATTTTTAGAGTTGAAGGTCATTTATCTAATAACCATCTGCACCAGTTAAAGCTTTAAGATCATCGTTCCTCACTGAACATGTCAAATCATGGCTGTGACGTTTCTGGAAATTACATTCCGACTGATTGAGAGGGAACTTTTGAGGTCTGAATTTGAACCAGGGTGAATTTCTTTATTTCACAAACCGTAAACTCAGCGATGAAGATATGCAATTATTTTTAATGCATTTATTGTCTTTGACACTTGACGTTTTCAGTTTTCCTCCATGGATTCTGTTCTAGAATATCTTATTTTAAGCCGACGTGCTGAAAAATGTGCTCTAATCCTTTTTGAAAATGTATATTTCTGTCTCTGACAGGGACTAGGCTTATGTTAGTGGATGAGGCTCGGGGATTTATGGGAAATGATTTGCTCAGTATGGGTGTCGCTGAGGTGAGGTTTGAATCTGAATGAATCGGAAGAGCCTTTTATCTCTGAAGACGTTTCCTGTGGCGTTCATCATAGTGCAAATGAGACAAATTTGGTTTGCTTTTACAATACAGATTGTTTCAAAGCAGCTTTACAGTGATAACAGGACAGTAATGGAGTAGAGATTGGCTGTATACAGCATGATTTGATTCATTTCCATTGTAAGAAATCATTAGTTTTTTTAACTTAGACGTTTACACAACACCATTTTCAACTGAAAACAGAACGTTTTTAATTCATTTCGGCTGTTTATTTACACACGACAACGGCGTTTTGGTGGCCTGAGAATGAAAACTTTGAAATTAAAGAAGTGCAAGTTTCAAGTATCATCTGTGTGTAAAGTTAAAAAATGTGAATCTGTGAAAAGTGACTCATTAGGGTCACTTAATCTATAAGTAAACATTTTGTCTTCATACATTTCATGTTTCTAAAGTCACAGGCAGTGACTTAATCATGATTTAATCATGATTTCTGCGTGAAAATATTTGTACTCACAAAAATGCATATTAGTGAATGAGACGCATTGCTATTTACACATGCACAGATTTCTAATGTAAAGCGGCGTCGGATCTGTGGAGGTTGGCGTCGCAGTGAGCACCGAGTGCCCCGTGAAGACCATCTGGCTGTGTGCTTACTTAGCCTCGCTCTCATCCACAATAACATTCGCTTAGATTAATTCTGAATCCTGCAACAAAAGAAGTTAGCTCGCCTGTCAACTGATTCAGGGGGATTTGAGGAAGAGGAAGATGTACTCCTAGCAGGTCTAGCTATTTTAGCTCACCACTGTGGCCAGTGGTTGTACGTCTGCTAATAAAGGCTGGCCCACACTAAAAGATTTTAAAAATCCTATCAGATTTTCAAAATGTGAGAAACCACAAACATGACAATTAGATTTAGATTTGGTTTTGTTCTTATAGTGCTGCAATGTGACCATGACAAGAGTCCCAACTGTGAAATCTCGCAAAATCAATTCGATTTAGACCAGTTAGATTTCCTCATTGATAGTTTGTTGATAGCATTTGTCTGCACACTCTAACTCACATAATTCAGTACTATTTTATTTGTATAGTTTGATATTGTTTGTGCATCTGTATAGACAGATATCCATCCCTCATCCAATCATCCTTCTATTGTGGATCAATATCATGGATAGAGACATAGAAAAGGGCTGCACAGTTTTGCGATAAATAATAATAAATAAAATTATAAAATATTGTAATTGCAATTAAATTGTGTGTGGCAGCTGCATGTACAATTATTATTATTATAATACTAATAACAATAATAATAATACAAATTAGCTTAAAATAATAATTTAAAGGGTTTATTGCATTAAAAACAGGCCATATTTTTAATAAATAAAGTAGTACACTAAATTTTAAACAATTCTGACTTTATATCACGCAATTCTGACTTTATATCTCGCAATTCTGACTTTATATCTCGCAATTCTGACTTTATATCGCAATTCTGACTTTATATCTCGCAATTCTGACTTTATATCTCGCAATTCTGACTTTATATCGCAATTCTGACTTTATATCTCGCAATTCTGACTTTATATCTCGCAATTCTGACTTTATATCTCGCAATTCTGACTTTTTATCGCAATTCTGACTTTATATCACGCAATTCTGACTTTATATCTCGCAATTCTGACTTTATATCTCGCAATTCTGACTTTATATCTCGCAATTCTGACTTTATATCTCGCAATTCTGACTTTATATCTCGCAATTCTGACTTTATATCGCAATTCTGACTTTATATCTTTTAAATTATGTGTGTGGAAGCTGCATGTACAATTATTATTATTATAATACTAATAACAATAATAATAATACAAATTAGCTTAAAATAATAATTTAAAGGGTTTATTGCATTAAAAACAGGCCATATTTTTAATAAATAAACAAGTTATCATTAAAATGTTTAAAATTTAGTGTACTATGAATTTCATAGTACACTAAATTTTAAACATTTTAAATTCCAACATTGTTTGTGAACGTCCAACAAAGTTAAATGTATACTCAAACCTGAAAAGTTGTGTGGCTCCTTTTTCATTTGATTATCATTGTACACTTGGCGGCTTAGTTTGTAACACTGTGTTAGAACTAACCCCGCTGTGTATTACATATTTTAAACCTAGCTAACAGGACAATTTTTCAAAACGGTGCTATGTTTGAGCCAACAAGACAGTGATTAAGGCAATATAAAGTTAGATTTGGAAACGTATACACAACCGAAAAAAATATATGATGAAAAAAATTACTTTCATGGTGTCAAAACACTCTTTGTTCAGTATCTTTACGAAATATGATCAAAACTTTTGTGCTTTAGATATGAACTAACAAACACTGTAATATACCTTTAGAATTTGAGGTAAACAAAGTGCACATTTCTTACAATTATGCACACTACTTTTTCACAACGTTATTCAAAGTCACATGGCTGCAGTCCCTATCTTTTGATGATTTATCTCAGTAAATCAAGGTCTTGGACTTGCTCACCATGTCGAGAGCACGATTTGTCTAAAGGGCACGTTTTGGCAGGCCGGCTGGGTATTCAAACAAGCAGTCGGCCAGACGGGCTCCCAGCCTGCAGGGACAAGATAACAACCATAACATTGGAATCAGTGCATCAGTATATTTAGACCAATGGCAGTCAGCTGGGCGGTTTTGGACACTCACACACTACCTGTTGGCTCCGACACCTGCCATTGAAACAAGTCCAAATCCCTCAACACTGTAATCTGTATCAATCCCAGAGAATTAAGGACAGATTTACACAAGTCCCCACATATGCATGAATGAATGACACAGTTTAAAGAAAAACACGCAAAATGCATACGAGTAATTTTACCATTTAGGTCAGGTTCTTTGGAGCTTCCGGGGGAATTAGCCTAGTCCTTATTAACATTTAGATGCTTTTGAGAACCCTTTTTATGTCATTTCACCCAAATTATAATCAAATGGGTTCAGATCAGGCAGGCTTTAAAAAAACAATTAATTCCAGGATCGTTCAACGGCTTTACCTCAAGTGATCTGTACTACTAGTTTTGGTCTTTGATTTTAAATTTGAGAGAAATAGGAGATATTCTGTGACGGGGGATTATGGAATTGGGGCCACAGCCGGCAGGACAAATGCTGAATCGCAGTCAGAAAGCCTCCGCTGAAGCGATTGATCAAGTGAGCTGAAACCAGAAGTTAAATGTCACAGAGATATGACTGTGCATGAGTCGAGTGATTAAAATGGTGGAATGCTTTCCGTGTTATGTTTTGGTTGGAAAAGGCTCTCAGCCAAACTGATTTGAGAAGCAGAACTAAGGGTTGTATGAAGTGTAATAAATCTCAAATAAGTTTATTTGTCCAGAAAGTTTGCGATTGTGAGGAATTTGTAGATGGCCGCAAGATAGCACTGAAACTACACGATGAACAGGTATGATTGAGTAGTTGTTTTTATTGCGCTGTGTGATGTGATGTGTGTATATATATATATATATATATATATATATTAGAGCCAGACCTATATATCGGCCGTCCGATATTATTGGCCGATATTAGGCATTTTCCAAAATATCGGTATCGGCAGTTATAACGGCCGATAAATGAATATTTAAAAAATAAAATAAAAACGGTCGAAACACGCTTCAATCATCTCTCCTTGGCCTGTTATATTGAAAATGTATGTTTTACAATTTGCAGTATGATGTCATCTATTGCTAAATTATGGCTCATCATAGACTAGCTGACCACTAACGCCACTATCATCAGTGGAAGACAGCTAACGTTAACATTAATGAGCTTGGAAACCACAATGAACTTTTTCTGCCTAAATAAAGTAATGATTACTGTATTTATAACTAGCATATCTCTAGTTACAGTCCCTGCATTGTAAAATGTAAGTTAGACTTTGTGCGGAGTGAACATTTAGACGTAGAGAAAAAGTATCAAACGTATCTTGAGCAGAAAAGTTAGCTTTTCTTTTACACGTGTGTGAAATCCAACAATATTTAATAAAAAAAAAAAAATCGGCCGATATTAGATTTTAAAACCCAAAAATATTTGTATCGGTATCGGTATCTTCAAAATCCTTTATCAGTCAGGGCTCTAATATATATATATATATATATATATATATATATATATATATATATGAAGAGTTCAGATGCAAAAGCCTCTTATAAGTGCCATTTGAAATTTTCTTCCAAAATGGTAATTTTTATCAAGCTTGTTTATTCAATTTCAGTAATTTCACTTAAATGACAATTTAAGTGAAATTACTCAATTGAAAAATACAAGCTTGATAAAAATGATCATTCTAGAAGAAAATTTCAAATGGCACTTAGAGGCTTTTGCATCTGAACTCTTCATATATATATATATATACAGTATATATATATATATAATATTACACTATTCAATTCTAAATTGAGCCCTAGAACAAATAAATAGCATTTCTATATACATAATACACACTGTTCAAGGTTGTGGTCATTTTTGAAAGAAGTTTCTTATGCTGCTCATTCATTTATTTAATCAAAAATACTATAAATTTGTGAAACATTACCAAAGTTTGAAACGCCTGTTTATTCCTATGATTGCAAAGCTAAAATTTCAATCAGCACCATTACTCCAGTCATGATTTTTTTCAGAAATCATTCAAAAATGATGATTTGATTCTCAAGAAACATTTGTTATTATCATCAATTATGGGAGAAAAACAGTTGTAAACTCATAGAAAAGCCTATATATGGCTGAAAGTTGCTAGTATTATTGTTTTAGTGTCATCATCATCATCATCATCACAGTCCCAGTATTCTTCGATTATTTACAGCTCTGATCAACAGATCTGCAGTTATGGCGCCGGCTTTAAAGCAGTGTCTCAGAAGCAATAGTGTTTCTGCGACTGGACATCGATTGTTTTTGTGTTTCCATTCCTGTGGATGTTGTCCTTCCTGCTGATTATGAAGACATTTTAAGAGATTTGGAAGCTAAGAGTGTGTGGATATAAGAATGATTGTCGGTCTTAGCGTTTTGCTGTGGTAAGCACACTGCTTAAACTGATGGGGCAGAGGGGGCGTGAGGGGGATTGATGGGTACCGCTTTAATGCCAGGCCATAGAGACACCGCTCTGATCTGTTCTTTCTGGCCGGATATAAAAACCGACTACGCCCAGACAGTATATCCAAATCTACCCCGCCGCCTAATTCATCACTGTTTGTTCTGTCTCTTGTACCGGGTACAACCTTAAACCTCATCGGATCACCCACCCAGTGTCCAGTCAATGGATGAATCTTTTGGTGGCAATACTAAAAGGCCTTTAGCTGGGAGATGAAACTGCACCAGGCCACGTCACTCCTGGCCAGCGGTCTGCTTTCTGCTGTGGTGGGGGCAACCGGATTGCCGCAGTGGAATTTTAATACCCTGCAGGCATCAATCAGTCGGAAAGGAGCTCGGCACATTCCACCTATGTTTGCCATTCTCGGTCATGTTACAAATTGGTGTGTCCCAAAGAATGCCAATTGGACTCGTGTTAGAAATGGCCAAGAACATATCAGACGTTGACCACAGTCATAAATGTACACAATGCAAATTATTTTTGGATTTTTCTTGCACCCTATCTTCCTTTTTTTCCAATAACATGTTCTTTAGAGAGTTTTTGTATCAAATATGCTTGGATCACTGTTTGAATAATTGAGATAATAAGCATTTAATAGTAGAGCGAGCCAGACTGATATATCGGCCGGCCGATATTGGACATTTTCCAAACTATTGGTATCGGCAGTTATAATGGCCGATAAATGAATATTTCAAAAATAAAATAAAAACGGACGAAACACGCTTGAACCATGTCATGAGTGCTGTGTAGTTTGTCCACCAGAGGGCGCTCTACACCGTTCCTGTTGGCAACACTCGTTGAGTTGGTCACGCTTGAATAACAATTAAAAGAACATCCCCATCAGTTCTCTTAACTCAAATAAGCAAGACAAAATTTGTGGCCGGCGGAAGTTTCCTTGGCCTGTTATATTGAAAATGTATGTTTTACAATTTGCAGTATGACGTAATCCATTGCTAAATTATGGTTCATCATAGACTAGCTTACCACAAAGCTAGCTAAAGCCACTATCATTAGTCTGTCAAACCAACAAACTTTTAGAAAGTTTCTTTTTAAAATGCATTATCATTTTATTTTGGTTAAAACTCATAAATAACTACAAATAACTAATGTTGGGGAAATCTGTTAATGTTTTGTTGCGCCTTTCTGAAATATAAAATTAAAAAAATATCGGCCGATATATCGGATTTTAAAACCAAAAAATATTTGTATCGGTATCGGCCTTCAAAATCCTTTATCAGCCGGGCTCTATTTAATAGCAATGGCGGCCATCTTGAAAACTGGCTGCCATATTGAATTTTTGAGTGGCCAACGCTTTTTTCCACAATAGTGTCCCTTAGAGAGTATCTGTACCAAATTATAAGCTTCTATGCCAAAATGAATGAGTTTTTTTACTAATCTGCTGTACCGAGAGGGCATTTTTTTGATAAATGCATTCCTCTGTCCTGCGGAGCCAGAAACCGAGCCAGCGTTAGATCTGCACAAAAAATAGATGGGTACTTTGTGTCAGTTTTCAAAGGGATAACAGGAGACAGGTTTTTCAAAAAATGAGATTGCTAACCTTCCTTTTGGTGACACAATGAGTCCGTGTAAGGTTATGTAAGTCGGGACTTCCTCAATGGGCTCAATAAATTACTAATTCTTTTGTTCACATTTTTACCAAAGCCAGCTGGATTTTTATTTTTTAGAAGGTCTGCCAATGTCGATGCCTTTCCTTGTCTGAGAATAAAAACGCCACAGTGGATATCGTTCCTTCATTCCGAGAGTGAAGAAGATCCGTGATTGATGCGGCTACAGGAGTCTAGATAACGGTCCCCGCTAAATTTAGCCATGAAACGACTGGGACTGTAATTGAAAACGGAAGAGGGATGTTGCACTTTTTTTTTAAATCAGGATCCAATCTCTGATCACCCTTCGAGATTAAAGTGTACCTAATGATAAAAATAACCAAGGATTGACCTGGACATGGTCCTGTACTTTAAAACAGACTGTTTTTGCCTTGAATTTTACAGCCTGACTAGCAAACCCATTTTTATATAATCTTGGTGATATTTTTGTTGCATGTTTTTGTCCATGCTTTTCCCCCCTCTGAAATCAGTCATTTAGAGACACAGCAAACCAACAAAGAACCGATTGATGTATAACAAATCCCACTTGTGACGAGAAACCCCATAAATAATCCAGTCCTGAAATATAAGGATGTTTCGCTTTCGTTTTATCCCAGTTTTTGGACCTACAGGGCCTCAGATTAGAAGTCAAGTCCATCCAGATTCATTTCCCCTCGAGAACGGTCTGGAAGCTTCTGTGGGTGTTTTGCGTGGATAACAGGATTTGCCCCAGTTTCACAAGAATGGCATCAGCGCTGGCCCGTGATCACAGCACAGTGTTGGACAGAATGGAGTGCGAATATCTCCGACCCCCGGTGACGGCACTGGTGACATATTTCTGAGATTTCAGTGCCCCAGAAACACATGAACATCATAGTACTGCAGTTGAGCTCAAATACAGGTTAATGATTGGGCTTTTATTCACTCTCAGAAAAAAAAGGTACAAAAGCTGTCACTGGG
Organism: Pimephales promelas; assembly: GCF_016745375.1. The sequence continues at coordinate 13,961,190 of NW_024121210.1, forward strand.
GCTGTACCTTTTCAAAAGGTACACTTTTGTACACAAAGGCTGCATATTAGTACCTTAGTGGTACACATTAGCCCCTAAAATATACATATTAGTACCCAAGTATACATATTAGCACCTAAAATGTACATATTACCTAAAATGTACTTAGCACCTAAAATGTACATATTAGTACCTAAATGTACATATTAGCACCTAAAATGTACATATTAGGAGGACCTAAATGTACATATTAGCACCTAAAATGTACATATTAGCACCTAAAATGTACATATTAATACCTAAATGTACATATTAGGACCTAAAATGTACATATTAGTATCTAAATGTACATATTAGCACCTAAAATGTACATATTAGGACCTAAAATGTACATATTAGCTCTTGAAATGGACATATTATCACCTAAAATGTACTTAGCACCTAAAATGTACATATTAGTACATAAATGTACATATTAGCACCTAAAATGTACATATTAGGACCTAAAATGGACATATTAGCACCTAAAATGTACATATTAGGACCTAAAATGGACATATTAGCACCTAAAATGTACATATTAGCTCTTGAAATGGACATATTATCACCTAAAATGTACTTAGCACCTAAAATGTACTTAGCACCTAAAATGTACATATTAGTACCTAAATGTACATACTAGCACCTAAAATGTACATATTAGGACCTAAAATGGACATATTAGCACCTAAAATGTACATATTAGCTCCTGAAATGGACATATTAGCACCTAAAATGTACATATTAGCTCTTGAAATGGACATATTATCACCTAAAATGTACTTAGCACCTAAAATGTACATATTAGTACATAAATGTACATATTAGCACCTAAAATGTACATATTAGGACCTAAAATGGACATATTAGCACCTAAAATGTACATATTAGGACCTAAAATGGACATATTAGCACCTAAAATGTACATATTAGCTCTTGAAATGGACATATTATCACCTAAAATGTACTTAGCACCTAAAATGTACATATTAGTACCTAAATGTACATACTAGCACCTAAAATGTACATATTAGGACCTAAAATGGACATATTAGCACCTAAAATGTACATATTAGCTCTTGAAATGGACATATTATCACCTAAAATGTACTTAGCACCTAAAATGTACATATTAGTACCTAAATGTACATATTAGCACCTAAAATGTACATATTAGGAGGACCTAAATGTACATATTAGCACCTAAAATGTACATATTAGCACCTAAAATGGCCAAAAGTTTACCTTTTGAAAAGGTACAACCCCAGTGACAGCTTTTGTACCTTTTTTTCTGAGAGTGTTGGTGTATTTCACAGTGATGCAACAACTTCTTTGATTAAGATTGAAACTAAAACTTCTGGACTCAAACCAACTCAAACGGAAAAGTGATTTGCCCTTCTTTGCAATAACTATCAGTTATTTTTAGAAGAATCCCAACAATAATAGTAGAAATCCTTGCCAACACCAGACACTACTGTATATCTAGTATTATGATAAAGTTCCACCATTCTTGGAGTACAAATCATCAGATCTTCAAAATAGACGAATCATCTTGATCTGAAGCGCTGAGGATTTGGTAATACTGTATGCAAAGGGGTTTTGATGAATAGTCTTGGTTGGCAGACGTATGAAGAGTATGTCCTGTTTCCCACCTGTTTCTCTCTCTCATTCATCATCTCTGCCTGTCTCTCTTTCTGTTTCCAGTCACACATTTATTTTCATTTTCACTCTTTTTTTAGTGCTTTTCCAGGCCCAGCACTTGCTCACAGCTATGCTTTTTGTGTTAATGTATACCATGTATATACACGTGTCTGTCAGGAGTCGGGAGGGAATGTCACTCACAGATTCCCCGTGCACACTCGACTCGAAGGCAGTGTCATAGCTAATTTGACTTTCAGTTGTTACTGGTATAACCTCGGTGTATCTCAATGTCGTGTTGAGTTTTCCAAGGGTTATACAAGCACATGACACACAAACACAACAGACCGGAGTCCGTTTAGATGCTGTGTGTTATGTGAGGGATGTCATATTATCTAAAAAGGGAAACTTCCCACGCACAGAAACGAAGCTCTGTCATCATTTACTCCCCCTCATGTCATTCCCTGTGAAGAAAGAAGTGCACTTAATTGTATTGATGTGCACTTGTAGTGTACAGTACTTCACTAGGGTTTTTCCATAGGCTGTTGGAGTTTATAAATAAGAATCTGTTCATCATGATGCACCTAAATCCAATTGCCAGAATCATTTTTGATCGCATTTATTTAATTACAATCAACATGATGCAATTAAGTGTCCGAAAACATTCACTCTTATTATATTATAAGGAGTAGTTCACTTCAAAAAAACACTTTTACTGATAATTTCCTCGCCCCCGTGTCATCCAAGATGTCCATGTCTTTCTTTCTTCAGTCGAAAAGAAATTAAGGTTTTTGATGAAAACATTCCAGGATTTTCTCCATATAATGGACTTCAATGGGGACCAAAACGGTTCACTGCAAACTGTTCAAAGGGCTTTAAACGATTCCAGACGATGAATAAGGGTCTTGTCAAGCGAAACGATCGCTCATTTAATAAATAAATAAATAAATAACAAAGTTTAAGTTTTATAAGCTCAAATGCTCGCCTTGCTCTGTTCTGTGATGCGCGTTCGTGACTCTCCTGAAAATGAACGAATCGTTTTCCGAGTCATTTGGTTCATTCAACGAACAAAATGAACGAGTTGACTCTGGAAAAGATTTTCAAGATTTTAAATGATTCATCGTCTGGAATCGTTTAAAGCCCTTTGAACAGTTTGCAGTGAACCGTTTGGTCCCCATTGAAGTCCATTATATGGAGAAAATCCTGGAATGTTTTCATCAAAAACCTGAGAAAGAAAAAGAAAGAAAGACATGGACATCTTGGATGACACGGGGGTGAGTAAATTATCAGCAAAAGTTTTTTGAAAAGTGAACTACTCCTTTAAGATGAGAAAATGACTTTATTGTGTCAAAAAAAAAATCGTATAGTTGGCAAACATCTCCGTGACGCTGTGGTATAGCATTGACTTTATTAGTGCACTCGATGATATACTTGCAGTGCTCTAATCCTGGCAAAACTCTCTCTTAATCCACTTTAAAGCTCATGGAAGCTTTGCACACTTCCAGAATTAGCGAGAGGTCCTTAGGAAGCACGGTGGCAATTTTTGGGACAAAACTCCCTCTGCTTATAGTGTGCTGGTGACCAAGAAACAAATCTGTGTCAAGCCCTAGTAGAAGCAGTCTGCTGACTCGCACACTAGCATCAACGGCCATCCTTGGCTCTTTATTAACTCGGATCCCTTATATATTCAGCAGAAAGACTGTTTTCACCAATGCAATCCATATGCATTGCATCCTGTTTTTCCTAATAGCTGGGTAGTACACATGGGCTGTTACCACTAGCCAAGTCATCTGTGGCTTCAGCATGTTGTTTTCTCCCTCTGACAGATGGCTAGTCAATATTCAGTGTGAAATGGTGGTACAAATCGTGTTTGTTTGCCATTTGGGCTGTGCGGTTTCCATTGAGATCCATAGAGGACCAGTGGATATGCTATTACTCGAGTTTCACTTTTGTAGCATTTTTATTTCCACTTGCTGGAAAAGATTGGTTGCACCAGAATTTTCTGTATCGGCACTATACCTTTTAAAACTTTTTCAAGGTAAAATAGCTCTTTTTTGGTTGGCTAACCTCTGAAAAGTTCACATTATTCACATCAGGATGAAAAATATGCTCTGATTTGCTTTTAAATGTTGATTTTACAGTATTACAGCAATAAAACATGATGAACGGCGACTGTAGAACGCAAAAGCCCAATCCCGGACATTTTGGCCGATCTCGAAACACATTTTCGGGCAGACTCATCACTAATAGCCTAGACTTGTTGTTTAACGACTGCGCTCTGTTAGCGGTAGGCGTGGCCTCCTAGGGCAGAGAAGCAAGTGCATTCTGGGAGTTGTTGTCTTTCATCCACATAAGCCAAAAATACATTTTCTGCCTTTTCTCAGCCTAGAAAGCTCCAAATTCAAATTTCTTCTACATAAATGACCCATTTTAAATACACATTCATCTTTCCAGAGGTGAAGTATCCCTTTCAGTGCGATCTGAATGTAATGTTTCAGACACTTAATTGTAATTAAATAATTTATCGTACTTTAAATGCTTTTAGCTGAATTGTAGTGACTTTTTTTTACCCACTTAAGTAGTGCATATTTAGTGCATGTAATTGCTTCTGTGTATTGCTGAATGTATAAAGCATTTATAGTTAACTATACTTTATTGACACTCATAAATAAAAGCCTAAATTAAATCTGTTCATCATAAGTGGACTACACCACTTTTTACAATCTCTTCACGAACTTTTTGAAGCGGTCAATCAATGGAGGGACAGAAAGCAGATTGTGTTTCAAAGATGAACGAAAGTCTTTTGGGTTTGGAAGGACACGAGGGTTAGTAATTATCTAATTAATGACAGAGTTTTCATCTAACGAACCCCTAAAGGATTTGTCTTGGCTATTTCCCGTCATCTTCTAAGGGAAATACAAACGGAGAGCCACCCACGGTCTTGCGTTTAGAGATGAATCATGTTTTTTTGTGTGATTTTAATCATATTATCATGGTCACAAGGAGTTAGATATGATTCAGTCAATAACTGTAAGAAGAAAACAGACCTCCAGCACTCAACAATTTGCTCAATCATTCATTGAAATTTGCACGCTCGGATTTTACGAGGCCCTTAATTTGTGGGCCACACAACAGCAAAGCAGCCAGCCAATCTAAGAGCTTTATGATGTGTGACTTCATCAAACCTCCTGTGGGGATTGTTCCGTGTTTCTCCGAGGTGATTGTAAAACGTTAATGTAGTTAGTAGACAGATGTGCTCAGAGCTGGATTGATGTAGTTCGAGTCGGCAGTGGGATGACTGAAGCTTCTTTGTTGTTCCTGCTGCATCTGCCAGTTCCACCTCTTTGTTTCCCAGTGATGTTTCTTTGGTGAAGTGGAAATGACCCCTGCTGATGTGGCATCAGCCCACTCACTAGTGGACATCTGGACAGGCACTGTCCACACAGATGGTCCTTTCAGAGCGACGAGTGAAAAGATCGCAGGCCAGCGAATGCAGTGACGTTTGAGAGGCTGATGAAAGCTCAACTCTTGCCATTGATCCTGTCATTTACACTCCTGAAAGGTTTTTTAGGAGTATTGTTTCCCAATTGAAATATTCAAGCATCTTGAAAACAGACTATATTTACTTAAATATTTTGAAGTAAACCTAACGTTAATCGAGGGCTGTAAAACGAGTAATCGCATGCAAAATAAAAGTATAATGTGTAGTGTGTATAATTATTTTGTATAAATACACACATGCATTAATATACATGCATTAGTATATCAAATATTTATATTTATGTATAATATTAATTTTGTATAAATTTATATAAAGTACATACATGCATGCAAATATTCCTTAAATATATACATGCATGTGTGTGTTTTTATATATACAAAATAATTATATACTCACTCATATATTATATAAACACAAACTTTTATGTTGGATGCGATTAATCGTTTCACAGCCCTACTAAATAATATAAAATTGCATTAATTATTCTTGAACTGACTAAAGTATTTAAAGGGGGATGTTAAGTCTTTGGTGTAGAAAATGTTTTATCAAGCATTGAAGCTGAAGGCAGGCTTGTGGAGTTCTGGCCGTACGGTGTGTGTGTGTGTGTGTGTGTGTGTGTGTGTGAAAGGTCCAGATGGCCTGGTTAGTGCAAAAGTCCTGCAGACTGCATGCTTCATAATACTGTAACCTGCGTTATTCGTTTTTCTTTATTTAACTTTTGTTTTTCTATATTTAAGTTATTTGTTTTTTATTATTATCATTTTTATTTATTTAAATTTTGTTTTTATGTTTTATTTATTTACATTTCGTTTTTATTAATTTAAATTTCGTTTTTTAAATTTAAATTTAGTTTGTATTAAATTAAATTTCGTTTTTTTTTTCACTTAAATTTCGTTTTTTATTAATTTAAATTTTGTTTTTTTATGAATTTAATTTTTATAAAAAAAATTTATATAAAATTTTAATAAAGTTTTTATTGATTGTTAATACAAGTGAGTTTAGGCATCACAGTATTGTATGCACAAGCATAAAATATATATTTTTTAATTTGCTATTTCGCTATTAATCATGTTTTTATAATAAATTCTGCAATTCCATAAAAAATAAGAAATGTTGATTTTGATTTCACTGAGATATCCAGGGGTTTGTATCTCCTTCATGCCGTATATACACACACCCACTGAAACAACCAAACCGAAACAAAACAATGTCCACATTAGATTAATTAACACTAACACAATTACTGCAAGAATGGCTGCCCATGTTAAGCATCCAGTATTTAGCATTTGCCGAATGTGTCGTGCGGTGGAGTGTGTGATTGGGAACGTGTTTTTATTTTATTTTATTATTTTTTAAGTGGAACTGTGTGTGTGTGTGTGTGTGTGTGTGTGTGCTTCAGTTTGACCGTTCTGATTTAACGAGAGAGATGATCAGCACCCAGCTGGTGTTAAAGTGGTTTGAACTTTGAATCAAAAATGAAAATGATGTGATCTCATTTTATTTAGTTGTGAAACAAAATGTGTAGTTAACATTACAGCAATAATAATTGACTTTTTTAAAACAGCCAACTGTGATTTTAGAAAGTTTTCCTAACCTTTCATGCTTAAATGTCAAGCAGCCGTTGTATAGTCTGGCCACAGGTTCCAGCGGCTGTTTGCACTCGATACGTTTCAGTTCGACTCTCTTTGCATCGGCTGAGCGTCTGCACAATAAATGGACACACTGGCATTTGGAGTCCAGCACAGAAGTTCAGTGGTCATGCTTTCACATGCACTTCTTGGCTAAATGTCACTCTGCAAGAGCTCGTCTTTGGAGCTCTCGCTAGCCATATGGAGCCGGGACTCGTTCTGGAGGCTTTCACTCACGCCTTCTTCCTCCAAGAGGAGAACACAGCGTTTCTGCGAGTTCCTGATGCATGAACTGCCCTGCTGGAGGAGAACACAAGAGTTCTTCTGAAGATATTATAAACCAGTTGCTCTTGTCTTCAAATGTTCTGGTGTTCTGTCTTAAAGGGATAGTTCGCTTTTTGAAAAATGATTTTCATTATTTACTCATCTTCGATGTTCCATACGTATTGCACTCTTAGAAGAAACGGTTCTATTTAGAACCAGAAATGGTTCCATCCCCCGCTTCATATATGGAACTCCAAAATGGTTCTATATAGAACCATTTTTTTTTTTGGTAAAAGGTTCTATTGGCCAAGTACGGAACCCCAGGGTTCTATATAGAACCCAGAGGAACCCTTTTTTAAGAGTGTAACTTTAGGGGTTCCAAATACGTAGCGCTGATAGAACCTTTTAAGGTTCTATATAGAACAAGAGTTTGGCTGATATTATGCATGCTTATTCCCCTTATTTTAATATTTAATGACCTTTGTCGTCAATTCAGGTTACCCAACGCTCACTCAAAGTTAAAAACATGAACAAATGATCACTGCGACGGGTCAATGTATATGACGCCTTGGGATCAGAACAGGCTGGACATTCATAAAAGTTGTGTTTGTGCTTGGCAACCCTGATGTGAACAGGTTCTCCCGCTGAAGGGTTTAATTGCGTGTGCGGAGAGCAGGTGCCGCCGCTCTACACTTCAATAAGGGACACGTCAGAGCAGCTTGACTTCACCCACTAAATGACAACATGGATGACAACTGGAACCAGTATCCCATGTGGGTGTGAAGCCTCCGTCATCCAGGTGCGATGAATCTGTCGTGCGTATAATAGTGGCCTCCATCGTCAGGCAGATGTGACTCTATATTTAGCGTCCTGCTAGATAAGAGTGCTGTTGAATTATCCTACTTTTTTAATGCCATCAAGCTAAGTGGACTCTTTGGTTCAGTTGCTTTTAAAGAGATATTCCACCAAAAAATCATCATTTACTCACCCTCATATCATCCCAGATGTATATGACTTCCTAGACTTTTTGGAGTTTGAAAATAAACCAATAATGCAAGTGGATAGATTCCTTAAAGGAGTAGTTCACTTTTGAAAAAACTTTTGCTGTTAATTTACTCACCCCCGTGTCATCCAAGATGTCCACGTCTTTCTTTCTTCAGTCGAAAAGATATGAAGGTTTTTGATGAAAACATTCCAGGATTTTCTCCATATAATGGACTTCAATGGGAACCAATGGGAGAGTTTCAGTGCAAACTGTTCAAAAGGCTTTAAACGATTCCAGACGATGAATAAGGGTCTTATCAAGCGAAACGATCGCTCATTTAATAAATAAATAACAAAGTTTACGTTTTATAAGCTCAAATGCTCGCCTTGCTCTGTTCTGTGATGCGCGTTCGTGACTCTCCTGTTCCAACTCGTTCATCAAAATGAGCGAATCTTTTTCCGAGTCAATTCGTTCGTTGAATGAACCAAATGACTCGGAAAAAGATTCTCAATGAACAAATCTTTTTTCGAGTCATGACTCGACGGGTCCTAGATAAGACTCTTATTCATCGTCTGGAGTCGTTTAAAGCCCTTTGAACAGTTTGCACTGAAACTCTCATTTGTACCTTGAACCGTTTGGTCCCCATTGAAGTCCATTATATGGAGAAAAATCCTGGAATGTTTTCATCAAAAACCTTAATTTCTTTTCGACTGAAGAAAGAAAAACATGGACATCTTGGATGACACGGGGGCGAGTGAATTATCAGCAAAAGGTTTTTTTAAGTGAACTACTCCTTTAAAGTTGCTTTCACAACCAACCCCACAGTACTCCGGTTAAAAAGTGGGGTCTTCTCTGCTTCCGCATCACTTCTTGCGTGATATAGCTACATCACACTTCAAACAGCAACGGTTTATTGTTTAAAAAGTTACAAATATCATAATTTTTAGCTTCAAAAGACTTTGATTCATCAAGTGGCGTTGCGAGGATAACTGTCGTGTTGGTTTTGCAGCACAATCTTCGAGGGTCACATCCACATGCATTATATGCAGATCTATTTTTTTGAATCTGAGGAAAGTCAGTCACACATCTGGAATGGTATGAGGGTGAGCGAATGATGAGAGAATGAACATTTTTGGGTGGAGTTTCCCTTTAAATGAACATCAGAAGCAGGATCTTGTTGAACTGGTTCACACTGAGTATACTGAGAAATATAACTAAAGTTGCAATAATCATTCTAATTCTATCACGACAATGACAGAGTAACAATATTGTTGGAATTACTTGCTACAAAGTTACTGATGAAGCCTAAAATCATCGACAGCCAATCAGAATCCACCGAAGCTTGAGCATTTAAAGTGGCAGACGACACAGTAAATGCTTATAATAAACCGAATGTGATCACGTCATAGTTATCATTCTTGGGATGAACTGGCCTGAAATCTTTCTTTAAAACATCAATTGAATTGTCTGTTGAAAGCTAGCCGAGAGAAACTATTGCCTGAAGGGAAAGCAAAAGGTTAATGTGACTGGCCGGATTGTATGGCTCTGACCTTGCGAGACAGCTCTCGTATTCTTCTGCTTGAGATAAATAACACTGGTATTATTCACGGCGAGCACTTCAGCTCAAGGAGCTAACTGTCTCCCCCAAGACCAGCTGGGTTTATAATGCATGTCTGAAAAGATTCGAGTGTCCTAATCAGAAATAACCATTAGCAAGATGTGTTCTTGTCTCTTGTGAATCGAATGAGGAAAAAAGCTCAAAATGGAATGCTAATCTGCTGTTAGCATTAGTGTCGAAGCATCATCATCATCATCATCAGCAGGCATAAAATGGGCGACATGGAAAGCGACTATGACCTCAGTAACCACAAAACTGAAGCGCCTGCTTGTGCAGTGACATCATGACCACATGACACGGGCCAAATGTGGGATAGAGCATGCAATTAGACAATTTCACTTACTGTTAACCTTCCCATGCAGAGACAACTGGCCGTTCCCTCGTGTGTAATAATAATAATACGGTATATGAAATGTGTTTTGCATATTGTTCCAACTTCCGGGAACAGTTTTAGCACAATTGGTAACACTTTACAATAAGGTTCACGTTAGTAAATGCATTAACTGTTATAACATAAACTAACGATGAGCAATGCATTAGTTACAGTGTTTGTTAATCTTTGTTCATGTTAGTTAATATAAATACAGCTGTTCATTGTGTGTTCATGGTAGTTCACAGTCCATTAACTAATGCTAACTAATGCAACCTTTGATTTTAATAACGTATTAGTAAATGTTGCTAACTAAGATTAATAAATGCTGAAGAAGTATTGTTCATTCTTAGTACATGTTAACTAACTAATGTTAACTAATGAACCTTATTGTAAAGTCTTACCGCACAATTTGTAAAGGACTGTATGCCGTTGAGTTTTATGAAAAATATTTGAAAGAGATGATTTTTTTTTTAATATAGTGTGCTTGTGAAAAATAAGTGTGCTTAATTTAATTTAAGTGTAGTAATGCACAATAATGAAATTAAGTGTACTTAAAGTGTACACATTCGTGACTTTTAAAAAGTGCACTTTGTAATGTCAAATTTTACTTTAAAGGAATAGTTCACATTAAAGTTCTCTCTTCTGAATACAAAAGATATTTTGAAGAATGTCAGTAACCAGTCAGTTAATGACCCCATTAAATCCATAGTATTTTTTTTCCTATGGAAGTCAATGGGGTCCATCAACTGTTGTACAGGTTTGAGGGTGAGCAAATGATGACAGATTTTATTTTTAAGTGAACCATTCCTTTAAAATGCTTTTTAAATCATTGTTTTAATAATCTTTGTCATGCTTTAAAGACGTACACTTATTGTATGCACCCTAATTGTATGTGACTAACATACTAAAGCACATGTAAAGCACTAACAGTAGTGTTATTCAACATTGCATTTAAAGTAGGGCTGTGCAAAAATGAATTGCGATTAATCGCATCAAAATAAAAGTCTGTGTTTGCATAATATTTGTGTGTGTGTGCTGTATATAATTATTTTGTATATATAACTACACACACATGCATGTATATATTTAAGAAAATGTGTTATTCATATATAAAATATTTATATTTATATAATATAGATTTTTTATTTATATATATACAGAATTTAAGCACAAATAATTCTTAAATATATACATGCATGCATAGGTATTTATATATACAAAATAATTATATACAGCACACACAAATATATTATGTAAACACAGACTTTTATTTTGGATGCGATTAATCGCAATTAATTTTTGCACAGCCCTAATTTAAAGTAAATATATTTAAAATGTATAAAATTGCACATGTGCAAAATAATACATATACATATTTAAATACATGACATTCAAGTTTAAGTAGAAATGACATTAAAGTATATGACAGTAAAAGTAATTTATTAATTTAAAGATAAAGATGCACTGAATCCTATTTATGTCAATTTTTTTATATGAAATGCTCTTATTAGAAATGAAGTATGTTTAAAAAATAATAACAATCTCCATTACAAGTACTCTTTTTAGAAGTGTAGTTCTTTTTCACAAAGGGACTGCTGCTAATCCTAAAAATTCAGTTTGGATGTACGCCCCAGAAATTTAATCTCATAAATGAATCAATCTCTTACGTCACGGCAGCAAAGACCGTGTCAATTCATGTAATGGGATGAAACGGGCTGTGAGTTCTTGGAAACAGGACATTGCATTTTGTGGCCTTGCGTGGACGGACGTGTTTTAGTGTCTTGAAACTTGATTATCCGAAGGGAATTGCACAATAATTTCATATGAAATGAAACCTTGCCCAGCCATTGTAAAGTGAAGCTGGCCTTTTCCAAAGCAAACGAGAAGCCTCAGATTAGTTCTGTGACGGCCTTCTTGGCAACAGCCTGAAGACAAGCACGTCAGCTTGGTTTTGTTTGCCGATTCAGTCCCCGAGTCTTGTTTACAGCTGACCATCTGCTGTTGGTAAGGCCGGGACACATCCTGGACATTTCAGCCGTCCGTTTCGGTTCGGGAGAGCGGTCACGCTGTCTCCAGAGCAACAGGAAGCAGAGGGAAGAAACACTCGAGGTGAACGGCAAAAGGAAATTACTGCCAGATTAAACTGAGAGGCTAAAACACACTAAGGACATGAAATGTGGGGTTGTCACAATAGCAAAAGTCTGAATATATGACTCTCAATGCCAAAATGAATTTGCGTTTCTTTAGCCCTGTTTACACCTGCTATTAAAGGTGCAATGTGTAAAAATTGAGGATCTATTGATAGAAATGCAATGTGACATTCATATAAAGAACTTGAACCGTAATGTTTTCATTACCTTAGAATGAGACATTTATATCTCCATAACTGCGGGCACTAGGGCTGGGTAATAAATATCGATTTCTCGATATTAATCGATTCTCATTTTTACGAACCGTTATCGATTCTTAAATCTCAAGAATCGATTAGTCATCCTGTTTCATTTGAATGAATGGATCATTGTATCGCGGCTGCGCGCATCCAAAAAATCGCAATAATCTTTGTCCTTTGTTACTATTGATATGAAACAAAGTCTCAATTTTCAAATTACGTCCATTTTCTTTAGAAATTCAAAAACATAAATGGCGTTTTGTCGCTGTGGCGTGAGATCGCTCTGGAGAAGCAGCAGCGCTGATCTCTCTTCCGGCTTAATAATACCAGTCACAGCGCCAAATAAACATGAATGAGCATCTGAAAGTGTGTTAAAGATACAGTACAACTTATCCAAATCCGGATCATGTCACATTGATTCTCTCAATCAGCGTTTCAACCGTGGAAAGACGTCAGTTAAACAGCTTGTAATCAATGTCATCGTCATATTTACCTCAGAAAACCCACATAAACTCGTTAGTCAGCTAGAAAAAATAACTCTAGAGAGGAGCATTTTGCTGAATATATACACCATATTACATATGCATTATAATCTTAATGTTCTTCAATATTTAATGCATATTTGAATAAATCTGGCAAGTTTTTATGACAGTCACCATTTAAATGTTTATATTTCATATAATCTTCTTATTATAAAAATAAATAAAAGTGTAATTTAAGTGTTTGCATTATTACCTTCATATTAGGCTAATGAAGCCTATAGGCTACAACTAGACTCCCATAGTTTACAGCATTAGTTAAGAGATTTGATTCCCTTGAGAAAAATGGCCATTTATTGTAACCGATATCCAAAATAATCGATATTGAATCGTAATCGAAATCGAATCGAATTGCAAGCTTGTGAATTGTGAAATTTGTCCCTAGTCGACATGTTGTGTTGTCATGTTTCAAACGCGAACACACATCGCTTAATTATAAATTTAAACTATGATCATTTTCATTGTAAATAGAACACAATTAAACATTCCGTTTGCACTTTTAAAAGTATTCTAAAGTGTACAAGGGTTTTATAACCCTTATAAGATATGATTCTTACGAAAGAAGAAATAATTTTGATCTGGAATGACGTTAACTTCGGCAGACAAACGGGCAGCTGTACCCCGAGGATGGAATTAACTCGCTCTTTAATCACTTTCTTTGTGTTTCCGTCCATGTGGCAGTCGCACAACTTGTTTAAATGAATTGTGGGACGCTCTTTTCTGCAGACAAGCAGCCTCATTTAAATGACAATGCCAGTTTGTCAGCTGTGATTGGATGCAGTGGAAGTTACGCCTAAATTATCCCGGACTCACAATTAGACTTGGCATCAAGCGACTGACATCTTTCTTAAACGTCTTAAGTCAGATTAAAGTGCATTTTCTTTTTCAAATCTTTCTGTGGTTATGGTGAATTCTGTTTTTATACTTTTCCTAGACGAATCCACACTGCTCCAAGTATAGATTTCATGTTTCTCTTTGGATAACTCTACATAAGGCTCTTGACATGAATGATTTCAAGCGTTTTTTGTTTTTTTTTCTATTTCAAATCTATGCAATTTTCCTGTAAAATCGTCCGTTTGAAGAGGCGTGGGTTCCCTAATTATAGAAACTCTTGACGAATAGTTTTCTTTAGTTATCACTCATGCCTTAGCTGAATGAAACGGATGTGACTGTGTGTGTGTGTGTAGGCATGAAACATCTCGGCTGTTAAAAAGCGTAACACACTGTTTATGCGTGCGCAGTGTGTGTAGTGTTTCTGAATGTAGAGAGCTTGAGTAAGCATTAAGTGCTGGAGAGGGTATTTATGTCTGACAGAGTTTGAGTCAGAGATGGGATGTGACCTGATCTCCATGAGGACCCTGTGACCCCGTTTCTGCAGTAATGCATCTCTGTATGCTGTTATTTATGTGTGAGCTAAGGTGTTTAAAGTTGACATTTTTTACATTTTACTTCTGTATTGTGAGGGATTTCAGAATATTCAATGAGAGCAAAAGTCTTTTTTGCACTAATATGCACTGATGAGTCATGTACCGTAAGATCAGGAACATGTATTGCAAAAATAAATAGACTCAGTTAAGGCTGTGTAATATTGGGAGAAAAAAATTCTTAGTGTGAAGAACATTTAAATAATCTAATGGAAAGTTTCCATGGATGTTAAAGGTTCATGCAACAATAGATGCCAAAAACCGATCTTTATTTTTCAGAGTATAGGCTCAATGTCAGGATGCGTGTTATGTGTGTGGGTGTGTCAGATTATTATTATTGCTTCAGTCACTGGAATCTATGGAAGCTTGTTTCCGCCACAGAATGAAAAATAAAAAAGGTAATTGACTTCTGGAATTGATATCCCAACTCTGAGATTTTTTTCCTCACAATTGCGTGATATAAAGTCAGAAAACACATTTACGAGAGAACTTTCTTGCGATTCTGACTTTAAATCTCGCAATTCTGACTTTATATCACGTAATTCTGACTTTATATCTCGCAATTCTGATTTTATTTCTCGCAATTCTGATCTCGCAATTCTGATATCTCGCAATTCTGACTTTATATCGCACAATTATGACTTTATATCGCGCAATTCTGATTTTATTTCTCGCAATTCTGACTTTATATCGCAATTTTGACTTTATATCGCAATTCTGACTTTATATCTCCCAATTCTGACTATCTCAATTCTGACTTTATATTTCGCAATTCTGACTTTATAACTCACAATTCTGACTTTATATCACGCAATTCTGACTTTATATCTCGCAATTCTGACTTTATATCTCGCAATTCTGACTTTATATCGCAATTCTGACTTTATAACACGCAATTCTGACTTTATATCGCAATTCTGACTTTATATCACACAATTCTGACTTTATATCTCGCAATTCTGACTTTATATCGCACAATTATGACTTTATATCGCGCAATTCTGATTTTATTTCTCGCAATTCTGACTTTATCTCGCAATTCTGACTTTATATCTCCCAATTCTGACTATCTCAATTCTGACTTTATATTTCGCAATTCTGACTTTATAACTCACAATTCTGACTTTATATCACGCAATTCTGACTTTATATCTCGCAATTCTGACTTTATATCTCGCAATTCTGACTTTATATCTCGCAATTCTGACTTTATATCACGCAATTCTGACTTTATATCACGCAATTCTGACTTTATATCTCGCAATTCTGACTTTATATCACACAATTCTGACTTTATATCACGCAATTCTGACTTTATATCGCAATTCTGACTTTATATCCACAATTCTGACTTTATATCTCGCAATTCTGACTTATATCTCCCAATTACTTTTTCTCGCAATTCTGACTTTATATCTCGCAATTCTGACTTTATATCTCGCAATTCTGACTTTATATCTCCCAATTCTGACTTTATATCTCGCAATTCTGACTTTATATCTCGCAATTCTGACTTTATATTTCGCAATTCTGACTTTATATCTCGCAATTCTGACTTTATATCTCGCAATTCTGACTTTATATCGCAATTCTGACTTTATATCACACAATTCTGACTTTATATCTCCCAATTGCGACTTTATCTCGCAATTCTGACTTTATATATCGCAATTCTGACTTTATATCTCGCAATTCTGACTTTATATCTCACAATTCTGACTTTATATCTCGCAATTCTGACTTTATATCTCACAATTCTGACCTTATATCACGCAATTCTGTCTTTATATCTCGCAATTCTGTCTTTATATCTCGCAATTCTGACTTTATATCACGCAATTCTGACTTTATATCACTCAATTCTGACTTTATATCGCAATTCTGACTTTATATCGCAATTCTGACTTTATATCTCGCAATTCTGAACTTAGTCTGTAAATTCAAATGAAAGTTATTTTCTGTGGCTGAAACGAGCTTTAATAGGAATCCCACAGAGTGGCCGAGATATTTTTCTCCCCCTTTCCCCCACTTTGGCATCCCCATCTCCGAGTCCCATCTCTACCTTCTAATCTAGCCTATTACTCTGAAACTCAAAAATGGAAAACCTTGTGGAGGCCGTGTAATCACTGCAATTACGAATAATTCTTGCACTGAAGTGGTAATGAAAGCAGATAGCTCAGCAGGTGGCTTCTATTTCCTCTGAGGTTGCCCAATTTATTGATACCAATAGCATTTTCAGCAGCAGCACATGGACATGCTGTCCCCATGACTATATAAGGGTATTTTCCCAGCTTCTCGACCTCCTCCCAGTGCTAACACACCGCCACATACTCCCAACACATTCCCAGACTGGAGACATAGTTTCGGGTATTCCCACCCCTTCTCAGCCGCTCTAGTTTTACAGAACGATGACTAAACAAGCCGAGGGAATGATGTCACCATGTTCTAGCTGCGGGTCAAAGGTCGACATAACTCAGATGCCCCCCCCCCTCCCCCCCCTCACTTGTGGTCGTCACAAACAATTAAGTTCCCCGTGTCTATTCGGGCCTGTAGAGCGGTTGATCTGTTTGCCAATGTACCATCTAGAGTCATGTTGCTCAGATTCCTTCTTCAAACACACTTTATAAACCGGCTGCTCCTGATTACAGGATTTTACAGAGATGTGCTTATGATTCATATGCCTCATAGACAGTCTCTAAAGCCTTACCAATTCAAGATTATTTTTTTTGGCATGTCCCTGAAACGGGTATTTTAATCCAGGAAGAGCTCGAGTTTTCGCTGTAGATATCTGGATATGCTGAGAAAACTTTGTCTTGGCTGATGATGATCATATTGTTAAAAACCTCAATTCGACTGAATTTATCAGATTTTCTATAATCTTGAGGAATAAGCCTTCAGTCATCGTTCTCCCAAGGAAATGTTATGCATTTCCATGCTTGATGATGAGGTTCATTCATACTCATACAAATCAATGGTGGACTCTTAATTGTCACGAGCCCAAATCCAATACATTTTTAATACTGTATTATCCTATACTAAACCTAAACTAATCTTGGCATACTATACTGTATATCATTTTGAAAGCTTAAAATCTCTAGTGGTGATGGATTTTTTTTTTTTTTTTTTTTTTTGATTTATCAATTTGCAACATGAATATTTTCATCCTCCTAAGGCGTCTTTAGACCTTTATTTTGAAATTGTGATGAACATGAAAAGTCATGAAAGAAGGGTTAAAAGAAACCTCAGTTTGCTTTCATGGCAAGAGTTCAAAAGATAGCATACATTCAATTATTTTAGGAAAAAAAAAAGGTCTCAATGGTTCATATCACTCATTGCACTGGACCTTGAACCGTTTGGTCCCCATTGAAGTCCATTATATGGAGAAAATCCTGGAATGTTTTCATCAAAAACCTTAATTTCTTTTCGTCTGAAGAAAGAAAGACATGGACATCTTGGATGACACGGGGGTGAGGAAATTATCAGCAAAAGTTTCTTTAAAAGTGAACTACTCCTTATGTCGAAAATCTGCAGCCCTTAACACAGTTTCCCAGAAACCCATTTTCTTTGCAACAAGGATCTTTATGCAGTTATGTGCAGAAAATCAAGTATTTTGATCACCTTCCCTGAAGGAATATTTGTCTTGGTCATCATAAGGCTTTTCCACACATAAGGACTTGTGCAAAATGTTTTCTCCATATGTGTGGCAAATATGTAAAACACGTTTGCCACGGTGCATCAAGTCCTGGAATGATCATTAGCTGAGCTAAACGCTATTGTTGTTTCTACAGCTTTCTCTTTTGTCACAGTCGTAATTTGAGCATTTCCAGAACATTAGCAGATGAATCTCCAAAAGAGCAGTGAATTATGAATTATGGCAGCTCAGCCATTTTAGATGCTCCATGCTCCCCTATGCATTTTATGGGAATTTTTGGTTGCCATGACAACAGTGCGATATGCCTGTATATCCTGATATTCTGTATATGGTTGCGTAAGGGTAAAGTCACCTCTTAAACTCAGAGCTTTTTCATCGAGCAGTCTCATTTATATTTCAAAGTCAAATACATATGGTGTACAGTACGTTCTGCTCTCAGTGTTGATGTACTTTACATCTGTAAATGAGTTTGAGCCTCTTCCTGGGCCGAGCTGTGACAAGACAACTCAAGAATGAAGCTTGCACTCAAACTGACTAATAGACATTGACATGCACACACACACACACACACACACACACACACGTCATGCTCAAATGAAAATGACCTACTTGTGTCAGCCACTGAACAGTGACAGTCGGCTACTTGACCACATTTCTGGGGACGTTACATGCTTTCATGCTGACACCGGTTTGTCTGGGCTGGGATCGTTTTGTCTCTCTAAAGTTAAATGGTGGCACAAAGGTTTATATTGAACTTCAATAGCAGTTTCATTTCTCTTATGAAATACACACACACACACACATACATACATATATATATATATATATATATATATATATATATATATATATATGAAGAGTTCAGATGCAAAAGCCTCTAAATGCCATTTGAAATTTTGTTCTAGAATGACCATTTTTATCAAGCTTGTGTATTTAAGTTCAGTAATTTCACTTAAATGACAATTAATAGGTAATCTTCATTGCCATTTAAGTGAAATCACTGAACTTAAATACACAAGCTTGATAAAAATGATAATTTTAGAAGAAAATTTCAAATGGCATTTAGAGGCTTTTGCATCTGAACTCTTCATACACTCTCTAAACAATGCTGGGCTGTTTTAACCCAAATTTGGGTCAAATATGGACAAACCCAAATGTTGGGTTAAAAATGTCATTTAAAATTTTAACCCAACTTCAACTTTCACTTTCAACTGTAATATTTTAATGACATTTTTAACCCAACATTTGAGTTTGTCCATATTTGACCCAAATTTAGGTTGAAACAACCCATATATAATATATTATATTATATTATATTATATTATATTATATTATATTATATTATATTATATTATATTATATTATATTATATCGGGGCAACCCAATATAATTAAATCATGAAAAACTTTTCTTTTAATATTATTATTATTATTTTTTTATTTAATTTTATCTCATCATAAAATTGTGTTGCAGTTAAGCGTTATAAACAGTATTACAAAAACTGCCATGAAGCAATAAAGTGCCATACAACTATTATATTATATTATATTATATTCGAATGTGAATGCAAAAGAATAATTTTAGTTCTATTTTTTTGTCAGGAAATATTAATTTTATTATATTATATTATAATCACTAGAATCTGAGGGCAAACGAATAATTTTAGTTACATTTTTGTTGTCAGAAAAACATATTATATTATATCACTCGAATGTGAGAGCAAAAGTTACTATAATTAAAATTATTCATGTCATCTGGAAAAACTAAAATGATTCTTTCTGTTGCACTGAATCTCAGTTCCACACACACACATAATGGGTTTAAAACGGGTGTGCTGAATTGACTAGTCTTATCTGGCAAATGCACTGCATACTAGTGTGTGTGTGTGTCTCTGTGGAACATCCTAATGCAGGAGCATGAACACACCCCTCCAGCTGAGAGATGCCCGTGGACCAGTATTGCCATGGTAACGGCAGGGATGCTGCTGCGGTCCTAATGATGCTCTGCTGGGAGGGGAGAGGGCAAGCTGCAACTTGTTCTGAAGTGAGGCTAGAGAAGAGAGCATGACTGTGACAATATGTGTTGCTTTGTGTCTGCACAAAATCAGCTCAGATTATTGCTCCTTAGGTGTGTATGGCATCACATTGATGTGAATGTGTCATGTGTGCCGTCCCCCAGTCGGCTGGCACAGTCGGGCTCAGGGTAGCAGATGTCTGCGGTGGTAGTTCACCTCTATCTCAAATCCTGCTATTGATTTTCCTTGTTTTCACCGTCTCATAACCCCCTCCCCCACTCCCCATCTTCTTCCTTTCTTTGCGGTGTGTGTGTGTGTGTTTGTGTGTGTGGGGGGGGGGGCTTCCTGTCATGAATAAGTCAGCAGCTTTTCACTTCTAGCGGTGAACAAGGTTAAGCTTAAATCATTGATTTGGGGATTTTAAGATGGTCTGAGGAAAACTGTCCGGGAAAACAGGGAGTGATGACAGACGGAAAAATCCATTCCAGATTCCAGACTCACACACACACACGTTTAAACATATGCTTATAGTCATGTGACGGATAGTTAACATAAATCAAACATTAAATGAGTAGTTCACTTAAAAAAAAAAAAAAACTTTTGCTGATAATTTCCTCACCCCCGTGTCATCCAAGATGTCCATGTCTTTCTTTCTTCAGTGGAAAAGAAATGAAGGTTTTTGATGAAAACATTCCAGGATTTTCTCCATATAATGGACTTCAATGGGGACCAAACGGTTCAAGGTCCAAATGACAGTTTGCATTCCAAATTCCAATTTGTGTAAATTGTGCGTTTCGATTGTATACTGGAATTAACCGGTGAAGTAAAATAACATGTGTATCCAATTTACAGTGAAAACAAAGAAAATCTGCCAAAAAACATTGGCTCGCTCCCAGTGTTTCAATTGCTCAGCACCAGAATCTGCATCCTCTTATTTTGAGAGTTGTGATAACAGGACCCTATGTGTGACTGTATGTGCAATATTCACACATTATATTGAGACTCGGTTCGGAAATCACTTCGTCATCCTGCTGACATCTGTGTGTGTGTGTGTGTGTGTGTGTCGGCCACGTGTCGCTCTGACCCCTCGACTCATGACCCTTCCCCCCCGACTCCCCCCGCAGGCTTACACTGCCAGATGCGTCCATCTGCTGCTTTCTCGAACCCTTCCAGTCCACAAACCTTATTAAGAGTGCATGCATGCCATATTTCATTGTCCTAAAGGAATAGTTCATCCAAACATATAATAATTCTGCCATTACACTCTCCTTGTTGGGAATCGAAATGGTTTGCACTCTAATAACTTTTGAACCGTAAGTGTTTGACAGATGCCGATTTCTTTTCATACCGATATACGAAGTTATCAAATTAGATGGTCTCTATGCAATGCTTTGGCATATTGACACCAAATTTTGCATGTGTCATCGTCACCTTACTCTGACCTCACCACATCAAATTTGGTCACAGCGCCACCTAGAACCAGGGCTTGACATTAACTTTTTCCAATTTCTAGCCACTCAGCATTTCCTCTGGCCGTTTTGACATTGATACCAAGAGGAAAAACTGCCATATACTGTAGATATTTTTAACACTATCTCATAATCTGGCAGCAGGTATATTAGGCTGCTGTCACTTTAAGAACTATCGCACTGATACACATGCATTTTCTTTCTCAACTGTTTATGTTCACTTAACCCTCAAAACGTATTCATTTTATAGCCCTTAATCCCGTAATTGTGGGCACAGAGGACTCAGGTGTGATCCTAATTTTTATGTTTTATAAATATTATATCACTGTATTCGATAAAGTTTTGTCTATCCATTTATGGTGTTTTTTTAAAATTTTGGGGGTATTTTGGAATTTATATACTTGAAAAAGTACCATATTTTCTATGTAATTTATGCTTATTTTGTTGTAAAATATGTTTTAAATGTTAATTTTTTTTAACTACATTAAAATATCATTCCAATAAGTTCTTAGAGCTAAAATCTAAAGATGAAGTGACTTTGCTGTCACCTGCTGTCTTATTTTGGTATTAAATTAACCAAAAAACAATAATATCAATAGCCACTATATGGCTATAACACTTAATGGCTGCATATAGGCTTAACTCTATGAACCACTGTATAAAATGAATTTGACCTCTTAAGTTTTTGACTATCACAAGTTAAAGCAGAACTAACTGTGTTTTGGTAAATTCTCACCAAGAGCGGCATTTTGACATTATTTTCAGTGTGTTTGACTGTTTAAGTGCAATAAGCAGCTCAATTTAGTCGAGGAGGCTTTATATGCGTGCACAAAACTCTGCAGGAATGAGTCAAATTAAGCACAATGTCATGTCATGATACTGTGATCGCTTGTATCGTGTATCTATTCTGCGGGAAATGAGCACTGGAAGCGTTTCAGTGTCTATGTATGTATCAAAAAAATCTATATTTTTTTACAACTTCATTGCTCTAAGTTTATTATTTCAGATGCCTTTTTAAAGACTACAATTGAAAAAATGCATATAGATTTAACCCGCTAAAGTGTCGAGTAGGAGTGTCTGCGTTGCACTACATTACAACAATCGTCTGAAATCCACCGGCATGTGCGGGTTGGTGGGTGTTAATGTCAAGCCCTGCCATTAAATCACATTACTAGTGATTGTATTCTTGATTTTTTTAGCCATTTCGCCTAAAATCATCTTCATATGTCTTTAATTGCTCATTGTTGCAGTTGGTCTGATGCTCCCAGCCATGCTTTGTGCTTATCCCATTCATTAGGGGCCAAGCACCGAAGGTGCGGAGGCACCTATTGTATCTGTGCCGGTTCTTATTATTATTATTATTAGGGGTTCAAGCACGAAGTGCTGAAACCCTATTGTAATTGTATTGATTTTTAGGGGTTCAAGCACGAAGTGCTGAAACCCTATTGTAATTGTATTGATTTTTATTATTATTATTATTATTATTATTATTATTATTATTCTGCCGTAAAACGCATCGTGCAGACCAAACCGTAAGTGCTGCAGTTCTGAAACTTTGTCAGATGGTAGTACAAAAATCGAGGAGAGGTTATCAAATTATGAGCCCGATTGGCCCATAGGTGGCGCTATAGCGACCAATTGCGCGAAACTGCTCATAACTCCTAGACCGTAAGTCGTACACTCAAGTGTCTTATATCGTTGGAAAGCTGGTCACCTGACGAAAAAAACGTATATCTCCGATTTCATTTCCGTCATGATAGATTTTCCGCCATTTTGAATTTTGTCGAAAAACTACTTTTGCGAACTAGTCCCTGGTTTTTTGCCCGATCGGAACCAAACCAGTGCAGAAATGTTCTCTGGAGTCTGAAGATCAATAATTATCAAAAAAATATTGAAATTTCTCGTTCCGGTCGCTAGGGGAAGCAAAATAAACGTTGTGGGAGGAGCCTATTTTACTAAAATGGCTATAGCTCGAGAAGTAAATGAGATATCTTCACCAAACTCGGTACACATGTGTAAGAGTTCAATTTGAGGTGACAGTAAAAAAATCGCGACGATTGAACACTAGGTGGCGCTATAAAATGAAAAAAACAGATAAACACCTGACCGTCAGTCCGATTGACTTGAAAATTGGTATGCAGTGTCTTGGTCCAAGGCCTCATGTAAGTCTATAAGGACATTGGTGTATCTCAAAAAACATGGCCGCCATCGGCCAATGAAGTTTGAGCATCTATGAAACAAGGTTAACGAAGGCCGATCGGAACGAAACTCGTTGGGAATGTTCGACTCATGGCCCTAGAGGTCTGTAAAAATTTTGAAAGAAATCGGCCACTAGTTGGCGCTAACGAGTTTTATTGCTCTGTAATCACGTGGTGTTGCACACACCCCCACAAAATGTATATCAATTGATAGATCTCCTCATGCTGAACAACTTTGCCTCAAGAACCATTGCTGTCAATCAATTCGTTCGTTAAATATTCACGAATATGTTAAAAACCTACTTTTGCGAACTAGTCCCTGGTTTTTTGCCCGATCGGAACCAGACTAGTCTAGGATAATTCTTTGGACTCTCTTGATCAATAATTATCCAAAAAAAGTTCAACTTTGTCATTTGTCTTGCTATAACAGGGTCATTTACAAAAGGGTGTGACAAAAAGCCCCCAAAAGCCTGTAAATCCTAAAGGAAAACTCAGAACTTTACAAAAATTGATGAGCATATGTGTCATAACATGCTGAAGAAGCATGCAAAGTTTCATGGAGATCGGACCATAGGTGGCGCTATAACTGTTAAAAAGCTTTAAAACCATGTATTTCCAATGGTAAATTGCCAGTATTGGCTGTAAATGGTGTTTTCCATCTCTGATCATATCATAATGTTAAAACCAGTGCAGTACAATTCTCTGGACTCTCTAGATCAATAATTATAACAAAAAGTTGAACTACGTCATGTGGATGACTATAATAGGATGGCTTCAACATTTAGTGTGTTGAAGCCATCTATTACTACACTTTCAGTGTCCCTGAAAGCGTTGATCTCTTCAATAAACAAGTCAGAACACGTGACATTAAATAATCATGAACATTTTCAGACAGATCTGACAAAATATGCCTAAATAACAGTTAAAAAAGGTGAAATGATATCAAAATGATGGTCTATTAAGCCAATAAGTGGTGTTTTACTGCCCTCTGCTGTTCAAAATAGTAAGTGTCTCACTACTCAACTATAATTAATATTATGACTTTATTAATGATCTATTTTAACATTTGCAATCACATTTAGTCAAATATTGATCACAATCATTTTTTTTGTCAAAGTTTATCACTTCAGTTGTTCTGAATCTTCACATAATTGCTATTAACGTGGTAAATAGCTATACTATATTCCTAGAATCACTCTAAAATCCAAGCCCCAATCACTGTAAATAATGATAAATCATGCTAGAACATGGTAAATTAATGTACACTATGGTCAGAGGTGTAGTGGTAAAAAAAAGAGGTGGGTAAACTATAAATTCTGGTGGACCACGACGTGGTCACCAGGTAAGGTGGGCCACTGTCTACCGGTGTATGTGTATCCTGATAACATTGCTATAGGGAGGCCTCGACATTAACCCTTTTAATACGCTTGTCCTTCGGACAAGTAAGTCTGCCATTCATTTGTCTGAGTAATAAAGTTGCTTGACCAGATTTTTTATTTTTTATTTTGTGTGTGTTGATTTATTCTGAAACAATATTCTCATCAGTGTTCAATCAGCTTTGATATTTAAATCACATTATTTTAATATCCCCTCACCCAATATTATTAAATGTATGCTTCATCTTTCATTTTAAATAGTTAAATTTGATAAATAAATTAAATTATTTCGAATAATAAGACACTATGGGCTGTTACCCTAGGGGCTGATCAAATTAAATCATTTACACTGAAAAATCACAATTGCATAAAATAATGTTATGACATTTATTTAAATTTACATAAGAAACTGGGAAAGAATGATACCACTTTTAAACATTTAACACTAAACCGCCAGTAGGTGGTGGCAGGCGACCGTCTTAATGAGTGAGTCATTGATTCATTTATTCAAACGATTCGTTCAAACGGCTGATCATTCAAGAATGAGACCGATGTTTTTGAATGGGTCTTTGAATCTTTGACTCAATCGATTCGTTCAAAATGCTGAATCATTCAGTAAACACGTCGAGTGTTCCTGTGACATGTGCCGTGGTTCTGCTGTGATTATTGTTTGGAACTATTTTCGCTGCTGAAACACAACAAAAACAGCCAATATAGCATCTAAAATGTAAGTGATTTAATTTTTTACTGTTTATTGAACTGTTGTAGGAAATCGATGTCACGTTTTCAATCGTGATGGTGTTCAGGAAGAATAATTGAGGTTGTTTAACATGTCAGAATTATAAAAACTCTATTTAGATTTAGGCAGTAGCCTATGTTGTTAACTGAGACCCCATTTACACCTGGTATTAAAATGCGATCTGTATCCAGATAAGTTATCCGGATAATAAGTACCGATTCCATTTACACATGGCCACATAAATGTGTTTTTGCAAAACGGATATAAATCCGATCTTAAACTCCCGCGTATGCAGATTTAATGGATTGCACGACACCAAAAGCAACAGATTTGAGCTGCATTTCGTTGGTCATCAGCTAATTTCCAAATCAAAGACATCAATAAAAGAGTGGCAACAGCGCTGGTAAGATAATTTCGTTTCTTTACTTGAAGATGATTGTGTGATAAGCGTCTGTGAGTTACTTTCACTTTTATTTGCGATGTTTGCACGTTGGCTCGATGAATAGACGCTCAGCTGCTCATCTGCGGTGATGGGTGATCCGTGTCGCAGTAGCGCCGTCATATCTGACTATAACATGACATATATAGCCTATATAACAAGCTCACTCGTTTATTTTTTTGCCTTTTTGGGAGGAGTAAAATATACATATGTGGTTTCAACAACCAGATTGCGTTTACACCTAGTAAAGATCCGGACACAATGCGAGCCAGACTACCTCCAGATGTGGTCAGGCAGATCCAATCGCGATCCGATCACAACGCATTTACACCTTGCATTAACATGCGTTTTTTATTATCCGGATAACTTATCTGGATACAGATCGCATTTTAATACCAGGTGTAAATGGGGTCTGAGTGTGTTCTGCGCTCATTTGTGTAGATTTCTGCTCGAGAGGCTGCGCGAGGGTCAACAGTGCAACCTTACCGTCAGTAATAGTCAACAACACAGTAATGTAGCGAAAATATGAAAGAGTTCGTCTTAGGTGCCTGTTGACTTTGGATCAATGCATTGTTTGTGTGTTGTTGCATAAGGAGATAAAGAAATAACACAATTGGTGACAGTGATCAATCAACACAAAAGGAACAATGATATAAATGAACAAAGATATGAGTACTAATCACAATAAAACAGGCAGTAAAAAAATCATTGAAACAAACAATCTTACAACATGGCTCAGGGCACATGTCTGGCAAACAAATTAATCAATTAGCAGCGCACAGGCTGACAGTCACATTAAATCATAAAAAGGCATAAACAATGTAAACACAATCAAATTAATAGATGGACTCACGTAATTCATAAAGACACACATCAAAGTGCCAGGAAAGAGTGCAAAGAATGAGCCAAAGGGTTCACAATCAATTTATAGGCAACAGGTGAGTCGTGCATGGTGAAGTGGCAGAGTCTCATTGAAAAAGCGAAATGGAGTTGAAAGAGATTAGAAAGGAAATCTTTTCAATTACTATTATGAATTATTTAATTATATCCATTATGCAATATTGGTTGGTGTTTTTCTATAAATCCAGCAATGAACATGTAACAAGAAAAGTAATTGAGAAGAAAATAACAGTCAGCCATTACCTCATGAACCATGGTTAAACCAACAACTAATAAAATACAATTGTGAACATTATGAACCCCAACACCACGGTGAAGGACGCAGAATAAGTTAGGGATTACGCAAAGCCTGCGGGTTTGTATTCGCTATAACAACCGCCTCGCTCTACATTACCCTGCTTATTACATTGCTACCTACCAAGTAAATCAATAATTTGACTCAAAATATAGATATAAACAGGAGTTTATTGATTTAAAAAACGATTGCCGATAAAAGAAAAATAGTCCGTTCTGTCTTTACGTTTAGAATCCATGGCAACGCTCTGTTTTTCATGGCAACGGTGTGTTATACTTATAAGCAGCGGCCTGTTATAACAACAGACCGCACTCTACATTAGAATTCAACCAAGCCATATAAGAAACAAATAATTACCGTTACCGAGCTAACAGAGCTACGTAAACAGAGCGAACAGGAGAGCACTCGTCTGCAGACGTCAATAATGGAATATACTCCCGATCAAACTCCGCTTCCCGAAAGTTATAAACTGCCTCTGGAACCTAGTTAAGGTACAAACATCTATTCAACAAAAATAGTGATGCAGTTAAGTGTTTTTTCGCTCAGCCGAGCCCTCTCTGTTGCTGTGTGGAGCAGCCTGTGTCAGTCACCTCTTCCTGAACGTCGCTCACTCAACTCGCGCACTGCGGTCTCGTGAGGAACGCAGCTTTTTGACATACAGTATTTCTTGTTCCCGAACACAATATTTTTTAAGTATTTGTTCGGAATAAGTATTCGTAAAAACACATTATTTGTGCCTTTCCGAATACCGTATTCGGCTCCACCCCTAGTACACACTATATTTTGCATAGTTAATTTATTTAACAAATTTCTTTTTGTTAATGTTTTGCAGTCAAACTATACATATACTGTACACACTATAAATGTGTGTGTGTTTGTGTGTGTGTGTGTGTGTGCGTGCGTTTGTGTGTAAGCATGCTTTATGAAGTTAACATGAAAAAAATGGTTTGCTTTAGTGCAGAATAGTGGAGAAACAAAGCATTTCAAAATGGAAGTGTGCCAATAAGTGGTCTTCTACTGCCCTCTGCTGGCCACTTTTCTTATTAATAGTCTTTTCACTTGCTATATTGTGGTAAACCATCCTATAACATGGTATATCAAGGTAAACTATGGAAAATCATGTTAGATTCATGGTAAATCATACTAGAACATGGTAAATCATGAAAAACCACATTGAAATATGGTTTATCATGGTAAATAATGCTTGCTACATAAAACTTAATGTCTTTTGATGCTTTTGTGCTTAAAGGCCTTAAAGGCCTAAACTGCTTGAACCCCGCAAAATGCTGCTTGCAGCTTTAATTATTATTATTATTATTATTATTATTCTCCCCTAAAACGCATCGTGCAGCCCAAACCGTAAGTGCTGGAGCTCTGAAACTTTGTCAGATGGTAGTACAAAAATCGAGGAGAGGTTATCAAATTATGACCCCGATTGGCCCATAGGTGGCGCTATAGCAACCAATTGCGCGAAACTGCTCATAACTCCTAGACCGTAAGTCGTACACTCAAGTGTCTTATATCATTGGAAAGCTGGTCACCTGACGAAAAAAACGTATATCTCCGATTTCATTTCCGTCATGAAATTTTTCCGCCATTTTGAATTTTGTCGAAAAACTACTTTTGCGAACTAGTCCCTGTTTTTGCCCGATCGGAACCAAACCAGTGCAGAAATGTTCTCTGGAGTCTGAAGATCAATAATTATCAAAAAAATGAAATTTCTCTTTGCGGTCGCTAGGGAAGCAAAATAAACGTTGTGGGAGGAGCCTATTTTACTAAAATGGCTATAACTCGAGAAGTAAATGAGATATCTTCACCAAACTCGGTACACATGTGTATGAGTTCATTTGAGGTCACAGTAAAAAATCGCGACGATTGAACACTAGGTGGGCGCAAATGAAAAAACTAAAAAAGGCCACCTGACCGTTAGTCCGATTGACTTGAAATTGGTATGCAGTCTTTGGGCCCCATGTATATCTATGAGGACATTGGCGTATCTAAAAAAACATGGCCGCCATCGGCCAATGAAGTTTGAGCATCTATGAAACAAGGTTAACGAAGCCGATCGGAACGAAACTCGTTGGGCATGTTTGACTCATGGCCCTAGAGGTCTGTAAGAATTTTGAAAGAAATCGGCCACTAGTTGGCGCTAACGAGTTTTATGGCTCTGTTATCACGTGGTGTTGCACACACCCCCACAATATGTATATCAATTGATAGATCTCCTCACGCTGAACAACTTTGCCTCAAGAACCATTGCTGTCAATCAAATCGTTCGTTAAATATTCACGAATATGTTAAAAACCTACTTTTGCGAACTAGTCCTGGTTTTTGCCGGATCGGAACCAGACCAGTCTAGGACAATTCTTTGGACACTCTAGATCAATAATTATCAAAAAAAGTTGAACTTTGTCATTTGTTTTGCTATAACAGGGTCATTATAAAAGGGGCATGACAAAATGCACCCAAAAGCCTATAAATCCTAAAGAAAAGTCAGAACTTCACAAAAATTGATGAGCACATGTGTCATAACTTATTCAACAAGCATGCAAAGTTTCATGGAGATCGACTATAGGGTGGCGCTATAACTGTTAAAAATGTTTAAAAACAATGTATTCCCTATGGTAAATTGCCATTATTGAAACTTAAACTTAATGTCTTT
>NW_024121210.1:13991811-14134311 GCF_016745375.1 Pimephales promelas
TATATATATAGATTTTTTATTTATATATATACAGAATTTAAGCACAAATAATCTTAAATATATACATGCATGCATAGGTATTTATATATACAAAATAATTATATACAGCACACACAAATATATTATGTAAACACAGACTTTTTATTTTGGATGCGATTAATCGCAATTAATTTTTGCACAGCCCTAATTTAAAGTAAATATATTTAAAATGTATAAAATTGCACATGTGCAAAATAATACATATACATATTTAAATACATGACATTCAAGTTTAAGTAGAAATGACATTAAAGTATATGAC
The DNA here is from genome assembly GCF_016745375.1 of Pimephales promelas. The sequence continues at coordinate 13,992,113 of NW_024121210.1, forward strand.
AGTAAAAGTAATTTATTAATTTAAAGATAAAGATGCACTGAATCCTATTTATGTCAATTTTTTTATATGAAATGCTCTTATTAGAAATGAAGTATGTTTAAAAAATAATAACAATCTCCATTACAAGTACTCTTTTTAGAAGTGTAGTTCTTTTTCACAAAGGGACTGCTGCTAATCCTAAAAATTCAGTTTGGATGTACGCCCCAGAAATTTAATCTCATAAATGAATCAATCTCTTACGTCACGGCAGCAAAGACCGTGTCAATTCATGTAATGGGATGAAACGGGCTGTGAGTTCTTGGAAACAGGACATTGCATTTTGTGGCCTTGCGTGGACGGACGTGTTTTAGTGTCTTGAAACTTGATTATCCGAAGGGAATTGCACAATAATTTCATATGAAATGAAACCTTGCCCAGCCATTGTAAAGTGAAGCTGGCCTTTTCCAAAGCAAACGAGAAGCCTCAGATTAGTTCTGTGACGGCCTTCTTGGCAACAGCCTGAAGACAAGCACGTCAGCTTGGTTTTGTTTGCCGATTCAGTCCCCGAGTCTTGTTTACAGCTGACCATCTGCTGTTGGTAAGGCCGGGACACATCCTGGACATTTCAGCCGTCCGTTTCGGTTCGGGAGAGCGGTCACGCTGTCTCCAGAGCAACAGGAAGCAGAGGGAAGAAACACTCGAGGTGAACGGCAAAAGGAAATTACTGCCAGATTAAACTGAGAGGCTAAAACACACTAAGGACATGAAATGTGTTTGCGTTTCTTTAGCCCTGTTTACACCTGCTATTAAAGGTGCAATGTGTAAAAATTGAGGATCTATTGATAGAAATGCAATGTGACATTCATATAAAGAACTTGAACCGTAATGTTTTCATTACCTTAGAATGAGACATTTATATCTCCATAACTGCGGGCACTAGGGCTGGGTAATAAATATCGATTTCTCGATATTAATCGATTCTCATTTTTACGAACCGATATCGATTCTTAAATCTCAAGAATCGATTAGTCATCCTGTTTCATTTGAATGAATGGATCATTGTATCGCGGCTGCGCGCATCCAAAAATCGCAATAATCTTTGTCCTTTGTTACTATTGATATGAAACAAAGTCTCAATTTTCAAATTACGTCCATTTTCTTTAGAAATTCAAAAACATAAATAGCGTTTTGTCGCTGTGGCGTGAGATCGCTCTGATCTCTCTTCTGGCTTAATAATACCAGTCACAGCGCCAAATAAACATGAATGAGCATCTGAAAGTGTGTTAAAGATACAGTACAACTTATCCAAATCCGGATCATGTCACATTGATTCTCTCAATCAGCGTTTCAACCGTGGAAAGACGTCAGTTAAACAGCTTGTAATCAATGTCATCGTCATATTTACCTCAGAAAACCCACATAAACTCGTTAGTCAGCTAGAAAAAATAACTCTAGAGAGGAGCATTTTGCTGAATATATACACCATATTACATATGCATTATAATCTTAATGTTCTTCAATATTTAATGCATATTTGAATAAATCTGGCAAGTTTTTATGACAGTCACCATTTAAATGTTTATATTTCATATAATCTTCTTATTATAAAAATAAATAAAAGTGTAATTTAAGTGTTTGCATTATTACCTTCATATTAGGCTAATGAAGTCTATAGGCTACAACTAGACTCCCATAGTTTACAGCATTAGTTAAGAGATTTGATTTCCTTGAGAAAAATGGCCATTTATTGTAACTGATATCCGAAATAATCGATATTGAATCGAATCGAAATCGAATCGAATTGCAAGCTTGTGAATCGAAATCGAGTCGAATTGTGAAATTTGTTGTGACGTCATCTTTCTACCGTAACCAAACGCGAACACACATCGCTTAATTATAAATTTAAACTGATCATTTTCATTGTAAATAGAACACAATTAAACATTCAGTTTGCACTTTTAAAAGTATTCTAAAGTGTACAAGGGTTTTATAACCTCAGATATGATTCTTATGAAAGAAGAAATAATTTTGATCTGGAATGACGTTAACTTCGGCAGACAAACGGGCAGCTGTACCCCGAGGATGGAATTAACTCGCTCTTTAATCACTTTCTTTGTGTTTCCGTCCATGTGGCAGTCGCACAACTTGTTTAAATGAATTGTGGGACGCTCTTTTCTGCAGACAAGCAGCCTCATTTAAATGACAATGCCAGTTTGTCAGCTGTGATTGGATGCAGTGGAAGTTACGCCTAAATTATCCCGGACTCACAATTAGACTTGGCATCAAGCGACTGACATCTTTCTTAAACGTCTTAAGTCAGATTAAAGTGCATTTTCTTTTTCAAATCTTTCTGTGGTTATGGTGAATTCTGTTTTTATACTTTTCCTAGACGAATCCACACTGCTCCAAGTATAGATTTCATGTTTCTCTTTGGATAACTCTACATAAGGCTCTTGACATGAATGATTTCAAGCGTTTTTTTGTTTTTTTTTCTATTTCAAATCTATGCAATTTTCCTGTAAAATCGTCCGTTTGAAGAGGCGTGGGTTCCCTAATTATAGAAACTCTTGACGAATAGTTTTCTTTAGTTATCACTCATGCCTTAGCTGAATGAAACGGATGTGACTGTGTGTGTGTGTGTAGGCATGAAACATCTCGGCTGTTAAAAAGCGTAACACACTGTTTATGCGTGCGCAGTGTGTGTAGTGTTTCTGAATGTAGAGAGCTTGAGTAAGCATTAAGTGCTGGAGAGGGTATTTATGTCTGACAGAGTTTGAGTCAGAGATGGGATGTGACCTGATCTCCATGAGGACCCTGTGACCCCGTTTCTGCAGTAATGCATCTCTGTATGCTGTTATTTATGTGTGAGCTAAGGTGTTTAAAGTTGACATTTTTTACATTTTACTTCTGTATTGTGAGGGATTTCAGAATATTCAATGAGAGCAAAAGTCTTTTTTGCACTAATATGCACTGATGAGTCATGTACCGTAAGATCAGGAACATGTATTGCAAAAATAAATAGACTCAGTTAAGGCTGTGTAATATTGGGAGAAAAAAATTCTTAGTGTGAAGAACATTTAAATAATCTAATGGAAAGTTTCCATGGATGTTAAAGGTTCATGCAACAATAGATGCCAAAAACCGATCTTTATTTTTCAGAGTATAGGCTCAATGTCAGGATGCGTGTTATGTGTGTGGGTGTGTCAGATTATTATTATTGCTTCAGTCACTGGAATCTATGGAAGCTTGTTTCCGCCACAGAATGAAAAATAAAAAAGGTAATTGACTTCTGGAATTGATATCCCAACTCTGAGATTTTTTTCCTCACAATTGCGTGATATAAAGTCAGAAAACACATTTGCGAGAGAACTTTCTTGCGATTCTGACTTTAAATCTCGCAATTCTGACTTTATATCACGTAATTCTGACTTTATATCTCGCAATTCTGATTTTATTTCTCGCAATTCTGACTTTATATCTCGCAATTCTGATTTTATTTCTCGCAATTCTGACTTTATATCTCGCAATTCTGACTTTATATCGCACAATTATGACTTTATATCGCGCAATTCTGATTTTATTTCTCGCAATTCTGACTTTATATCGCAATTTTGACTTTATATCGCAATTCTGACTTTATATCTCCCAATTCTGACTATCTCAATTCTGACTTTATATTTCGCAATTCTGACTTTATAACTCACAATTCTGACTTTATATCACGCAATTCTGACTTTATATCTCGCAATTCTGACTTTATATCTCGCAATTCTGACTTTATATCGCAATTCTGACTTTATAACACGCAATTCTGACTTTATATCGCAATTCTGACTTTATATCACACAATTCTGACTTTATATCTCGCAATTCTGACTTTATATCGCACAATTATGACTTTATATCGCGCAATTCTGATTTTATTTCTCGCAATTCTGACTTTATCTCGCAATTCTGACTTTATATCTCCCAATTCTGACTATCTCAATTCTGACTTTATATTTCGCAATTCTGACTTTATAACTCACAATTCTGACTTTATATCACGCAATTCTGACTTTATATCTCGCAATTCTGACTTTATATCTCGCAATTCTGACTTTATATCTCGCAATTCTGACTTTATATCACGCAATTCTGACTTTATATCACGCAATTCTGACTTTATATCGCAATTCTGACTTTATATCACACAATTCTGACTTTATATCTCGCAATTCTGACCTTATATCTCCCAATTGCGACTTTTTCTCGCAATTCTGACTTTATATATCGCAATTCTGACTTTATATCTCGCAATTCTGACTTTATATCTCCCAATTGCGACTTTATCTCGCAATTCTGACTTTATATCTCGCAATTCTGACTTTATATCTCAATTCTGACTTTATATTTCGCAATTCTGACTTTATATCTCGCAATTCTGACTTTATATCTCGCAATTCTGACTTTATATCGCAATTCTGACTTTATATCACACAATTCTGACTTTATATCTCCCAATTGCGACTTTATCTCGCAATTCTGACTTTATATATCGCAATTCTGACTTTATATCTCGCAATTCTGACTTTATATCTCACAATTCTGACTTTATATCTCGCAATTCTGACTTTATATCTCACAATTCTGACCTTATATCACGCAATTCTGTCTTTATATCTCGCAATTCTGTCTTTATATCTCGCAATTCTGACTTTATCACGCAATTCTGACTTTATATCACGCAATTCTGACTTTATATCACTCAATTCTGACTTTATATCGCAATTCTGACTTTATATCTCGCAATTCTGAACTTAGTCTGTAAATTCAAATGAAAGTTATTTTCTGTGGCTGAAACGAGCTTTAATAGGAATCCTACGGAGTGGCCGAGATATTTTTCTCCCCCTTTCCCCCACTTTGGCATCCCCATCTCCGAGTCCCATCTCTACCTTCTAATCTAGCCTATTACTCTGAAACTCAAAAATGGAAAACCTTGTGGAGGCCGTGTAATCACTGCAATTACGAATAATTCTTGCACTGAAGTGGTAATGAAAGCAGATAGCTCAGCAGGTGGCTTCTATTTCCTCTGAGGTTGCCCAATTTATTGATACCAATAGCATTTTCAGCAGCAGCACATGGACATGCTGTCCCCATGACTATATAAGGGTATTTTCCCAGCTTCTCGACCTCCTCCCAGTGCTAACACACCGCCACATACTCCCAACACATTCCCAGACTGGAGACATAGTTTCGGGTATTCCCACCCCTTCTCAGCCGCTCTAGTTTTACAGAACGATGACTAAACAAGCCGAGGGAATGATGTCACCATGTTCTAGCTGCGGGTCAAAGGTCGACATAACTCAGATGCCCCCCCCCCCCCCCCCCTCACTTGTGGTCGTCACAAACAATTAAGTTCCCCGTGTCTATTCGGGCCTGTAGAGCGGTTGATCTGTTTGCCAATGAACATCTAGAGTCATGTTGCTCAGATTCCTTCTTCAAACACACTTTATAAACCGGCTGCTCCTGATTACAGGATTTTACAGAGATGTGCTTATGATTCATATGCCTCATAGACAGTCTCCAAAGCCTTACCAATTCAAGATTTTTATTTTTTTTTGGCATGTCCCTGAAACTGGTATTTTAATCCAGGAAGAGCTCGAGTTTTCGCTGTAGATATCTGGATATGCTGAGAACTTTGTCTTGGCTGATGATGATCATATTGTTAAAAACCTCAATTCGACTGAATTTATCAGATTTTCTATAATCTTGAGGAATAAGCCTTCAGTCATCGTTCTCCCAAGGAAATGTTATGCATTGCCATGCTTGATGATGAGGTTTATTCATACTCATACAAATCAATGGTGGATTTTTAATTGTCACGAGCCCAAATCTAATACATTTTTAATACTGTATTATCCTATACTAAACCTAAACTAATCTTGGCATACTATACTGTATATCATTTTGAAAGCTTAAAATCTCTAGTGGTGATGGATTTTTTTTTTTTTTTTTTTTTTGATTTATCAATTTGCAACATGAATATTTTCATCCTCCTAAGGCGTCTTTAGACCTTTATTTTGAAATTGTGATGAACATGAAAAGTCATGAAAGAAGGGTTAAAAGAAACCTCAGTTTGCTTTCATGGCAAGAGTTCAAAAGATAGCATACATTCAATTATTTTAGGAAAAAAAAAAGGTCTCAATGGTTCATATCACTCATTGCACTGGACCTTGAACCGTTTGGTCCCCATTGAAGTCCATTATATGGAGAAAATCCTGGAATGTTTTCATCAAAAACCTTAATTTCTTTTCGTCTGAAGAAAGAAAGACATGGACATCTTGGATGACACGGGGGTGAGGAAATTATCAGCAAAAGTTTCTTTAAAAGTGAACTACTCCTTATGTCGAAAATCTGCAGCCCTTAACACAGTTTCCCAGAAACCCATTTTCTTTGCAACAAGGATCTTTATGCAGTTATGTGCAGAAAATCAAGTATTTTGATCACCTTCCCTGAAGGAATATTTGTCTTGGTCATCATAAGGCTTTTCCACACATAAGGACTTGTGCAAAATGTTTTCTCCATGTGTGGCAAATATGTAAAATACGTTTGCCACGGTGCATCAAGTCCTGGAATGATCATTAGCTGAGCTAAACGCTATTGTTGTTTCTACAGCTTTCTCTTTTGTCACAGTCGTAATTTGAGCATTTCCAGAACATTAGCAGATGAATCTCCAAAAGAGCAGTGAATTATGAATTATGGCAGCTCAGCCATTTTAGATGCTCCATGCTCCCCTATGCATTTTATGGGAATTTTTGGTTGCCATGACAACAGTGCGATATGCCTGTATATCCTGATATTCTGTATATGGTTGCGTAAGGGTAAAGTCACCTCTTAAACTCAGAGCTTTTTCATCGAGCAGTCTCATTTATATTTCAAAGTCAAATACATATGGTGTACAGTACGTTCTGCTCTCAGTGTTGATGTACTTTACATCTGTAAATGAGTTTGAGCCTCTTCCTGGGCCGAGCTGTGACAAGACAACTCAAGAATGAAGCTTGCACTCAAACTGACTAATAGACATTGACATGCACACACACACACACACACACACACACGTCATGCTCAAATGAAAATGACCTACTTGTGTCAGCCACTGAACAGTGACAGTCGGCTACTTGACCACATTTCTGGGGACGTTACATGCTTTCATGCTGACACCGGTTTGTCTGGGCTGGGATCGTTTTGTCTCTCTAAAGTTAAATGGTGGCACAAAGGTTTATATTGAACTTCAATAGCAGTTTCATTTCTCTTATGAAATACACACACACACACACACATACATACATATATATATATATATATATATATATATATATATATATATATATTTGAAGAGTTCAGATGCAAAAGCCTCTAAATGCCATTTGAAATTTTGTTCTAGAATGACCATTTTTATCAAGCTTGTGTATTTAAGTTCAGTAATTTCACTTAAATGACAATTAATAGGTAATCTTCATTGCCATTTAAGTGAAATTACTGAACTTAAATATACAAGCTTGATAAAAATGATAATTTTAGAAGAAAATTTCAAATGGCATTTAGAGGCTTTTGCATCTGAACTCTTCATACACTCTCTAAACAATGCTGGGCTGTTTTAACCCAAATTTGGGTCAAATATGGACAAACCCAAATGTTGGGTTAAAAATGTCATTTATTTCACTTTCAACTGTAATATTTTAATGACATTTTTAACCCAACATTTGAGTTTGTCCATATTTGACCCAAATTTAGGTTGAAACAACCCATATATATTATATTATATTATATTATATCATATTATATTATATTATATTATATTATATTATATTATATTATATTATATTATATTATATCGGGGCAACCCAATATAATTAAATCATGAAAAACTTTTCTTTTAATATTATTATTATTATTTTTTTATTTAATTTTATCTCATCATAAAATTGTGTTGCAGTTAAGCGTTATAAACAGTATTACAAAAACTGCCATGAAGCAATAAAGTGCCATACAACTATTATATTATATTATATTATATTCGAATGTGAATGCAAAAGAATAATTTTAGTTCTATTTTTTTTGTCAGGAAATATTAATTTTATTATATTATATTATAATCACTAGAATCTGAGGGCAAACGAATAATTTTAGTTACATTTTTGTTGTCAGAAAAACATATTATATTATATCACTCGAATGTGAGAGCAAAAGTTACTATAATTAAAATTATTCATGTCATCTGGAAAAACTAAAATGATTCTTTCTGTTGCACTGAATCTCAGTTCCACACACACACATAATGGGTTTAAAACGGCTGTGCTGAATTGACTAGTCTTATCTGGCAAATGCACTGCATACTAGTGTGTGTGTGTGTCTCTGTGGAACATCCTAATGCAGGAGCATGAACACACCCCTCCAGCTGAGAGATGCCCGTGGACCAGTATTGCCATGGTAACGGCAGGGATGCTGCTGCGGTCCTAATGATGCTCTGCTGGGAGGGGAGAGGGCAAGCTGCAACTTGTTCTGAAGTGAGGCTAGAGAAGAGAGCATGACTGTGACAATATGTGTTGCTTTGTGTCTGCACAAAATCAGCTCAGATTATTGCTCCTTAAGTGTGTATGGCATCACATTGATGTGAATGTGTCATGTGTGCCGTCCCCCAGTCGGCTGGCACAGTCGGGCTCAGGGTAGCAGATGTCTGCGGTGGTAGTTCACCTCTATCTCAAATCCTGCTATTGATTTTCCTTGTTTTCACCGTCTCATAACCCCCTCCCCCACTCCCCACTCCCCATCTTCTTCCTTTCTTTGCGGTGTGTGTGTGTGTGTGTGTGGGGGGGGGGGGGGGGGGCTTCCTGTCATGAATAAGTCAGCAGCTTTTCACTTCTAGCGGTGAACAAGGTTAAGCTTAAATCATTGATTTGGGGATTTTAAGATGGTCTGAGGAAAACTGTCCGGGAAAACAGGGAGTGATGACAGACGGAAAAATCCATTCCAGATTCCAGACTCACACAAACACGTTTAAACATATGCTTATAGTCATGTGACGGATAGTTAACATAAATCAAACATTAAATGAGTAGTTCACTTAAAAAAAAAAAAAAACTTTTGCTGATAATTTCCTCACCCCCGTGTCATCCAAGATGTCCACGTCTTTCTTTCTTCAGTGGAAAAGAAATGAAGGTTTTTGATGAAAACATTCCAGGATTTTCTCCATATAATGGACTTCAATGGGGACCAAACGGTTCAAGGTCCAAATGACAGTTTGCATTCCAAATTCCAATTTGTGTAAATTGTGCGTTTCGATTGTATACTGGAATTAACCGGTGAAGTAAAATAACATGTGTATCCTATTTACAGTGAAAACAAAGAAAATCTGCCAAAAAACATTGGCTCGCTCCCAGTGTTTCAATTGCTCAGCACCAGAATCTGCATCCTCTTATTTTGAGAGTTGTGATAACAGGACCCTATGTGTGACTGTATGTGCAATATTCACACATTATATTGAGACTCGGTTCGGAAATCACTTCGTCATCCTGCTGACATCTGTGTGTGTGTGTGTGTGTGTGTGTCGGCCACGTGTCGCTCTGACCCCTCGACTCATGACCCTTCCCCCCCGACTCCCCCCGCAGGCTTACACTGCCAGATGCGTCCATCTGCTGCTTTCTCGAACCCTTCCAGTCCACAAACCTTATTAAGAGTGCATGCATGCCATATTTCATTGTCCTAAAGGAATAGTTCATCCAAACATATAATAATTCTGCCATTACACTCTCCTTGTTGGGAATCGAAATGGTTTGCACTCTAATAACTTTTGAACCGTAAGTGTTTGACAGATGCCGATTTCTTTTCATACCGATATACGAAGTTATCAAATTAGATGGTCTCTATGCAATGCTTTGGCATATTGACACCAAATTTTGCATGTGTCATCGTCACCTTACTCTGACCTCACCACATCAAATTTGGTCACAGCGCCACCTAGAACCAGGGCTTGACATTAACTTTTTCCAATTTCTAGCCACTCAGCATTTCCTCTGGCCGTTTTGACATTGATACCAAGAGGAAAAACTGCCATATACTGTAGATATTTTTAACACTATCTCATAATCTGGCAGCAGGTATATTAGGCTGCTGTCACTTTAAGAACTATCGCACTGATACACATGCATTTTCTTTCTCAACTGTTTATGTTCACTTAACCCTCAAAACGTATTCATTTTATAGCCCTTAATCCCGTAATTGTGGGCACAGAGGACTCAGGTGTGATCCTAATTTTTATGTTTTATAAATATTATATCACTGTATTCGATAAAGTTTTGTCTATCCATTTATGGTGTTTTTTTTTAATTTTGGGGGTATTTTGGAATTTATATACTTGAAAAAGTACCATATTTTCTATGTAATTTATGCTTATTTTGTTGTAAAATATGTTTTAAATGTTAATTTTTTTTAACTACATTAAAATATCATTCCAATAAGTTCTTAGAGCTAAAATCTAAAGATGAAGTGACTTTGCTGTCACCTGCTGTCTTATTTTGGTATTAAATTAACCAAAAAACAATAATATCAATAGCCACTATATGGCTATAACACTTAATGGCTGCATATAGGCTTAACTCTATGAACCACTGTATAAAATGAATTTGACCTCTTAAGTTTTTGACTATCACAAGTTAAAGCAGAACTAACTGTGTTTTGGTAAATTCTCACCAAGAGCGGCATTTTGACATTATTTTCAGTGTGTTTGACTGTTTAAGTGCAATAAGCAGCTCAATTTAGTCGAGGAGGCTTTATATGCGTGCACAAAACTCTGCAGGAATGAGTCAAATTAAGCACAATGTCATGTCATGATACTGTGATCGCTTGTATCGTGTATCTATTCTGCGGGAAATGAGCACTGGAAGCGTTTCAGTGTCTATGTATGTATCAAAAAAATCTATATTTTTTTACAACTTCATTGCTCTAAGTTTATTATTTCAGATGCCTTTTTTAAAGACTACAATTGAAAAAATGCATATAGATTTAACCCGCTAAAGTGTCGAGTAGGAGTGTCTGCGTTGCACTACATTACAACAATCGTCTGAAATCCACCGGCATGTGCGGGTTGGTGGGTGTTAATGTCAAGCCCTGCCATTAAATCACATTACTAGTGATTGTATTCTTGATTTTTTTAGCCATTTCGCCTAAAATCATCTTCATATGTCTTTAATTGCTCATTGTTGCAGTTGGTCTGATGCTCCCAGCCATGCTTTGTGCTTATCCCATTCATTTCTGCTTGTATCTGTATTTAATATTATTATTATATAATATATTATAGTTTATTTTAAGAAGTCGCTCTGTTTCCTGAGGCTACACAGATTATGAATGAACATCTGGGCGGTGTGTTGGAGAGCAGCTGGATCTGGCCACGGGACAGAGGTGACAGAGATTTAGTGCTGGACTATAATCCAGCATCAGCCCTAATCAACCGTGAGCCGAGAACGAGAAGTACTCTTCTAATTCAGGCCATTTCTTTATCTTTAGCACCTCCTCCGCTCTTTGAAGTGCATGTCATTTTCCCCTTTAATGAGATTTCTTTTTTCCTCTCATTTGGTGTTCCAATTAAAACGTCTGTTCTTCAGCACATCAAACGTAGTTCATATACGCTGTGTACATGCACAGGGCTGATGGTGCTATCAAAGGTGCTATATGGGAAGGATTAAGGGTGGGGTTAGGGATCAGGGAGCGGAGATGGGTAGGTTTAGGGGTGGGGTTAGGGATCAGGGGGCAGAGATGGGTAGGTTTAGGGGTGGGGTTAGGGATCAGGGGGCGGAGATGGGTAGGTTTAGGGGTGGGGTTAGGGATCAGGGGGCGGGGTTGGGTAGGTTTAGGGGTGGGGTTAGGGATCAGGGGGTGGGGTTGGCTAGGATTAGGGGTGGGGTTAGGGATCAGGGGGCGGAGATGGGTAGGTTTAGGGGTGGGGTTAGGGATCAGGGAGCGGAGATGGGTAGGTTTAGGGTGGGGTTAGGGATCAGGGGGCGGGGTTGGCTAGGATTAGGGGTGGGGTTAGGGATCAGGGGGTGGGGTTGGCTAGGATTAGGGTGGGGTTAGGGATCAGGGGGCAGAGATGGGTAGGTTTAGGGGTGGGGTTAGGGATCAGGGGGTGGGGTTGGGTAGGTTTAGGGGTGGGGTTAGGGATCAGGGCGGAGATGGGTAGGTTTAGGGGTGGGGTTAGGGATCAGGGGGCGGAGATTAGGGTTAGGTTTAGGGGTGGGGTTAGGGATCAGGGGGTGGGGTTGGGTAGGTTTAGGGGTGGGGTTAGGGATCAGGGGCGGGGTTAGGATCAGGGGTGGGTTTGGCTAGGATTAGGGGTGGGGTTAGGGATCAGGGGGCGGAGATGGGTAGGATTAGGGGTGGGGTTAGGGATCAGGGGGCGGGGTTGGCTAGGATTAGGGGTGGGGTTAGGGATCAGGGTGCCGATATGCGTAGGCTTAGGTATATGTAAGGTGGTATATGTAAGATCCAGATCCAACTCCTCCCCCTGGATTTCGTGTTCTGCAGTGAGGACCATCTCCATTTTCTTGCAGTTAAACAGCCGAAAGATATGTTATCTTCGGATAATATGATATGATAACATATTTGTGCATTTACCAAGTATGTGGTATTATAAAACAAAACAAAAACTTTTCAGTATTTTTATTTAGAATTTTTATTTTTTTTTAAAATCTATTTATTGACAATATTTTTATGATACAGAAACAAAACGTATTTGTGTGGAAAAAATGTTCTATATTAGGGCGAATGTGGGATTGAATTTGATACACCTCTACTGGACCTGGAAAACACTTTTCCTCTCGGACATTTCGGCCCCACTCAGTGTACTGTAATGCAGTTTTCCTACTGTTATTAGTTTTACTGACTTGATGGGTTTAAAAACTGTGGTTCAGGATTTCATCCTTTCTTTCTTTTTTTACTAGAACTGGCTGTATTGGCCTCTTTTGAATCACAATATTTTTATTTCCCTTGATAGTTATAATTAGACAGCATCTGCCCCCCTCTGTTGATTTGCAATCCGCTGGATTTAATTGCATGAGCTTCTCTGTGGCTGGACGTTTTGCTGAGCTTTGTTATTCGCAAAGAGGCAATCTCTTTCGTGTGTGTGTGTGTGTGTGTGTTTTATACAAGATGACCTAAGCATTTTAGAAATATATACACTGCCATTCAAAAGTTTGGGGTGTAAGATTTTTTGGAAAGAAAAACATTATTACTTTTATTCAGCAAAGACTCGAGTCAGCTAAAGTAACGCAAGTTACTGTTTTCCCATTTATTGACTGATTTATTTTTACTCACTTGCACAGATACAGATTCCTCAAAAATGAATAAAATCAGTGAAATGCTACACAAACTTCCAGTAATTAAATATGTTAAATAAAACAAATATTTGTATGGATTTAATCTCACTTTATTGACAAATGTACTTGCTGCTGCTGACCTTCAACAATTTAGTTAAACCATAATAAGCAAAACTGACTTTTTTTGGCCTAAAAAGTGTTGAACTTTCTTCTCGTGGATTCTATTCGTCTGCAATCCAGCACAGCTGAAAGGTTTGAGCGGCGCCCTCTATTGTCCACCAGCGATTTTGCATTTCCTTAAAGGAACACTCCGACTTTTTGGGACTTTAGCCTATTCACCTTACCCCCCAGAGTTAGATAAGTCCATACATACCTTTTTCATCTCCGTGCGTGCTATAAGTCTGTTTGACGCACCCACCGCTAGCCTAGCTTAGCACAAAGACTCGATGTGACTGGTTGCAGCTTTCATACTAATCCAAATGAGTGGCAAAATAACGCAAACGTTTTCCTATTTAAATGTTGTGATTTGTATAGTCACATAATGTACAAATAACAAAGTCAAATGAGACACAGACATCTTTTAACCGTATAAAACCTGGGAACTATTCTCTGAAGGCGAAGCACTGCTACTTTGACGGCGTAATAACCGCATCACCGGAGACACGCCGGCCGTGGTGAGGAGCGGAGAGTTCGCTCGGTGTTTGGGTAATAGAGTCAGCAATTTATAAATAGTAAAAGCGTAGTTTAGAGTCATGGGTTTTCGCTCTATTGTAAATAGCTGCGACTGTAAACAGGGGAGGTAATACCATGTTTCACAGAATTCCAACTAAAAACGCTGACTGGATGAAGAAATGGCTAACTTACTCTGGATATTTATCCAAACACACCTAAGATTATCAAGGGACATTATGTTTGCTCGGTACATTTCAATGAGGACGACTATTTTGAAAAAATGGAATTTGCCACACGGACCATAATGTGCTGAAGGATACGGCTATCCCATCGATAGCACAGACAGGACAAGTGGACCTGCGGCTGAGGTAAGTGTTCCGTTATGTTTTTAGATGACCTACTGTAACAGTGCCTTTAGCCAGATCTAATGTAACGTTAGTGACACTATTATGGTGACACATGATTAGGGTATGAATATGTTTTTATCTTGATGCGGTGCGGACGCGCTTGGGGAAAAAAAACGAGCGCGTTGCGCGCGTTGAACTTGCACCCTGCGAGTGGCGCGCCTAGTAGCCTAAATTTGAAATAACCATGGAAATAACGAACTTGAGCGTGCAAAAGGGTACGATAGGCTGTGAGTTCATTGTGCAAAAACAATTTGTGCTATTACTTTCCCCTTATTCTATCCTATAGTAATGCAATACTGTATATTATATAGGCTACTGTTGAATACATTTGGTTCAGCTAATAAATTGCATTTAAAATATATTGATTCCTGTAATAATAATTATTTATTCATGTGATATTTATAAATCTGGGTGCGTTTTTGGTTGGAAATCAATGAAACATGGTACTGTATTACCTGGTCTCCCCTGTTTATTGTCACAGCTCATACAATAAAGCAAACAAACACCCATGATAAACTATGCTTTTCTATCTAACGTTAGTAATTGCTGACTCTTTATTCCAACGCTGAGCGAAGCGAACTCTCTGCTCCTCGTCACGGTGCGTCTCAGGTGATTGTTATCACTCTGCCCAAGTAGCAGTGCTTCCCCTTCAGAAAATATAGTATTTATATGGTCAAAAGATGTCTGTGTCTCATATGGCCTTGATATTTGCACACTCTGTGACTATACAAACCACAACATGTAAATAGGAAAACGTTTGCGTTATTTTGTCACTCATTTGGATTAGTATGAAAGCTGCAACCATTCACATCCAGTCTTTGTGCTAAGCTAGGCTAGCGGTGGGTGCGTCAAACAGACTTATAGCACGCACGGAGATGAAAAAGGTATGTATGGACTTATCTAACTCTGGGGGGTAAGGTGAATAGGCTAAAGTCCCAAAAAGTCGGAGTGTTCCTTTAAGCCTTATTTCAATTTTGGTGTGAAAGGGCCTTTACATTTGCCAAAAAATATACATTTTTTGGTATAAAACTAAGTAACACAATTAGTTACTTTTTAGGGTAATAAATCAATATTGTAAGGCATTACATTTCAAAGTAACTTTCCCCAACACGCCACACAACTACCTTAAGGACCTTCTTCGATAGATATCAACATAAGGCATTGAATAAACCATGTCTGTCTACATGCTTCTCCAAAGCACACCTGATAATATTTAATAAAATCTGATCAACATATTCTTTCCCACACCAAACACACAAAACCCGTGACCTTTTTTTCCCAATGTCACAAAGCTTCTTCCTCTTCGGCACAACAAGAAAGAAACTTTCAGTACTGCTTTGAGAGACATGTGCATTCACTTTAGAGAAAACTACCTGTGTCTTGTTTCTCACAGAGGCAAGATATTTTACACATGTGGTATCAGTTTATGAGGCTGTAGGAAATGTTTGATTGCTTTGGCTTCCTGGAAAAGAGCGCAGTCATGGGTTTGGGGCGGACTGGACACGGCGACCCTCGGAGAAACGGTCCGATTAGTGGACCCTGCTTAGGAGTAATCACAACGACACGGTCCAGAACGAATTCCCGAAGCCAGAATAAATCTAATTGCAGCTGTGTAGAAATGACCAACTTCCATGCACATTCTTTTCTCGTCCTTTGGCATACCGTTTAATTTGGCTATTTCTGTATGTCTGCTATGTAATTAACAATGAGGAAGATCACTCGCCGATACTTTTACTTAAAGCATTCACAGGGTCAGTGAACTTTAAGTCAAGTCAAGTGTATTTATATATTGCTTTTCACAATATATTGCATCAAAGCCGCTTCACAGTATCAATCACACATAATAACAATGTTTGTTTCTTAGTGGAAAAACATCCACGTTTGGTAGAGCTGATCAAGGGGATTAATGATTGGTTGATTATATTCAATATTCATGTCTTATTTTGAAGTTTAGTCACAGTCTTTCTGTTTTATGTGATCCTATCATGTGCTTCCATAGTCTCATGTGTCACGTTCTCATTGGTTCATTCATTGTTCATTGCTTTCAGGTGTGTCTTGTTAAGTCATTTGTCTTCAGGCTTGTTTGACTTGAAACAGTGCATGCTGGTCCGAAATTTTGTCCGACTTTATTCGTGTAAACAGATGCTGTATTAAAGGAGTAGTTCACTTTTTAAAAAACTTTTGCTGATAATTTACTCACCCCCGTGTCATCCAAGATGTCCATATCTTTCTTTCTTCAGCCGAAAAGAAATTAAGGTTTTTGATGAAAACATTCCAGGATTTTCTCCATATAATGGACGTCAATGGGGACCAAATGACAGTTTCAGTGCAAACTGTTCAAAGGGCTTTAAACGAGACGATCAAGAAGGGTCTTATCAAGCGAAACGATCGCTCATTTAATAAATAAATAACAAAGTTTACGTTTTATAAGCTCAAATGCTCGCCTTGCTCTGTTCTGTGATGTGCGTTCGTGACTCTCCTGTTCGAACTCGTTCATCAAAATGAACGAATCTTTTTCCGTTCATTCAACGAACGAAATGAACAAATTGAGTCAGAAAAAGATTCGTTCATTTTCTGGCTTTTTTCAGTCTAGAAAGCTCCAAATTCACATTTCTTCTACATAAGAATAAGAGATGAAGTATCCCTTTAATAACTTACAAACAATTCTGCTCTGTACCCCACACCTAAAACTATATACCGACAGAGGCGACTGCATCTTCATTTGCACCACTTTTGCTACCGCTTTTGGAATTTTTACAATGAATCACCCCAAAATGATTCACAAAATAAAAATGTTGTAGTTTAGAAATTAAATGTATGGTCATTAAAGAAGAGGTGTATTCAAGTTATGCATTGAAATGTGAATAAATGAATAAAACAGAACGAAACGAGCACTGCAGTAGGCCAAATAGTGTTATTAAGGCAGGAATGCCTCAACGTTTCATTCACGCTTAGGGAACGCTTTAATTAGCATGGCTATAGAGAGTTTGTTCGCATGTTTCCCACCCTGCGAGACAATAGAGGAGCCCCCCACTCTGGGGCTCGAGCAAATCGCGCCCCGCTTCTCCCTGCGCTCGCCGACGCTCTGAGCCGCGTTTCTAGGTCAAGCGAGTCTGTTATGAATAATAAAACGAGTCAGATTTAAATGGAATATTTATAGAAGCGCACAACAGCAAACGCTGCACCTCCTTCCTGTATTATTTTCTCTGATGTCTGCTGTATTCAGAATATTTCCTCCATCTTGTACTCTTTACCGTGGCATATTCAGCTCTGTGTGTGTGTGTGTGTTTACCGTTATGTTAGCCGGGGGGATTGTGAGACACACTGTGAATGAGCCAGGGCCCTAATGACTCGGGCTGAGGCCCCTGACGGGGACGGAGATATTTGGTTGAGGGGGAATGGTTCGGTTAGAGGTGATGAAAGAGGAACTCGGGAGAAGGAGAGGTTTTATAATTCTGCCCTCGATGTTTAATTGTGGGACCACTCAGATGGAAAACAATTAGAGCGTAGTCAAGTAGGTCTATTTTGGTGCTGTAGGCTATTTATTTTCCAGTGAACTTATTTTCAGCTCCTCTAATCAACATAATAATTGCAGGATCCAAGTATCACATGTGATGGATTCTGTCCACTCTTTCTGTACTGGATCTCACATGACCTTGCACTGGGGGGCCAGTGTTATTCTCCCTCAACATTATTATATCTAATAGGCTACTCCATATTGATAAACCACTCACTAAAATAAACATTAAAGGATACAGAACTATATTCGCTCACCCAAATTCACTCATTAGTACACTTTTATTAGTGTAGCCTTCTCCAAGCAATGATCTGGAATGCAGTTTCCTCCATGAAGTATAATTATATAATATATAATTATATTATATAAGCCTTATATACTATATTATAGTATATATAAGGAATATGTTAGTCTATAGGCGCTGCGTCATACCATTACGCCGGTTGCACTCGTGGTACGGCAGTAATGTGTCTTGATTATTACGCAGGAATGAAAGTATAGTTCCTAGCCATATCAGCCTAAGAAATTGAAACTTTACATTATCCGTCGGTCTTATTAGTGCACGATGTAACTATAGAAGAGTCAAGTTTTAAATAGGAAAAATATCGAAACTCTTTGGTCATTTTTTTTGTTGTTGTTGAGCTAATAGTCTTGTCCACTTCGATGATGTATGCTAAGCTATGCTAAAAGTGGTAACGTTACCGCCTGAACCGGAGATCGGCTGAATGGATTCAAAAACGGTAAAACTCAACAGTTTAACTCTGGGGAGTTGGAAAATGAGTACTTAAAACATTTGTGTACTCCCTTTTAACAAGGAAACCACAGTTTCTAATCGACAAAGTTTCTGTTTTTATTAGATTTTAGGACGATATATTCACAGCATTGTAATCAGTTCATCTAAACAACAAGACACGCCATTTTGATCCGTTTCCCGCTCACGGCAGAACTTCTGTTGTCTTTACTAGCGTAGCAGCAAACTCCCACTCGTTCTTCATGCAGTGATGTGGAACGAGATTAGCTTGCGCACTACAGTATGTTAATGATTATCTCCGTTATTTAAAGAACGAAACATCAAAGCCTTGGCATGTTAGAAATGCGGGGATATATTTTATCTGAGCCTGCACAATTCATTAATATCTCTAGATATCACGATTCGCTTGTAACGTTACCAGAATCCTCGCTTTTGCAGGTAAGCGTGAGGTAAAGCACTTTTATTAGAAGCATAACAAGTACCAGTGCTCCATATTTTATCCTCCTACACACACACAGCTCTCAGATGACAGAGGATAATGCCTTTTTCTCCTCGGAGCTAACATCACCCTTGTCCCAGAGTGCACTGCTTTGGCCTTCTGGATAAAACGCGTTCCAGTCTGTCTGTAGAGATGAGATTTATCACTTTATTTTAGAGTCCTGTTCCCAATGTACATGCATACTATATACTTATAATAGCAGGAAGTGTAATGCATTAAAACACATGAAATCCGCCAATATTATAATGCATTCTGGTTGCAGTTATTAATGAAAAGATAATGCATTATTATGAAAACTTTTATAATGCATTATGCATAGGGTACCAATACGTACCAATATTATTTTTGCATTGTTGTTGCTGCTGAATTCTTTGATTGAATATTCGCTTTACTGAATGTTCTCCTCTTTCTCTGTTCTCCAGGGCCTTATACACATATGAAGACGAGAGTAATGATTTGATCCTGTCTTCATCGGGAGGTAGGCGACATCTCAACACACCTCCTCTACAAATATAGACGATCTAATAATAACCGACCAGAATCTAGTCATGCACAAGCAATAACTCTGTCGGCTGTGACTGATGACATTCATTTGCATTGTTGATGTAGCGTGATTATGCCACCGTGTGATTTGTATCATGACACGGAAGCCAAACGCATTAAACGTGATATTAACACTGTTGGAGTCGTGCTTAAACTCAACGGACTTGTATCCCGCCATCTATGAACCGAACAGATCCCAAACACCGGCGTCAGTAGCAGTAAATCAAACCGTACGGTCTCTATAGAGCTGGAGGACGGAAACCTGTCATTTCACTCTGATGACAATCATTGAGTCTGTGACCGTGGGAAGGCTGTTATTAAGGGCCGTGTTGATTAGCAGAAGTTCGAATTTGTTGTGGGAATTCTGTTTGCAAGAGATTTCCCGCAGTGTTTATTTACAGTGAACCGTTTGATACTCTTGTTCCTGAAGTGTTTGCGTCTAAAGCCATCATTTTCCTGCATCATAAGCATGAAACTGTCACCCCCCTTTTTGAGAATGGGGGTTAAAAAGCACTATTCACACTTAAATGGTTGTAATTCAAGAATGCTTTGGAATATACCCAAGTTTGGTCTTGTTTTAAAGGAAACACTCAGCAGATTATTGCTGAAGTGAAAACACTTCAAAAAATGAAAGTATGAAAAAGTTATGGAAGTTTAAATTCACAGTAAATCAAATATAGTGCATTATATATTTTTTATTTTATATAAAATATATATTTTACAAAATATTTTTACTCTAAAATTACTATAAAATCAAAGCCATAAATCTAACCAAGTTATGCTCCAAATTTGAAGTTGATATCACAAAAATTGAAGTTCCCATGAGATTTTGTTTAGGCGTAGTACCAAAAATAGCCACCGGGTGCCATTGAATTCCATTGAATTAAGTTGTATATATTCTGCCTTAACAAATTAATACATTTCTGTCCAAATAGCAATTCACAAAATTTGGAACCTTGAGACACAGACCTTTCTGACAATATGTGTTTTGTCAAGATTATAAAAGGTTTTGATAATAAATTATGAAATATAATGATGCCCAAAAGGGGAGGAGCCTGATAAAATAAGTACGGTTTCTATGGTAACGCAACGTTCATTTATAAAACGGTGTTCACAGGATGAATTCTGAGTTTATAAGCTTTCAAATGATACCTAATTTATGGTAAATACTAAAATATGTGACATAATAAAAAAGGCAATAAAAAAATTATATTATATTTTAGAGGATAATATATATATATATATATATATATATTATAATTTTTAGAGGATAATATTATATTATGTTTTTTTTATTGAAAAATACTAGATTATATGTTTTATTATGAACTTTTAGCATAAAAATAAAAGTTTCAGTGATTAAAAGTGGGTGCATCGACTTTTTGTGACAAAGGTCAGATTTTTTGAGGTGCACTCTTGTCATAAATTCAATCAATTACTCTTCCTACATAATTTGTAACACAAAACAGGGGTAGAATATTTATCTAGAAGTCTTAGACCTTTCCAACAATATATAATTTGTCATAATTAGATTAAGATTTAATAGAAATATAGTGAAGTAAAGTTAGGCGTTCCGGTTACATGCCTGTAAATATGAGAATGATGCAAACCATCCATCCAAACTTGAGATATATTGAATAACGATATGACGAGTAGATATTTAGCTCAGCCAATCGGATTTCAAAGCAGAAAGGATTGATCCGTTTGAAAATTTTGGTTAAATTAAAAAATGGTTAAATTTTGACTGAAAAACAATGTAAGTATTATTACTGCAGTTGCTCCACTGCTAACTGAGGGACATCATGTACTTTTGTTTCTAAACTGTGATGGTTGTGTTTGACAGATGGCGGTCTGGCAGAGATCGCAGTCACCTTCGATAACACTCGGATCATGTACGGTTTCTGCAGTCTGAAGGAGCCCACGGCCGCCCTGCCGCGCTACGTCCTCATCAACTGGGTGAGATGATGCAACAACCGGCGCTCAGCGACACTGACATTAGCAAGCCGTTAGCAAGAACACTTCAGCTCAAGGACAGAGCACAGTCAGTCGACATCAGTGCCACTCTTTAATTATACATGCAATCTTTTATCTTACAAAAGCAGGAAATCGTCTTGTTATGGTGGTGGGAGCGAGACCCCAAGTCTAATCCGGATATTTAGCCCCCACAATCCTCAATTAGTAGTTATGAAATTGCTACTGTATTTTGCTAAAGCTCTAAGATTACATCAGATTAGAAGATACATGTGCGGTCAGCCTGAGATAGGCCAGAATGACAGAAACTTGAAGCCATTTTGATGTTTGAATATGAGTTGGAAGGCGGAAAATTATAGATGAATCAAGAATAAAGTAAATGTAAGCCTCCAGTCATTAGTTTAGCTCTCCAATTAAATGATTTACACTGCTGGCCAAACGGTTGTAATAGTTATGTTTTTTGTTTTATGTTTTTGAAACATTAAGTCTTTTATGGGGCAGTTGTGGCCTAATGCTTTTAGAGAGATGGATTTGTAACCCAAAAGTTACTGCTCAAGAAACATTTCTTATTATTATCAATGTTGAAAACAGTTGTGCTGCTTAAAGGAGTAGTTCACTTAAAAAAAAAAAAAACTTTTGCTGATAATTTACTCACCCCCGTGTCATCCAAGATGTCCACGTCTTTCTTTCTTCAGTGGAAAAGAAATTAAGGTTTTTGATGAGAACATTCCAGGATTTTCTCCATATAATGGACTTCAATGGGGACCAAACGGCTCAAGGTGCAAAAGACAGTTTCAGTGCAAACTGTTCAAAGAATCGAATTTGAAAAAGATTTGTTCATTTATCCGTTCATCTGGTGTCATTTAAAGCCCTTTGAACAGTTTGCACTGAAACTGTCTTTTGGACCTTGAACCGTTTGGTCCCCATTGAAGTCCATTATATGGAGAAAATCCTGGAATGTTTTCATCAAAAACCTTAATTTCTTTTCGACTGAAGAAAGAAAGACATGGATCTTGGATGACACGGGGGTGAGTAAATTATCAGCAATTTTTTTTTTTTTAAAGTGAACTACTCCTTTAAGATTGTTGTGGAAAATGTGATGCCCCACCATTAAAAAGTTTAGGGTAAATAAGATTTTAAAAAAGAAAGAAAGAAATTAGTCCTTTTATTCAGCAGGGATGCATTAAAATGCATAGGAGGCGTAGATTCCTCAAGAATATTAATAATAGAGCACCAGTAATATAATTGAGCATTTCTGTAGGATCATGTGACACTGCCGTAATGATGCTGAAATTCAGCTTTGCCATCACAGGAATTAGTTACATTTTAAAATATGTAAAAAATAGAAAACAGTTATTTAAAATTGTAGTAATATTTCACAATATTACTGTTTAACTGTATTTTTTTGTTTAAATAAATGCAGCATTGACAAGCATAAGAGACTTGTATAAAAAAAAAAAACATAAACTTACATAAAAAAACATAATTATTCCAAACTTTTGACCAATAGCGTAAATCATTCAATTTGAAGTTGAACAAGCACACAAGCATAAAAAGCACACAACTCCTATGAGTCACTAAATAAATACTTTCATTATTTTCTTGTTCGTTTAATTACAAGCATGTTTTGTACTTTGTATTTTTCGTACTCACAGTATCTCTTTATGTCACAGCAATTATTCTTTATTTTGAATGGGACCTGATCAGAGAAGTGTCTCTATTGTTAGTTGTCTCTCTTTAAATGTATTTGCTCCTTGTAAATGCCCCTAATGGCTGCAGAGGAACACAATATTCACCTCCCTTTAAGGTTCAAGGATGTTATTATCAGTTTTTGGTTTTCTGAAAGCAGTGGGAGGTTGTGTAACGACCTAGGGGAGCAATCTGAGACAATTATATATTGGCAGTACTCTGAAGAGTTTATTTTTTTCCCATTCACACGGCAGTTCAATTCTCTGAATACTTGACGATGTGTGTTCAGGTTGGGGAAGATGTGCCCGATGCCAGGAAGTGTGCCTGTGCCAGCCATGTAGCCACCATAGCCGACTTTTTCCAGGTGGGTCTCCCCAAGGTAAAACAAACATCTTTTACTTCCCTTTTAAATTAGGTAATGATACATGAACCCATCGTCACTCATTCTGACATCATCTGTCCTCTGAGCATGCGAGGAGTGTTAGCTGCTAGGAAATGAAAAGGGAAATGTGATTCATCCAAAACACTGTTCTTTGTTAATGTTGGCGTGAAGCTAGCAAACGCTTATTTGCAGTACTGTATATGCATAACATATATTTTTAAAATAAAAGTTGTTTTGTGATATGAGGTCATGTTTTCATGAGATTCACACATTGAAACATAATTGGTGTTTTCAGAAGTTCAAAAATTGACTCTTAAAGGGATAGTTCACTTTGAAATTAATTTTTGATATGTTTTATCTTACCTCAAGGGCATCCAAGATGTAGGTGTCTTTGTTTCCGCACAAACCGTTGTTGTCTATCAGTCATACACTGGAGGCTAAGGGGGTCCACCAAAGAGCAGCACAGAGAAGTCCAAATTAAACATGATTTAATGACTCGTAAATGTAAGTACACATTGATGGCCTAAGACACGAAACGAGCGGTTTGTGTGAGAAAACGACAGTATTTATATCGTTTTTACCTCGTGTAATCCGAGTGATCTGAATCAGTTGTTCAATGTCCAACTGAACCGAACTGAATCAGTTCAATGTTACGCCGGAAGTGATCGCTTGCGTGTGACGTCACTCAATATTTACACGGAGATTTCGGAAGTTTTACCTTTTACTAAACATATTTAGATATCCCGAAATCGTCTTCCATTGCGGTTTCCCGTATATCTAAATATGTTTAGTGAAAGGTAAAACTTCCGAAATCTCTGTATAAACAAAGAGTGACGTCGGCGCGCAGACCGAAGCGCCCGTGCCGTCAGATCATTTTGTCATGGCTATGATTACAAGAGGTAAGACGCTATAAATACTGTTGGTTTTCTCACACAAACCGCTCGTTTCGTGTCTTAGGCCATCAATGTGTACTTACATTTACGAGTCATTAAATCATGTTTAATTTGGACTTCTCTGTGCTGCTCTTTGAGGTGGTGACCATAGACCTCCATTATATGACTGACAGACAAGAACGCTTTGACCTAAAAATATCAAAATTGAAAATACTGCGGAAACAAAGACAACTACATCTTGGATGCCCTTGAGGAAAGATAAAACATACCAAAAATTAATTTCAAAGTGAACTATCCCTTTAATGCATGAATTTTTACTAACGTGCTTTTCGATATCACTTCTGTTGTTGTTCAGGCTTTGTTTGACAGCATGCCTCTTTAGCTCTCTTTGTGCTCCAGCAGATCAGAGTAAATCATGTGGGTGGGCCACAGAGTCTTGGTGGGGTTGTTGGATGTGTGTGTGTGTGTGTGTGTGTGTACCTAACTGCTGGTATTGTGCAAGAAGATGTTTTTAGATGACTAACCTGCTCCTCTTCATAGCTATTGTATTGGAGGTGTCTGCCGGTGTGAGGCCGCTCTGCTTTTCAAGCCTCTCAGTCTCTTCAACGTGTGTGCGTGGGTGAGAAAGGGAGAGAGAGATTAATGCATTGAGGTAGAGAAACTCCACGATAAAACATCAGTGAGACGACCAAGGCCGCCGCAGAGATTGTGCTTTTTGGTTGAAAGAGAGACGGTGCTATCAGGAATGAATTGATCTAAAGTGCCAGTCACCTCATCGCTTGCTCTTTTTGAGCGGCTGAAAACACTGATGGCAGTATTCGTGTCAGAGAAATACACATGAACTAGATATAGTCGGTTTGTTTGATATTCTTACAAAAGCTTAGTTAGAGGAAGAGCTCTTTATTCTCAAAGACTTGTTTTGTTTCGCATGAAAAGCCTAATTGCATGTGAATCAATCATTCATACTCATTCCTTCATATGTTATTAACTGCAGTTATTCACTTTGGACTAATTCTTTCATTAATGATATTATTGATGAGTTAATAATGTACACAACTGTTGATTTTTATTTTATTTTATTTTTTTAGATTTTTTTCCGCAATTAATCGCAACCAAAATGTTTGTGTTTACATAATATATGTTGGTGCAAAGTGTCTGATTATTTTATATATATATATAAATACAATATTTAAAACATATATTTTCATACTGTATATAGGTTTATATATAATTTATATTGTATATAAATATAAATATTTTACATATTATATATAAGTATTTTTTTTTCTTTAATATACATGCATGTGTGTATTTATATATATATACAAAATAATTATTCACAGTGCACACACATTTTATTTTGGATGCGATTAATTGTTTGACAGACCTATTTTTTTAAGTATATTTTAACCTAATATTAACCTATTTTTTTAAGTTTTTTTTCTTAAATATACATGCATGTGTGTGTATTTATATATATATATATATATATATATATATATATATATATATTCAAAATAATTATACACAGTGCACACACATTTTATTTTGGATGCGATTAATCGTTTGACAGACCTATTTTTTTAAGTGTTAAAGAAGGTACTTTTATTTATGAAGGGTGCATTAATTTGATCAAAAGTGACAGTAAAGACATTTTAAATAAATACTATACTATTTATTGAAGAATGTTGAAACTATTTTAGTATTAGATACAGCACAACTTTCTTAAAAATTGAAAATATTAATAAATGTTTTTTTTAGCTGGAAATCAGTGTATTTAATGATTTCTGAAGGATCGTATGACACTGAAGAGTGAAGACTAGAGTAATGGCTTCCATTCCAATTCCATGTTTTCAAATAAAAAAAAAATTAAATAGTAATAATATTTCTCAAAATTATTGATTTTAGTGTTTTTGATCAGATAAATACAAAAACATTACAAATCTTACCAACCCCAAACTTTTCAAGAGTTGTGTACATTTTGTTGCAGTTGCACCAATTGAAAATATGGCACGGCATTGGCTAGAAATTTTTTTTTTTATAGACTTATTTTCAGTATATGTGTGTATTTTAATAGAAAATATCAGATGAACATATTCTTTGTAGGAAAAAAAAATCTTAAATGGACTGGTTTGCGGAAATTAATCAAACTTACAATTTCCAAAACCAAGGCACAAACAAGTCGCCGAAGAAGACTTTTGAGACCAATCCCAATAAATACACAGAAATGAATCAAACTTACCAACACTAATGAGACTTTTGAAACATTTCCCTCTCAACAGTCTCACACAAAGTCACATGACTTTGGTCATGTGGTTTCTTTTGGAAACCTGTAGAGCTGATGCTTTTGTGACTTTCTTCTTTTGTCTGACTCTCTTGTGACAGTTAAAAGAGATCTCGTCATTTAAATGCACGGTTAATGCTGGTTGCCAGGTGACGTGTGTGTGTGTGTGTGTGTGTGTGTGTGTGTGTGTGTGCAGCAGTACTACTGATGTATTTTTTTCTCTCTCTCCAGGGTGTTGACGTCGTCGTGAACGCCAGCACCATAGACGACATCGACCCCTCCGCCATCGGACAGAGGCTGACCAATGGGACGGCTCCGGTGGCCAGCCCAGTGTTGAGCCGCCTGCGAATGAAAGACGAGGAGAACTCGGAGAACGTTGTGCGTGATTGGTGACACAAGGGCTTGTTTGCATGCACACTAGAAAGGGGTCAAATCAAGTTGTCTGTGAATGGCTCTCTAATAGTGTGATGTGTGACTCAAGGGCACAGCCTTTCTGCTGGTTTTAGAGGGAAAAGCCAGAGGAACTGAAACAATGATCGCTTATACGAAACACACTTTAAAATAACCCAGATCCTTCACTTATCTGAATGACGTCTGTGCCAAGTATGCACTACGTCAAAAGTTTGTAATAATTACTATTTAATGTTTTTGAAAGAAGTCTCTTATACTCGCGTTAAAAAGAGTAATATTGTTAAATATTATCACAATATGAAAGAACTGCACTGTAAATTATATGATCAATAAGTTTTACAATTATGTTTTTACTAGGGCTGTCAAACGATTAATCACATCCGAAATAAAGACATATATGTGGTTGCACTTTGTATAATTATTTTGTATATATATATATAAATACACACACATGCATGTATATTTAAGAAAAAAAAATTTATATATAAAATATTTATACATAATATAAAGTGTATATAAATCTATATACATGAAAATATTTCTTAAATATATACAAGCATGTGTGTGTATTTATATATATATATATATATATATATAAAGTAATTATACACAGTGCACCCACATATATTTTGTAAACACAAACTTTTATTTTGATGCGATTAATCGCGATTAATCGTTTGATAGCCCTGGTTTTTACATTGCTTTAACTCATCAAAGTGACTTTTTTAAAAGTTACACAAGATGCATCTAATTTTTAAGTCAGTTTAATGTCATTTAAGTATTGTGATTTGAATATAATTTATTTATTCCTGTAATGTAAAGCTATATTTCCAGCATCATTACTCACAAATCATTTCTTCTTATTATTGTTATCAGTGTTGAAAACAGTTGTGCTGTTTAATATTTTTGTGGATGCCATTCAAAGGTTTGGGGTAAGCAAAATATAAAAAAGGTAATACATTTGTTCAGCAGGGATGAATTAAATTGAACATTTATGATGCTATAATTATTTCAAATAAATGCTGTTTATTAAACTTTCTCTTCATCAAAGAATGATCATGGTTTCCACAAAAATATTAAGCAGCAAAAAACATTTTCGCCAATGAAAATAAGAACTTGTATTAATAACTAAGCACTAATGGGTGGCAATTGAGCATCAGATCATCATATTCTAGTGATTTCTGAAGGGTCATGTAACACTGACACAAAGGCATAAATTACATTTTAAAATATATTCAAATAGAAAACAGTTATTTTAATTGAAATAATATTTCCCAGCTTTTACTGTATTTTGATTAAATTAATGCTGGCTTGGTGAGTATAAGAGACTTCTTTCAGAAAAACATAACATATATGTATGCTTTATTGAATCCCCTACAATTTGGTTATACCTTAGCGTTTCAACCAGTAAAGTTTAAGAACTAAGAGATGTTGGTATAATCTAATCACAAGGTCTCAACAAGGATAGTAATACCAGAATTTTTTGGTCTTGTGGGGACATTTTTGGGAAATTATGTTTTTTTGAAACTCTAAATGACAAACATGAAACATGAAAACCCAACATATGTGCTCTCTAGCTGACTTTATGTTTGGAGAAGGAACAAACCGTCCTCATAGCGATGTCCTCCTTTGGATCAATATCTTTGTCCAATTAAAATGGCCTGTCGTCACACTTCCCCTTTCCTCCTGACCACAGGGCACCACCTACCAGAAAACTAATGCAGAGATCGAGATGAAGAAGATCAATCGAGAGGAGTTCTGGGAACAAGCCAAGGTAGAGATGTGATACCTTTGTGTTTCTGGATCCAGTGTCCGCACAACGTGACGACCTCTTCCTTTAACATTAATGAGGAAGTGCGTCTGTCAGATTCGTTGATGCCGTTCAGTCACTAGCAAACTTTTATTTATTTATTTGGAATATTTCTTTTGAACTTTTTTTGGTGGATTTTTTTTTTTTGCATAGACTTCAATCCTAAATTATGAAAATTCATTAAAAAAAAAATATTTTAAAACTGATCACCTAAACACAGAGTGAAATAGAGGCAATATTTATTGTATGGCTGAAGCAGCTGACAACAGACACTAACAACCACTAATTTCCCTAATTATGTTTTATATTTATATATATAATAAATAGTGTACTTGTTTCCAATTTTTATTGTTCATTATTTTCTAACTGTACTGTAATTTTGACATTTAAAAAATATTATTATTACAATAATTAATTGAAGTGAAATTACAGAATTTAAATATACAAGCTTGATAAAAATGATCATTCCAGAAGAAAATTTCAAATGGCACTTAGAGGCTTTTGCATCTGAACTCTTCATATATACTGTAATTATATATATATATACATATATATATATATATATTAGGGCTGTGCAAAAATAAATTGCGATTAATCGCATCCAAAATAAAAGTCTGTGTTTACATAATATATTTGTGTGTGCTGTATATAATTATTTTGTATAAATAAATACAAACACATGCATGTATATATTTAAGAAAATGTGTTATTCATATATAAAATATTTATATTTATATAATATAGATAAAATATTTATATTTATATAATATAGATTATGTATATGTGTATATATATATATATATATATATATATACAGAATTTAAGCGCAAATAATTCTTAAATATATACATTCATGCATAGGTATTTATATATACAAAATAATTATATACAGCACACACAAATATATTATGTAAACACAGACTTGGATGTGATTAATCACAATTAATTTTTGCACAGCCCTAATATATATATATATATATATATATATATATATATATATTACTCAGTATATATTAGAACATCCACATTTTTAGAACTGGAATATATTAGAACTGAAACATTTTTGTAAAGAACTGAAAGACTCCTTTGTTATATATATATATATATATAGAGCATTTTGCAAGATGTAAACAACACTGGTCCAGAAGCACTTCCTGTTTCAGTTTGTAACTGTTTTCTTTATTTCACATGTAAAGAAAACATCTTAAAGATGTTTGTTTAACTTTTTGATTCATATTTATATGTTCTGCTGGTTGTATTTTATCCCAGCTTTTATGTAGTGTTAAAAAACTGAAACAGGAAGTGCTTCTGGACCAGTGTTGTTTACATCTTGCGAAATGCTCTGTGTATATATATATAACTAATAATTATAATGGAAAAAGGAGGCCTGTGTCCTTTACAAACATTGATTCACTGTTCAGTTCAGTGTGTTCTACAATGTTCTAATCTAATCTTATTTAAATGCATTTGACTGATATCTTTGTGACGTGTGCGTTTAAAGCGGGAAGAGGAGCTGAGAAAGGAGGAAGAGAGAAGGAAGATGGCGGAGGAACGGCAGCGCTTCGAAGCCGAGCGGATGGAGCTGGAGAGAAAAGAGCAGGAGGATCGAGAGAAGCGATACCGCGAGAGAGAGCAGCAGATCGAGGAACACAGGTGCCATGAGGCCACAGTCGCCATTACCCATGATCCTCAGCCAGACATTACTGTATGATGACGCTATCCGTGTTTATATGTGCGGCCACAGGAAGAAGATGCTGGAGGACGAAGAGGCCAAAGAGAGGTCGAGGAATCAACCCTTGATTGTAAGAGTGCGTGTGCTTTGCTTTCAGTAAACCTTGCAACGAATGGGTGGTAAGACCTATGACCTCTGACCCCTGTTTCTTCAGTAATAAGGGGGCTGGCCGTGGGCTATACAGAAGTATTTACACAAAATCAGTTCAGATCTATTGCACTAGTCATTTGTGAAGTAAATAAATTACAAACATTGGTATGCGGAGGAACCCACATTTACAGTTTTTCTCGATTGTGTTTACATGCCTCATACTCACAGAACTCTACACACACACACACACAATCGGCAAAACCCCTCAATTCTCCTGCAAAATGAAACTACATTCAAAACAATGTTATTTCTTCTCAAAATGGTATTTTGTTTTCAAATGAGACACACAAACCATCATATGAAAAGACATTTATAAGAACCAAATGAACGGAAAACACGTCTTCTCCATTCATCATAATGACTTCGGCCTTTGTTCTTTCAGTGTTACACTTACTACCGACAGTACACACATAAGTGTTGTAAAATATTTGAGAATATTTGAGTTTTTATACCCAGAACACACAAATACACGGTAACAAATATATTTATTTTTCCCACAAAAACAATGTACATCCCAAC
Source organism: Pimephales promelas (assembly GCF_016745375.1). The sequence continues at coordinate 14,023,674 of NW_024121210.1, forward strand.
TAGGGATGGGCAACGATTAATCGTGATTAATCGCATCCAAAATAAAAGTTTGTGTTTACATAATATATGTGTGTGTAGTAGTGTGTATAATTAATTTGTATATATAAATACCCCACACATGCATGTATATATTTAAGAAATATGTGTTATTAATATATAGGGTTAGGGTTAGATTGAGATTAGGAATGCAGAATCCCTTAGAGTTTTTAAATCCTCCCTTAAAACTTACTTTTTTAGGGTGGCTTTTATGTGATTGTGTGATTACTGTGATTGTTATTATATTTGCCTTTTATTTTATTGCTTGTTTAGTTTTTATTGCCTAGAGACTGTTGTGTATCTTTCTAATTCCATAATTTTTTTTATGTAAAGTGCTTTGAGATACTACTTTTAAAGGCACTATATAAAATAAAGTTTTATTATTATTATTATTATATCAAATACTTATATTTATATATAATATTAATTGTTAATAAATATATATAAAATTTATACATGCACATATTTCTTAAATATATACATGCATGTGTGGGTATTTATATATACAAATTAATTATACACACTGTAAACACAAACTTTTATTTTGGATGCGATTAATCGTTGCCCATCCCTAATCTCAACCAACACAAAGTTGCACATACAATGGTCTACATACAAAACAACAGAAAAAATACTGTATACAGTTACAGTAAAAATAAAAAGCTCTGATTGCTAATTGTAAAGGTTTTGCTCGTGTGATGAGTTAGTGTGGGTATCTGAACTACAGTGCGTTCCTTGCGAATACGGGATTTTCTGCATGAAAATTGTACCAAATTTTGAAAAAAGTGTGTTTTAGAACTGAATTGTGCTTGTAGTTCAGCAGAATTGGTTCAGGGGGTTGTGAGTTACATGTTTTGCTCAATAGTACCAGTATTTGTATGTAAACAATTGAGAAGAACTGTACCTGTAATAAAGAAGTTTTTCCGCCCCCTGCTGGAAATAACGGTGCACTGCTTCTCTTCACAGACAGAGCCCAGCTGTGAAGACCCGAACCTGGAGAAGAAGGAGTCAGAGGTGGAGGTGGGTTCACACGAGTCACACTAACATCGCTTCATTTCTCAAATAAGTGTTTTAAGAAGGAGAACAGACCCTGAAATGTGGAGCAGACTTGTGTTGTGTTGTGAGTGATGATGACGGATATTCTGCAGGGATTTACATGTGGGTCAGTGGGGTTCCTCGGGCTATTTAAAGACAAAGTGTGTTTCTGTGTGTGTGCAGTCGATTGGATCTTCATGATGAGAAGAAGGGGCCAAAAAATCCTAATGCAAAACTTTCTTACCTGCACATTACATTTAATACACTACCGGTCAAACGTTTGGAATAATTAAGGGGTTCTGAGGTGCACATAGTATGATTTTTACTAGCGATATACGACGATATATGTTGATTTTTAATGTTATCGTTATCGGCCTGGTAAGAAAATGTGGCCGATATATTAAAGCCGATAAATAACGTATTATTCCCTTCAGCTGAGACACTTGTTGAGAACTGTTTATGTTTTTGAATTTCTTGAAATATGATTGAAATCTCTTCAAAAAAATGAAAATCTGGTTCGGGACAACATGTGCAACGCAAATCTGTCATATCGGCTAAACAACACTATAATGAGAACATCATTATAATTGTGCGCTTGGGACGTAGATTTAATTGTTTTTGTAATCAGGCTCTCAAAATTAGATAAAAATTTGGATTTAAGTTTATCGGCCGATATATCGGTTATCGGCTTTCAAATATTAAGAATTATCGGTATCGGCCAAAATTTTCATATCGTTGCATCCCTAATTTTTACAGTAAAACTTAACGCATAATTTAGAAATAAAATGCCATTTCCTACCTTGATTTTAGCCTCTGATTTGAGCGCCGTGTTTTAAGGGGCGTGTCTGCTGAGAGACTTCAGTGTAAACGCCCACTGCCGTGATTGGCTGACAGCTTTACATAAGAAATAGCTAGTATTACATGTGTAACTCTCTCGAAAACTTCTACACGAATGCAGTGATCTCGTCATTGCAACTGGATTTCTGCACACTGACTGATGTATTAAATGTGTTTCTAGGAGGCAGCAGCCATCATTGCCCAGAGGCCTGATAACCCACGGGAATACTTCAAGCAGAGAGAGAGAGCCATCGCCAACAGTGTGGACATCTCTCCAGTCTCCACGCACAGGACCGGTAAGATCATACTGAAAGCTGGAGTGCCACTAATACTCTGTGTGTCCTGCTACTTGCTCTCTCAATCTGTCATTTAACGAGAATTGAACAACACGACTGCTCTGCTCTGAATCACCATGACAGACTTCTAAGGGTCATATTCATATAGTTAACTTATATAGACATTTAGATATTGATATGTTTATATAGAGAACAGATGTTAAAGAGAGAAGGATCTAAACTTCTTATGCTGGCTGGCTACAAGTTATTGTAAACCACAGTTATAAATGGGTTTATATAACCTCATGCTGGTCATTTTGATCAATACAAACACCCAACATTTCTGTGTTTTCTTAAAGGCGTAGTTCACTTTTGAAAAAACTTTTGCTGATAATTTACTCGCCCCCGTGTCATCCAAGATGTCCATGTCTTTCTTTCTTCAGTCGAAAAGAAATTAAGGTTTTTGATGAAAACATTCCAGGATTTTCTCCATTTTTCAATGGGGACCAAAAGAGAGTTTCAGTGCAAACTGTTCAAAGGGCTTTAAACGATTCCAGACGATAAATAAGGGGCTTATTAAGCGAAACGAGCAACCATTTAATAAATAAATAACAAAGTTTAGGTTTTATAAGCTCAAATGCTCGCCTTGCTCTGTTCTGTGATGCTCGTTCGTGACTCTCCTGTTCCAACTCGTTCATCAAAATCAAGTCAATTCGTTCATTTCATTCGTTGAATGAACCAAATGACACGTAAAATGATTTGTTCATTTTGATAAAGCTCATTTTTGAAAAAGTTCATTTCCATATGAGCTTAGAAAACTTCAACTTTGCTATTTATTTATTAAATGGCCGCTCGTTTCGCTTGATAAGACCCTTATTCATCGTCTGGAGTCATTTAAAGCCCTTTGAACAGTTTGCAGTTTGCACTGAAACTCTCATTTGGACCTTGAACCGTTTGGTCCCCATTGAAGTCCATTATATGGAGTAAATTATCAGCAAAAGTTTTTTGAAAAGTGAACAACTCCTTTAATCAACATGATATCACTATGCAATCACGTTTGCTAAGTCGTGAAGTTTGCTGTTTTTGGTCCAAATTGCTTTACCAACTTTATCACAATTCGGAGGCTGAGTAGATCAATGCTATTTTATCTATCTTAAACCTTTTTTCAACAGGGATGCTAAAACAAAGATTGCTTTACTGTCAAAATGCTTTATTATTGCAATTTTCCTGCTGTGAACAATGCAAGATTATTTACTGGGTGATTGTCTCATTTGGTTGTTTATTCAGTGTTGGAGTGAATGTTGAACTCCTCACTAGCATCTGATGTTGACGGGGTGTGAGAGCATCACACTAACAGCTGTTTTCTTACCTCTCTCCTTCTACCTTATTTTCTCTCTCTCTATTTCTTGGTAATTTCTTTTTTTCTCTTCTTCTGCTCACTCCATCGTTTTGGTTGTTGACATTTCCGTTAAACCATCTGTCCATCTCATCTCTCCTCCTGACGATCCTGGACCTTAATTACCCTCCACCCAACCGGTGCACATCCGTCATCATCTCTTCTGTTTGAACTCGTGCTTCTCTGTCTCTCTTTACACAAATTTCCTCCCCTCTCTGTCCCTGGATTTATTTCCTCATGTCTATCCGGTTTCGTCTTCTGTGTACGTCGCTCTTTGTGTGTGTGTGTGTGTGTCCCACACGATGGTCCCGTCTGCCGTTTGCCAGGCCGCTTGGACAGTCCATTCTTGAGGCAGCAGCACAGTCCATCCGATCGCAGCCCGCCCGCCTCGCGCACTCCGCCCTGTACGCGGCGGCAGCCAGGTCCACCTGGTAGGTACTGGACAGATCTCGCTGAGGGCCACGTAGGGTCACCGGGTCACCAGTCTAGCCTGTAGCCTCTCTTCTCACTGAATTAGCGTTTTTCTTTTGGCTTCCTCTGCAACACTGAGCTCTGAGCACTGCACTGGGACGCTCTAGGTTAGTATGTGCTAGTATTAAAGGGATCACCCTCACCCTCATGATGCTCCAAACCCTTTAGTTCATCCAAAAATGCAAATTCTGTCAGTATTTAATTTCCTCACCCTCATGTTGTTTCAACCCCGTAAGACCTTCGTTCATCTTCGCAACACAAATTAAGATATTTAAGATATTAAGATCGCTCCTGCATACTAGTCCATAGGCTTCTTGACTCGAAAAGTCAGTAAAGACATCGTTAAAATAGTCCAAGTGACTACAGGGGCTCAATCTTAACTTTATCAAACGGCGAGAACACTTTTTGTGCGCAAAAAACAACAAAAATAAGGACTTTATTTCAACTTGATCCTTCTCCATGGGCCTGTAGTCAGTTAACGTAGTGTGATTGCGTAAAGCTACGTCGCACGAAGGCTCACTATTGGCCGACGCTGGTCACGTGTGTGATGCGTGTGACGTACAATAACAGAAGCTTACGCTATTAAACTAGTAACCTGACTCGCGCAGAGGGAGAAATAAACGAATAGTTGAAATAAAGTCCTTATTTTTGTTGTTTTTGCGCGCAAAAAGTGTTCTCGTCGTTTGATAAAGTTAAGATTGAGCCCCTGTAGTCACTTGGACTATTTTAACGATGTCTTTAATGACTTTTCGAGTCAAGAAGCCTATGGACTAGTATGCAGGAGCGATCTTAATATCTTAAATATCTTAATTTGTGTTGCGAAGATGAACGAAGGTCTTACGGGGTTGGAACAACATGAGGGGGAGTAAATTAAATACTGACAGAATTTGCATTTTTGGGTGAACTAACCCTTTAAAGAAGAACTTCGGCGCACAATGAACCTTTGGTCTAATAAAACATCGGTACCTAGTCAATCGTTCTCTGAGATTTGCTTTCATGATAATCGAATGTAAAGAGTTTTATCTCTAAAAACTCTTTAGCATATAACGCTAGTATATGGGGGCATTTAAAACTAACAAGCCTCAAAATAGCCCCACACTTACGCAGTAACATAATGAGGGTCCATACATGCAAAACGAAGCATTGAGAACTTTGTAAGTGTACAAACAGTAGATACTTTATAAAGACAGTCCACTTCGCGTATACCAGGGGTTCTCAAACTCTTGTTTAACATTATGCAATTCAGAGCGAAATGTAATGATTTCATATTAAAGGAGTAGTTCACTTTTTAAAAAAACTTTTGCTGATAATTTACTCACCCCCGTGTCATCCAAGATGTCCACGTCTTTCTTTCTTCAGTCGAAAAAAGAAATGAAGGTTTTTGATGAAAACATTCCAGGATTTTCTCCATATAATGGACTTCAATGGGGTCCAAAAGACAGTTTCAGTGCAAACTGTTCAAAGGGCTTTAAACGACTCCAGACGATGAATAAGAGTCTTATCAAGCGAAACGATCGACCATTTAATAAATAAATAAATAAATAAAGTTTTATAAGCTGAAATGTTTGCCTTGCTCTGTTCTGTGATGCGCGTTCGTGACTCTCCTGTTCAAACTCAAAATGAACGAATCTTTTTTTTGAGTCATTTCGTCCGTTGAATGAATCAAATGACTAGAAAAAAGATTCGAACAGCAGAGTCACGAGCCGTTTGGACCCCATTGAAGTGCATTATATGTTTTCATCAAAAACCTTAATTTCTTTTCGACTGAAGAAAGAAAGACGTGGACATCTTGGATGACACAGGGGCGAGTAAATTATCAGCAAAAGTTTTTTGAAAAGTGAATTAACGCTTTAAGTAGATGAGTTAACTCCGCTTAATAAATGCGATAAATAAATGTCCTCAAAGCTGTAGCCGTCTCCCGTTCTGTGTCCCATCTCGAGTAACCCGCTGTACTAGCTAACTAACTACGGCCTTCTCAGTGTCACGGTCCATTTCGTTCTCAAGACGTCTATTTGATCCATACTGCCATCTTCTCTGGATCCATGGTATGTGTTCTATACTTGTTGTCCTTTGACTTTGTATTTTGCGCAGGAAACATTTAGCATGTGTTATTTTGAAGCGATGCCATGGAGGTTTGGGAGACTGAGACAAACTGATTCTTTTGGTTAGGGCGATCTGGTTGAATCTCACCAATGTTACTCCCCTCATGTCCCCCTTCCTCTCCTCATGCTCTTTCTGACGGATAACCGGCGGCCCCGCCTGCGCTTCCTTTCGTCCTGTTGACCCGTGAGTGTACGCCACGCTGCACCGCATGTGATTGTGGTCTCCGAGCCCTCGGGCTTGCACTCCGTGGACCTTGTGTGACTGTACTGTTGTGGAGCCGACCTTGTGGTGTGTTCAAGTGTAAAGGACTATGTATGAGGAGGACTAAACACTGGGTCTGTACTAAGACTCAATATCTAGAGTTTATGATACTGTGGATTTCACTTTCAGAAATGGGGGAAGTTGAATTGTCACTTGGCATGTGCAGTTTATACAATGATCATTGTGATATCACGAGTTGTGTTTGTTATATGTCGTGTGAACTGTATCTTCATCTATTAATCACCAAAATCTGCATCTCAGTGCTTTTTGTTGCATTTCAAATTGGTAAATTTCCCAGCTATCGGGGATATTCGCAGACAAGGTTATGAACAAACATTCTTTCTAGTAACATTAATATAATGTTCATTCAAAGTTATCTGGTCTTTAAGATTGTTAGCACAAAAACATTGTTTATATATTGTTCATTATATTTTTTCTAAAACATTTAGTTAGGCTGATAAATGAATTTTTCAAAAATAAAATAAAAACGGACAAAACACGCTTGAACCATGTCATGAGTGTTGGAGTTCTATGGTTTGTCCACCAGAGGGCACTCTACACCGTTCCTGTTGGCACGAGACATACATTGCTTGAATAATAGGGCTGTGCAAAAATTAATTGCGATTAATCGCATCCAAAATAAAAGTCTGTGTTTACATAAAATATTTGTGTGTGCTGTATATGATTATTTTGTATATATAAATACACACACATGCATGTATATATTTAAGAAAATGTGTTATTCATATATAAAATATTTATATTTATATAATATAGATTATGTATTTATAAATATATACAGAATTTAAGCGCAAATAATTCTTAAATATATACATGCATGCATAGGTATTTATATATACAAAATAATTATACACAGCACACACAAATATATTATGTAAACACAGACTTTTATTTTGGATACGATTAATCGCAATTAATTTTTGCACAGCCCTATATAACAATTAAAAGATCATCCCCATCAGTTCTCTTAACTCAAATAAGCAGGACAAAATGTGTGTGACTATCATGTCCAGTTTTGCTGCTGTTAAATAAGCCGAGAGTGAAGCGGAATTAGCTAGTAATAGTAACGTTACGTTGTAACAGTGTAGTTGACTGATTGTCCTTTTAACTTTTGACAATGTGACTGAAGTATTTCTTTGAGACAATGAGCAATGAAACATATCATCTCTCCTTGGACTCTTATATTGAAAACGTATGTTTTACAATTTGCAGTATGACGTTATCCATTGCTAAATTATGGCTCATCATAGACTAGCTGACCACAAAGCTAGCTAACGCCACTATCATCAGTCTGTTCTGTTGTGACAATTAAAATGCATTATCATATTATTTTAGTTAAAACTCATACATAACTACAAATAATTAATGTTAGGGAAATCTGTTAATGTTTTGTTGCACATTTCTGAAAAAAATAAAAAATAATAATAAATATCGGCCGATATATCGGTTTTTAAAACCAACAATATTTGTATCGGTATCGGCCTTCAAAATCCTTTATCACTTGGGCTCTATTTGTAAATACTAATACTTGTTCACCGAACATTCAAAGTAACAATGTTTGCAAAATGAGCAAATGGAAGGTTTTCTTAACTTTTACAAAACAGATTTTTTTTTTAATGTTCTTAGAACATAGTTTTTGTTAGCTGGGTTCATAGTTCAGAGGTTGCTCAGGAGACGTGACTTTTCAAAATGTTTTTTCAATAGTAATTTATAAATGAGACGATTGTTGATAATGTGCTGTTGAATAAATTTGATTACTGTTTGAAATCTCTGACTTTTGATTGCAGATGTTTTTGCAACCCTGAGCACAATTTGTGATATTTTACTGTAGATATTAGACCATATTTGACCCAGAAAGCAACATGTAGCATGCAACATGTGGATTCAAAGCGTGCCGGATCTGGGCCGGAGATTGTACAAAAATAAATATCATTACTATCCAGGAGAAAGAATGGAGATTTTAAAGAGACCTCATCTGTGATTGTTCTTTCCAGTGGGTTTTTATCATTATTTAGATATTTCCTAAAAAGTGCATGAACAAGTCCAATAAAATCTGCATTATTACATTGTAATTTTAAAATCTTGTCTTATATTGACCACATATATTTGAACCTGTCAGCTCGCTTCAGCTGTTTTGAGTATAAGACATTTTTTTTTAATAAACATGCATGTTCAGAAAACGACATGTGACCTCATTTTCTGTGCTTTACACCATGTTGTGTCTTCATGGTCACAGTGGCATGTCTGTTTTAATGTCACAACACTGTGGACGACAGATAAAACACTGCTTGCTGTTGTTTGGCGTTGATAGCAATCCTTTCGGACAATTTGTAAATTGTGTCATCTGTGTTGTGATTGATTGATATTTTGTCTGGCATGTGTTGCTTGCGATTATCAAACATTTACCTTCTCTGTGATGTCTCAGATGACTGTACCGAAGGACTCCTGGAGCGCAGCATGACCACTGGATGCACTCCCATCCCGAAAATCGCCATTCAGGAGGATGACTTCTTTCGAAAGGAGTTTGGTAAGGCTTTAAAAACAAGGGGAACTCTCTTTGATATTCAGATTTGAAAACAGCTAATCCTCTTTTGGCGTAAAAAAAAAAAAAAAAAAAAAAAAAAAAAAGAGTTTGTAAGAGTTTCCCTTTCAGATGCAACATTTATAGGTATTTGAGTTAATCATGCAAGGTGATTTACTAAAGGTTGTCACTAGTCAATTTACTGGTATTTGCACCCCTAAAAAGCATAATTTGAGGTGGTGACCATAGACCTCCATTACATGACTGACACACAAGAACGCTTTGACCTAAAATTATCAAAATTGAAAATACTGCGGAAACAAAGACACCTACATCTTGGATGCCCTTGAGGGAAGATAACACATACCAAAAATTAATTTCAAAGTGAACTATCCCTTTAATATATGAAGCAGCAGTGCTATTTTTAAATAATAAAAGTTGAGATCCCTAAAAAAAATAATCTCCAAGAATGTCATCCACAAAACTAGTTAATAAGTCAGCAAAGACTGTTTGGGATTTTGGCTGTTATTGGTCCCTACCGCATGCAGACCGGCCCCTGTGATGCATCCTGGGGCTCTTCTGTTTGTCCAGGTTGTGTTTGCCTTCACAGCTGACTGACTTTCTCAGCTCTTGTGTGTCCACGCTGACGGCACTGAGTATGCTTGAGAAAAGCACTTCACCGGGGCTCATAATCAGAAGATGAAGAAACAGACCCATGCATACATATCTTTGATTTTCCCACAAATGCTTTCTTAAAGGGATACTCCACTTTTTTTTGGTAATAGTCTCATTTTACAACTCCCCCAGAGTTAAACAGTTGAGTTTTACCGTTTTCGAATGCATTTAGCTGATTTTTTGATAATTAGAAGAATATTATTAACCGGACAGTTTCTGGTCTCATTGACTTCCATAGTATATTTTTTCCTACTATGGAAGTCAATGAGACCAGAAACTTTCTGGTCACTGATATTCTTCTAATTAGCAGAAAATCGGCTGAATGCATTCGAAAACGGTAAAACTCAACAGTTTAACTCTGGGGGAGTTGTAAAATGAGACTATTACCAAAAAAAAGTGGAGTATCCTTTTAAGATGAGAGAAAGATGAAGAGTTGTTCTATATCAAAGGCTTCATATATTTCCTTTTCATAACAACACTGTATTTATGCTGTGTTCTGTGTCATTGTTTTTTAGTTAGAAAGCTTTCAAAGAATACATTAAAATACATAAAAACTAAATGTCATGTGTTGGTTTAAATAATGTGTTATACTTTTTTACAGTGTAATTATACTAGGGCTGTGCAAAAATTTATTGCGATTAATCGCATCCAAAATAAAAGTCTGAGTTTACATAATATATTTCTGTGTGCTGTGTATAATTATTTTGTATATATAAATACATATGCATGCTTGTATATATTTAAGAATTATTTGCGCTTAAATTCTGTATATATATATATATATATATATAAAAAAAATCTATATTATATAAATATAAATATTTTATATATGAATGAAACATTTTCTTAAATTTATACATGCATGTGTGAGTATTTATATATACAAAATAATTATATACAGCACACACAAATATATTATGTAAACACAGACTTTTATTTTGGATGCGATTAATCACAATTAATTTTTGCACAGCCCTAAATTATACATATAAGTACTGAGTAATATTAATTAAGTAACTACATGTACTTACTATAGGGTTAGGGTTTGATTTAGTTGCATTGTTCACAATTATAGTAACTGCATGTAACATTGACACTGTAAAAAAGGGGTTACCTACTGTATTTTTTAGGTACCATAATAACAATAAATAAGTGTAAATAGGCGATTGTTTATTAGAACTGCATAATTAATTACTTTATTATGTGGAGTTGTGAAAACCTGTATATATTGTAAAAGAGTGCAAATGGGCAATTGTTACCTTAATGTCTGATTTGACTATTAAAAATGACTTGTGTTGGCTTATCCAAATATTGACAGATTGGTATTAAATACTTTATCTCATGAAATATGTTTTTTTAGATTAGATTACCCGACTCTCTGATGCCATCATCAAATATACCTCAAATATTTTATTTTTAAAATATAAGGACTGTCTTTTGCTGAATTTGAACCAGACATTATTAAAATGTCATAAATAGAATTTCATATCGTCAAAAGGCTGGGTTGTTTTAACCCAATTTTGGGTCAAATATGGACAAACTCAAACATTGGGTTAAAAATGTCATTTAAAAATTTAACCCAATGACTGGGTTTATCCATATTTGACCCAAAATTGGGTTGAAACAACCCAGGGTTGACCCAAAATTTTAACCCAGCATTTTTTAGAGTGTAAAAAAACTTAAAAGACAACATTGCAATATTATCTGTTAACTAGATTTGAATAATTAATTTTCTTTAGAAGGCAAACTGCAACAGTCAATATTGAAATTCTGTAAATGTTTAACACTTATTTTCTCTCTCTTAAATTGGTGTGATGCAGTGTAGAAAGTGTTATTGCAGTTCTGAACATAATAGTCAAGTCATCTTTATTTATATAGCGCTTTATACAATGCACATAGTTTGAAAGCAGCTTTACAGTGATTTCTGCTGTTGTTCTGAGTGTAAAGATCATCAATTATTAGATTAGCTCATTAACGCATTAAAACATTGTCATCGTCCAGCTCAGTTCGGTTCTCACACAGCAGCGTCAGTACAGTCAGATATTAAGTGTGTAATATAGTTCTGCGTGTTCATGAGTGTTTCGTAAATGTCCTTTTCCCTCCTCAAGCCTTCGACACTCCCAAGCAAACTCCAGTGCAGGAGTCCGGCTTCAGCAAGACCTCCCCGAGTGCGTCCCGCAGCACAGACGACAGCCTGCTAGACCTGTGGGACAGCAGCCCGGCGGCAGCCTCGGCCCCGTCCCAGACCCCCGCCCACATCATGGACCTGATGGAGGACACCCCGGAGCCCCGTGTCCCCGGCTCCTCCCCTGCTCTCCCGCAGCCGCTCATGAGCTTCGATGAGGTACCCGACGCCCCCTACTGCACCGGCCCCGAAGATGACCCCTCCAGCCTGGTGGACGTGTCCGGACCCCACCAGATGACCCTGAGTTACCAGCAGGCCCTCCAGCACGCGTCCGGCTCCGGCAGCCAGGACATGGATGACGGACAGCTGCTGCTGACCAATGGAGACTCGCTGCTTAAAGAAGGGACCCAGGTCTGCCCATCGATCTCCTTTACTTATGCATGATGTCTATTCAGCCACTAGAGGGCAGCATATACTTTCTATATTTGACATTAAAGACACATATTCAGGACACTTTATATTTTATCATATGTTTGCATTTATGCAGGCGAGCGAAGGCTACTTCAGCCAATCACAGGAGGAGGATTTCGCCCAGTCAGAAGACTGCACTGCAAAAGTCAACCCAACACCAGTTTTTTATAACAAACCACCAGGTGAGATCACCGCAGATGATCTCTGAAATAATTTTTTTGAAATACTTTTAATGTTTTGTACGTTAATGTTTATATTAAGGAACAAAAAAAAATTAAAAAGTACATTGACACGGCACCGTAATGGTGTGTGTATATATATATGTGTGTGTGTGTGTGTGTGTGTATGTATGTATGGGCGTGTGTGTATATATACATATATATATATATATATATATATATATATATATACACACACACACACACACACATATAGTGTTTATATATATATATATATATATATATTAGTACATGAGGGGGCATTAATATTTTTGGTCAGTTTTTTTCTTTTTGCACACATTTGCATGTGTTTATTTCTATTTGCATGGGTGTTTTTCTATTTGCATGTATTTTTTTCTATTTGCATGTATTTTTTTTCTATTTGCACGTGTGTTTTTCTATTTGCATGTATTTTTTTCTATTTGCACGTGTGTTTTTCTATTTGCATGTATTTTTTTTCTATTTGCACGTGTGTTTTTCTATTTGCATGTGTTTTTTTCTATTTGCACGTGTGTTTTTCTATTTGCATGTATTTTTTTCTATTTGCACGTGTTTTTTTCTATTTGCATGTATTTTTTTCTATTTGCACGTGTTTTTTTCTATTTGCATGTATTTTTTTCTATTTGTACGTGTGTTTTTCTATTTGCATGTATTTTTTTCTATTTGCACGTGTGTTTTTCTATTTGCATGTATTTTTTTCTATTTGTACGTGTGTTTTTCTATTTGCATGTATTTTTTTCTATTTGCACGCGTGTTTTTCTATTTGCACGTATTTTTTTCCTATTTGCACGCGTTTTTTTCTATTTGCACGCATTTTTTTCTATTTGCACGCGTTTTTTCTATTTGCATGTATTTTTTTCTATTTGCACGTGTTTTTTTCTATTTGCACGTATTTTTTTCTATTTGTACGTGTGTTTTTCTATTTGCATGTATTTTTTTCTATTTGCACGTGTGTTTTTCTATTTGCACGTATTTTTTTCCTATTTGCACGCGTTTTTTTCTATTTGCACGCATTTTTTTCTATTTGCACGCATTTTTTTTCTATTTGCACGCGTTTTTTTCTATTTGCACGCATTTTTTTCTATTTGCACGCATTTTTTTCTATTTGCACGTTTTTTTTTCTATTTGCACGTTTTTTTTTCTATTTGCATGTATTTTTTTCTATTTGCACGTGTGTTTTTCTATTTGCATGTATTTTTTTTCTATTTGCACGTGTTTTTTACTATTTGCACTCGTTTTTTTCTATTTGCATGTTTTTTTTCTGTTTGCACGTGTTTTTTCTATTTGCATGTGTTTGCGTCAGTTGCAGCGTGTTGAGCTCTCTAAATAGTACATTACTAATTACATTAATACAATAATATTAATATTAATGGACATTAATATTTTTGGTCCGTTTTACCTAAAGAGAAAAACTGTACATTTTGCGTGTGTGGGGGGCTGTGCACAATGTTTCAGCAACACTAAATTTCTTAATTATCTGTCGTTACGATGCATCCCACCATAAAAAAAGATCCTAATAAAAGCTGTTTGTGTTGTTGTCTTTCTGCAGAAATCGACATCACGTGCTGGGATGCCGACCCCGTGATGGAAGACGATGATTAGGAGCGACCGAGGGAAACCGAAAACTGATTTTACAACAGTTACTGAAGTCTTGCATCAAAATGTTTTAGAGAAAAAAACAACAACAACGTTAGCCACAGAAGAAAAGGACTCGGGTTATTGTTAAAGATGCCAGTGGGTATGAGCGCTTTCGGTTGGTGTATGTGTGTGAGAGTGTGTTTATTATTTATTTCAATCTCTTTTTTTCTTTTGTTGCTATGCAGAGTATAGCACAGTGCGTCTCTAGCGCTCACCTGTGTTGTATGGATCCCTGTGCCTAACAGGTGTGTGTAGTAGCAGATTAGATCTCCTTAATCCACGCCGAGCTTACAGTAGGTCTGCTCAGCGCTTCTATCAACTTCCCCACAATCCTAGTTGCTTAGTCGAATCACATGTGTTTGAGTGTTATGCCCACATATGTCTTTGCTTTGACTCAGTCGGTCAGGGAGGCTCGAACCCTCACCCCTCGTCAAAGCAAAGGCACGTCACAACTCGATTTTAGCTTCAGTTGGGTCAGTCGTATTTAGCAAACGGAAAATGAAGGGGGTTTATATGTGATTATGAAACAATTTTGTGTTGTGCCAATTATTTTGAGTATGACGTGTTGGTGTAACGGCCTTTTAGGACTTTAGCGCCAGGTGGCATATGTATATTTTGACTACATATGAGATAATGTGTATAAACAATGGCTGAAACTGACGTTTGTTTGTTTTTTTATGAACAACTGCAATAGAGCTTTGATTTGTTGAGAAACTTAGGCAATAACAATTGTAGTGAACTCCTTTGGGAATTGTTTTAGTTATATATGCGGTAGTGTGTGTACATATACATCTAGTGTAAAGATAAAGGGAGAAGAGAGTCCCTTATTATTGGGGAGGTTCAGGCCTGAAAGATATCCTACAGAAGTGCGCAAGCCTCGTCCCAGATGTTAGCATGCGACATTACTGTGGCGTTACCAGACCTCAGTACTAAAGGATAGTTCAGACGAAAACTCATGTGACTTTTTCTTCTGTGGAGCATAAAAGAAGATATTTTGAGAAATCTCAGTGTTTTAATGTCCAAAGAGCCCCTTAGAGGACATGGAGGTGAAAACAAAATATATGATATGGGAGGAAAATGTTTTTTTGTGCACTCGCAGAACCTTTGCAAAATGTTTGGGTTCAGAGTTTCTTTGGGGGAACGCAAACATTATCGAGAGAATTTTTTCTCCCATCTCATATTCATGTCCTCGTAGGGTGTCCGTAAATAATAATATGATCTTTTGTGTTTGTTTTACAGAAGAAAGATGCAACTACAACATGCAGGATTGTTGGGTGTACTGTCCCTTTAAGAAGCCGAAATGATTGCTATAGGCCTATGTCACGAAAAAACTGAAGACCCTCTTTTAGTACGTCTTTTAGTAGGGATACGGCTCATCCGGTTAGCTTTTTCCAATGGTGGAGTCCGATAGATACCGCTGGACCAAATCTCTCCGCGACCCCCTGAAGTCACGTATGGCGATGTGGTTCGGATGGTAAATGAAAACTCTGAGGTATGGCTGTCTACGCAACAACCACCGCGGGTAGCTCTAGCCGTTCGCCAGTGAGGTAAACGTTTCTATGGTAACAGCGAGTTGGACCAATCAGCAGTCGTTGCTACTACGCTTAGGATTGTGGGTAGTGTAGTTTTTTTTCCATAAGATGTTTTTCTTTAAACAAGGTTGATTTCTTCGTAGCTTGTGCTCAGTCAACCTCGGAGGGTTTCGACATTAGGGCTGAGAATCGAAATATCGAGAAATACTATCAAAACAAGTTTACCAGGATTCAGAGTCTTACAGAGGATGAGTTATGCTAATGCTGGCTATAGCGCCCCTAGTGGCCGAACACATTTTAGCGAATGAAACGAAGCGTAGAGTATGGCCTTGACCTTATTTTATCGTGGATGTGATTTTGAACCTTTTATTTCTACTCTCCAAGGGAAGGAAACTCTTTATAATTACGCACTTCAAACCCCCCATTATTGAAATATAATATTAATATGACCCTTGTATTTTTTGCTTGTTAAAAATTCTTTATCGAGGAGTGATGTTAGGCATTTTTTTTAAGCTAATATAATTACAGCCCTTTAAATCAGATTTGTGACTGACTTTCACACAAGGACTAGTGCAGGGACACATGGCCTTGCTCAAGGGCAGAAAGGTGAGAGGTCATCTCACTAACTCAACACTGACTCGAACTGTAATCTTTGTTGTTCCAGCCCACATCCTTAACTTCCAAGTTATCACCACCCACTGTCTTCCTCATACTTTTAGTCATTTTGAAAAGCCACAACATCTTGGCTTTACGTCACAAATGATTTGTTGTTGTTGTTGTTGTTTTTTGGAGTGGAAAGGCGAGCAATAAGACTAAACCAATAGTATTGTTCTGTAAATAGCTTTAATTTTGTTCTCATGTAAAATGTACTACAATAACTAACATGTATTGATTAACCACTCATGAGAAGCGTGAGAGAGAAAACATGGTTTCTCAGTAGGAAGTAACCCGCATCTTTAACAGTAACTTGGCCCCTTTTGAAACGACGTCCGTGTATTCTTGTTCACCCTCCAACCTCCTTAGTAGTGATTATTATTCTCTTTCTCCCTCAAACTACTAGGAGACTACTACTACTACCGCCACTACTATTATTACTATTACTACTGCTGTTCTACTACAGTCATTTCTTCTTTGCCCCTGAAGCAAGGCTTAGCGACTCCTGAAAGTTCTTTTTTTTAATTATTTTTTTCTATCTCTTCCTCTTTTTTTCGTCCGCTTCTCACACGCTGTTTTTGAAACAAGCACAAGATCTTTTGTGACATGCTATGTGCTTATGTATGTTAATAAAAGACTTTAAAATCCTTCAGAAAACTTGTGTACTTCCACGTTTTTCTGTCTGCAGACCGACTGGACACAGAAATGTTTAAACAGTGTCCCTATAACTTAAGACTTTTTACTTCCCTTTAAAGCGAAACGATCGCTCATTTAATAAATAAATAACAAAGTTTAAGTTTTATAAGCTCAAATGCTCGCCTTGCTCTGTTCTGTGATGCGCGTTCGTGACTCTCCTGTTCGAACTCGTTCATCAAAATGAACGTATCTTTTCCCGAGTCAACTCGTTCATTTCGTTCGTTGAATGAACCAAATGACACGGAAAAAAGATTTGTTCATTTTGATCAAACGAGTTCGAACAGGAGAGTCACAAACGCGCATCACAGAACAGAGCAAGGCGAGCATTTGAGCTTATAAAACTTAAACTTTGTTATTTATTTATTAAATGAGTGATCGTTTCGCTTGATAAGACCCTTATTCATCGTCTGGAATCGTTTAAAGCCCTTTGAACAGTTTGCACTGAAACTGTCTTTTGGACCCCATTGAAGTCCATTATATGGAGAAAATCCTGGAATGTTTTCATCAAAAACCTTAATTTCTGGACATCTTGGATGACATGGGGGTGAGTAAATTATCAGCAAAAGTTTTTTTTTAAAGTGAACTACTCCTTTAAACACATACCTTGAGTTATTCAATTTTTTGTAAAAATGGTATAGGGTCGCTAACGACCCGAGGTGTGTAACAGTGTAAATATATTGTTCTGCACAACAATAATTGAATCTTTGATGACTGAATTAAGTACAATTTATTGCAAACCTTTCTGAAGCACAATGATGAAGTGACGTTGCACTCATAGTTACGCAGGCAGAAAACAAAAGAATAGAAAGCATCATCAGCAACTCTTGAAATGGCTCTGTGATTTACTGAACAAGTACTGAACGCAATCACTTGTCACTTGATGGTGGATCTGGTGAAGAAGCTGTGAGCGATCAAAATATTGATTTAGAAAACGATATACTTGTGCTCATGAATATGAGCCGATGCTGAATGTACTGGGAAATGAGCTTTGATGATGATGGTGATGATGGTGCTCAAACTGAACCCTTCCAAGCTCCAAAAGGTAACAAAATATGCTTTATTTTATTCTTCTGTAATAGTTGCTCTAATATCAGGAGAGTTCTTTACTGTTGCGGGAGCTGGAGATCCACCCGTGTTCGATACACACTGGAAAAATTAATGCGCTTTATTTAATCAAAAAAAAATTATGGCAACAGATTACAAGCAATATTATTAATTCAATTTAACAAAATAGAATTGAGTAATAATTAATCAAATTAAATCCTTAAAAGATAACCATTTAAAATGAGTAAAACTTTTATTGTTGTCACCATTATGGTGATCAGTGTTTGTTTTAGGTTTGCTTTAAAATTAAAGTTTTCTTTCTAAAGTTTCAAAAATATCTGTCTGATTTATTTTTTAGTGTAAACTTTAAGGAATAATTTGATTCATTATTACTCAATTCTAATTTGTTAAATTTAATTAATAATATTGCTTGCCACAATTTAATTAATTAGATAAAGCATATTCATTTTTTACAGCATAGAGGCGGATTGCTTAAGACCAAAATATGTAATAATGATTGGCGAAACATTCATGAATTTAAGGTTTAATCAAATATGTTAGACATTCCCTGGCCCTGTTTGTATATCGTCTATAGTATACTTTCAGAAACTAACCAAAAAATCCTGAAAGAAACATTGAAATATATAGCAGCTATGAATTAGTACAGCTCTGATTATTGTGTCCATAAGTACATGAACATTGCATGACACACTTTCACAGTTTGCCATTCACAGTTCAAGTGACAAGAAAAAGAAAATGTGCTATAGAAAATCTGGTGTGTGAAATGGGAACAAAATTGGGCCTAAATTGAGACTCTTGTCAGATCAAAAAGAGATTTACCCAACATAAACTCTTTTGATTGATGCACCAGAGCCTCTTGATGATGGCTTTCATCGAAAATGGCACAAACTGGGCACATTTGGTACATAATATGTCTCGTATACAGTATGCTAATTTGCAGTCCACTTATCATAGCGGATGTGAGAAGACTGTGTACCAGAGAGTGACGGCACTGCTCACTTCATCTATGCTAACAGATTCACACGGCTCTGCTACGGTCGCGTAGCAACAGAGAAGGTAGTTTACATCTCTGTCTTTAGCTTTGGTGGTGATGTAACTGAATATATAAAACAGAGAGGGATTGAGTATAGTCATTTTAAAAGTATACTCTCCCAAAAGAATAATCAAACCTTAATTTGGGGGCTGTAGTCAATGCCGTAACTTACTGTAGTTGTAGGTGCAGTAAATTTCATTGATTGTCTTTGTGCAATTTAGTATTTTGGTCTGTGCAGAATATATTTCCCCTAAATTGATCAATATTTGGCTATTTAAGGTTAGTTCTAGATGCATTCTTATTTTGATTTAAAAAAGAGAGTATGGCGTACTTTTTCCTCCTCAACCTTTTCAAAAGAATCCAGTTCCTTCATTCTGTCATTTATAGCTATAGCAAGAGATTTCCAACATTCAACATGGGCACCGTTTTATCTTTATAGGGATAAAAAAGTAATATTATATTCTTTATTTAATTTCTGCACAGGTTATGAGGGAACAATGCCTCATATACCAAGTCTTTATAATGTGGGTTGTGGGAAGTGTTTCCTTTATGCTTTTGTTATTTTCAGGCGCTCTGCGCAATTAAAACAAAAATGAAGCAAGACATCACTATGATGTAGCCTATAGTAAAAGCATTGTGTGCCCACTTACACTGCTAATTGCTTTTCACATTTCCAAAATAGAGCTTATTTCAGCACATGCATGAAAGCAGTGTTATATGCCGGGAAACTGATAAAGACAGCCATTAAATGGATTTGAGGTAGAATCGTTTAAGGGCACGGAAACACATAAGAGAAATGATGGCAGTGAAAGGAAAAAAATTAAATAAAGCATTTTCACAATGCAGCAATCACCACCTTGATTACGAAAGAATAGAAACAGCCTAGCAATAGGGATTCGGTTGCTCTTACTCAGAGAAGCACCATTAAATTAATGCGGTTTGTTTAAAAAATGCCGGAAATCCCACATGTTGCTGCAACAACAGAAGTGGGCAACATAGTGATGAACATGAAAATGAAAATGTTGACAAATCCCATTCACAGGTCATTACAAACAAGGTGCCATCATCAGTCTGAGGAGTACTTCAGGGGGATTGATTTAATATAGCATATATATATATATATATATATATATATATATATATATATATATTAAATCATTATTCATACAGAGATTCAGAATCTGTAAAAAAATTAAAAAATAAAGAGCGAGAATAGTACTGCTAACATGAAATTAAATGCAGTTTCCCAGTGAGACAACTTTCTCCAATGGAAACTACTAGGGGTGTAACGGTTCACAAAATTCACGGTTCGGTTCGATACGATACACTTGTGTCACGGTTCGATACGTTTTCGATACAGCAAAAGAAAGAAATGCCTGATAAATGTGATTGATATAAATTCTTATGTTTTTATTAAAACTAACATCAAAAAGTATTATATTTTTTTAATTTGAGCAATGATGGAGCTATACTTGACTTTTCTTAGGAGCTTATAAACAAAACCGCTCATTAGACAAAATAAAAAGTAATATTGTAGTAGTTATAATTATAAACAAAGGTTTATTTTAGTTCAGATTAACATCTGAGGGCAGCAATTGTATTCATAATGTCAAAATAAAACTGACGTGATGTTACTTGAAAGCATTATAGCCGACTGCCAAAACTTACCTAGTGTTATACAGTAAACCCATGGTGAATGAATGTTGCTGATCTGTGGACACTGGATAGTTCATTCATGGCACAATTCTTCCTGGTTTCAACGTCAGCGCGGTTTGACCGTTATTAACGGAGAAATGTGAATGTTTCTCACTAGATCTCGCAGCGATGTTATTACTTTAATGGCGAACTCAAATGTTTTCTTTACTGGATTTGGCTGTGTGTAACAGTGCTGCTTGATTCAGATCGGCTCGCGCTGCGTTGGTCCAAACTGATAAACGGTCCGTCAACCACACAATAACATTTGCCATTTGACGTTGGGCAGTGT
This sequence comes from Pimephales promelas, assembly GCF_016745375.1. The sequence continues at coordinate 14,044,721 of NW_024121210.1, forward strand.
TGTGATTACGTCAGCATCTATGAGCGCGCTTACCACGCGCGACGCGCCTAAATTTAAAACCTAACGAAATGTTGGTCGGCGGGAAAAACCGTTCGGTTTAAAAATGCGAACCGAACGGTTCAATACGAATACGTGTATCGTTACACCCCTAACAGACGTCTTTCAACAAATTGAAACTCCTCAATAACAACTTCCTTTGGAGGAAATATTTGAGATTACTTCGAAGCTTTTCCACCCCCAAAGTTCAGACTCCTTCCCGAGAAAGGAACCGGCACAGAATCCAGAAAGAGATCCCAGGTATTGTTTTCCAGTTTATGAAACAACATTTTGTACATCTGAGCAGCATTGTGTAGAATAGAGAGCAACCGCTGTCACTTCTGTGTTGTACCCTGTTTCACAAAGAGACAGGGTTTAAAATGTCATTTGTATTATATCAGTGAGCCGCAGATGAGAGAGGACGTGAGGGGCGAGGTGTTGGTGGGCTGCTGACAGTTCCTGGGAGCCATGGCAACAGCGCTCACGTAATAGCTTCTGCTCTGCATCAGCCGGAGAGCAAAGAGGACGAGAGTGATGGATCTGCAAACAAAGCTGATTCTGCCCCCAAAACGCCTCACACATGACTCAGGTCTATTTTTGTGGGCTCATACCGCTGTGCTTCGACCCAGAAGGGGAAAGGCGGTGGGCAAACCGTAGTGTTGATCCAGACTGCGGAGTCCCCTCAAGCCCAAGTCCGTGTGAGTCCGGCCCTCGCGAGGCATGGTGGCGATGGCAGAGGCCTGGGGCTCGACTGGCATGTTGTTGTGGTTGAGGTCCATGGTGGACAGGAGGTGCCCGAGCGAGTCCCAGCGTCTGGCCGAAGGTAGGCGTATGAGGGACGAGTAGCCACGTTCGGGAAACACGGTCACGGGGGCCATCTTGCTGGTCTCAGACTCTTGGTGCTCCCTGGAGGACCTGGTTGTAGGTTTGGTGTAAGTTCCTCCCCTTGGGTCCGACAGAACTTCACTGTAAGGTGGCGGCGGGTCCTCCATCAATACGGCCTCTTCGTAGCATGGAGGTTTTCCAAAGACATCTGTGTCTGCTGAGAAAAACCAAATGTTTCAGAAAGAATACCAAACACGCAAAGTTTTGGTTGCTTATAATCACTGTTGCCTCATGAGCCCAAGATATTGTGGGCCTTTCTTTTTCCAAGTCATCATTAAACATGCATAATCACACGATTTATCCGATATAAAAAGTTATCAGAGGACATTAGACAACATACAAGTAATGAGGGCTTGGTATATTCTATCAGGGGAGGGAAGAACTAAAGCTTTGTACGTCATCTCTCACTCTAAGATGAAAGCTAGCCTAGGATATATGTTCTTTGTGAAAAGAAGTGATAACCAGCATTTGGAGGTCAGAGATAAGACTGTTTGCCTGTGACTAGGCAGTGTTTTCCCCCTATCATTTGTGCTTTTACTAGAATGGAAGATGAAAGCTACACCCGGAAAAAGTCTTGCAGTGCGAAGAGGCAGCACTTCTTAATTATCATGTGTTCTGATATAGGATTGCAGCAAACGGAGGCAGTGCTTCTTAAACTGCACTTTTAACCCAAATTGTTGAGAAAACCAATTTTTTTTCATTTTCTCAAGACAATGTGAGTGGTGCTTGCCCATCCAATGAGTGGTTGCAAGGGAATTGCTATATCACTCTCTGAAAAAAAAGTACAAAAACTGTCACTGCGGGCTGTAACCTTTTCAAAAGGTACACTTTTGTACCTTAATGGTACATATTAGCACTTAAACTGTACATATTAGCACCTAGAATATATATATATATTAACATCTAAAATGTACATTTTAACACCTAAAATGTACATTTTAACACCTAACATGTACATATCAACATATAAAATGTACATATTAGCACCTAACATGTACATATTAACACCTAAAATGTACATTTTAGCACCTAACATGTACATATCAACATATAAAATGTACATATTAGCACATAAAATGTACATATTAGCACCTACAATGTACATATTAGCACCTAACATGTACATATTAACACATAAAATGTGCATATTAACACCTGAAATGTACATATTAGCACATAAAATTTACATATTAGCACCTACAATGTACATATTAGGACCTAAAATGGACATTTTAGCACCTAGAATGTATTAACACCTCAAATGGACATATTAACCCAAAATTATGTCATTATTTACTCACGAATAACAAAAATGGTGTGCACATCCCACACCCAAATTGGGCTCAGGTGCAGGACAACTAAGTGATATAAACAAGGAAAATTGTGTGTGCCCAATTAAGGTGATCACCTGTGTCTATTTAAAGTTGATATTGTGCCTGATGAAGACCTGAGGGTTGAAACGTTGCCTTTTAATAAATGATTTTGGAGCTGTAATTTTCAGATGTTGGAGGGATGCAGATAAACTGTCAACAAACAGAGGTAAGTCTGCTGTTTATACACTTCTTATGGTATTAATTATGTCACTGAACTGAACGTGCTCCTCTTGAACTTTGTTAATGAAACATCATGCATTGTTGTGGTCTTGTGAATGCACATTGGAGATTAATATTTTCCAAATAAAGTGGTGAATTGTTGTTCTTTTGTGCAAAAAGAATTCATAAAATTGAGGTTAAACCACTTGGGTCCCATAGATTACTTTTATGTCTTTACCTTTCTACACTCTCAGAAAAAAAGGTACAAAAGCTGTCACTGGGGCTGTACCTTTTCAAAAGGTAAACTTTTGTCAATTTTAGGTGCTAATATGTACATTTGAGGTGCTAATATGTACATTTTATGTGATAATATGTACATTTTAGGTGCTAATATGTACATTTTAGGTGCTAATATGTCCATTTCATGAGCTAATATGTCTATTTTAGGTATTGATATGTACATTTTAGGTGCTAATATGTACATTTTAGGTGTTAATATGTACGTTTTAAGTGATAATACAAACATTTTAGGTGCTAATATGTACATTTCAGGTGCTTATATGTACCACTAAGGTACCAATATGTAGCCTTTGGATACAAAAGTGTACCTTTTGAAAAGGTACAGCCCCAGTGACAGCTTTTGTACCTTTTTTTCTGAGAGTGCCTATAGGGGTTGAAAGTGGTAGCTGTGTCGCTGTCAATGGAGGGACAGAAAGGTCTCAGATTTCATTAGAAATGATACAATTTTAATAGTTGTGTATTGAATTGCAGCCTTGGGTCTCAATCAAATTCTGATACCTAGATATGGCCATCCATCTATTCATTCTTCAAACAGCTTGTCCTGTAGGGTCGCAAGTACTGTAGATATGGGCTTGCCGAATGATTTTAAATAACATTCATGTCTATGTATTTGAAGAAATAGTTGTTTGTCTTAGCAAGCACCATTAAATAGTTCATAGGTCAATTCCAGACACCCTATAGTTTCAGGTCTGCTCACAACATCATCTAAAACTGTATTTTTCTTCAATTCATCTAGCAGAATTTAGTACATTTAGTCATTTGATTGTGACTCTATCTTGAAACTTGTACTTCTCATTAAATACAAAGTTTACTTAAGTTTACTCAAAGACCGTTTTCTCATTTGATGCTCAATGTGTCACAGGGGACATGATGAGTCTGTTGTTGTAAAGTGATACAAAAAGTCCCTTTAAAGAGCAGAATTCTTTCCGACTCTTACTCTTTCGTGAGCTGACTTATTACTCAGGCCCTGTTTGAATGTGTGGTCATCCATCCTGTGTGTTTGGCACAGGTTTAAAGGGACATTCTTTGCCCATGGCTGGGGATCCACCATCTTTGGCAGCCAAAGCACATGATTAGCCCAGCTCTAGCTCAGTACTGTACTCGTCTGCCTACACAACACCCACTCAAGACTCACTGTTACCATGTCATACATGAAAGAATGCAGCTCGGGCTGCCAACACTGTGTGAGGAGTCAAGGTTTTCAGTTGTACTGCCCTTGGGAGATGGACGATCTTTGTTGATTGGTAAACAGTGTTAAAGAACGGCATGCTTCATGTTTTAATAAAAGGTAGTAGCGTCCTCTGCTCGGTTATTGGATTATGCAGATTGCTATTTGAAAGATGATAATTCACGACAATGATTTCATGTCTGTTCAGGTGCTGTTTATGCTAGTGCTGGTCTATAATCATGCTGTTCTCACTCCGGCTTCCCATTCTGGTTTGTGTACTTGAGACTAGAGTTGTGACGTTCGCGAACGAACCGGTTCTTTTGAACGGCTCATAAACATGAACGATGGGAGCCGAGTCGCGGCTGTAGGGGAGCCGTTCTTTCTGTCGTTCTTTTTTTCCTATGCGTGTTTTACACAGATGCACACAAATTAGCTCCTCGGTTAAAGTAGAAGGGGCGCATCCAGCGCAGGGGTGATAGTTGTGCACGCGCGTGCATCTTTTACGTTATCTTTTATAACCCTACGTGCCTGTCATTTGGTAGGAGCGGAGCCAAAACTTGTGCACGCTGCCATCACATGGTTACTCCAGTTAAAAAAAGCCATAAAGTAAGGAACTGCTTGTATTTATTTACATTGCATTTTGTGTTCATGTTCATGTTATTGTATCTACATTATTTACAACTTTAAATATTTTTCTTGTTTTTTATCAAAATGTTCTTGTGGTATTGTATGAATAACACAAGTCAACAGCTTTACACATATTACACACACTTTGTACTAAAGGTAAAGCCAAAATAGTGATGTCACTTTCTAAGCAGAGGGATGTTGCGCAACCAATATAGTCCACACATGACAAATTGGGTAATATAATCAATATTTCAGAATAATTCAAACTCAGATATTGATGTGTGATATCTGAGTTTGAATTATTTGACTACAAATCTCACCTCATCATTCCTCCCAATGATTATACTAAATATTTAAAAAGAGCCATTCTTTTGAACGGCTCTTTGAAAGGAACGGATCGCCAAGATCCGGATCCCCTCAAAGAGCCATAAATCCCATCACTACTTGAGACGCGGTCGCGAGGCCATATTTTAATGGTCTCGGTCTTGTCATGGACTCGTGTGCATTTTGACTCGTACTCGAACATATTAGGACTCGGACTTATTCCCAAGTCCACTCGAGTCCCATTCAAAATGTCATGATTATTACTGTATGTTAATTGTTGTTTGATTGAAACGTCCAATGATTGCTGGCTTTCTTGTGCACAACTGCGCATGACTTGAGAGACCATAACGTTGGCGGCGTGCAAATGCAGCAGGACCCAGGTCCGATGTGATGTGGAGTCTCTAGCTCAACTATGTATTGAAAATGTCTGCCTTATCATTCATAATTCAGTTTGCATGTAAGAGCCACACAGAATTCGTGTGCAGTAATGTGATGTGAAAGAGCACTTACTGATTGTCATAATTGTAATAAAATGACCTTTACACCACTATGTGGCCTTTTTACCATTACAGTGTAAATGATTCCATGTTATATTTGGTTTACTGTTTGAGTGGTGCCTATTTTATTGTTGCCACCAAATATTTTACATATTCTTGAAGATATCTTTAAGTCTGGTTTCAGACCCAACCTTAGGTTATCCAACCTCTCTGGTCTCGACTCTGACTCGACTCTCTTTGGTCTCGACTCAGACTCAACTCTCTATGGTCTCGATCTCAACTTGGACTCGACTCTCTATGGTCTTGATTTGGACTCGACTCTGCTATGGTCTCGACTCGGACTCGACTCTCTATGGTCTCGATCTCAACTTGGACTCGACTCTCTATGGTCTCGATTTGGACTCGACTCTGCTATGGTCTCGACTCGGACTCGACTCTCTATGGTCTCGGTCTAGACTCGGACTCGACTCTTTAGTCTCAGTCTAGACTCGGACTCGACTCTCTTTGGTCTCGACTTGGACTCGACTCTCTTTGGTCTCGGACTTGACTGTCTTTGGTCTCGACTCGGACTCGACTCTTTGGTCTTAGTCTCGACTTGGACTCGACTCTCTTTGGTCTCGACTCGGACTCGACTCTCTTTGGTCTTAGTCTCGACTTGGACTCGACTCTTTGGTCTTAGTCTCGACTTGGACTCGACTCTTTGGTCTTGATTCGGACTCGACTCTCTATGGTCTTAGTCTCGACTTGGACTCGACTCTCTTTGGTCTCGACTCGGACTCGACTCTCTTTGGTCTCGGACTTGACTGTCTTTGGTCTCAACTCGGACTCGACTCTTTGGTCTTAGTCTCGACTTGGACTCGACTCTCTTTGGTCTCGACTTGGACTCGACTCTCTTTGGTCTCGACTCGGACTCGACTCTCTTTGGTCTTAGTCTCGACTTGGACTCGACTCTTTGGTCTTAGTCTCGACTTGGACTCGACTCTTTGGTCTTGATTCGGACTCGACTCTCTATGGTCTTAGTCTCGACTTGGACTCGACTCTCTTTGGTCTCGACTCGGACTCGACTCTCTTTGGTCTCGACTCTTTGGTCTTGACTCGGACTCGACTCTCTTTTGTCTCAGACTCGACTCTCTATGGTCTCGATTCGGACTCGACTCTGCTATGGTCTCGATTCGGACTCGACTCTCTATGGTCTCAATTTGGACTCGACTCTGCTATGGTCTCGGTCTAGACTCGGACTCGACTCTTTGGTCTCAGTCTAGACTCGGACTCGACTCTCTTTGGTCTCGACTTGGACTCGACTCTCTTTGGTCTCGGACTTGACTGTCTTTGGTCTCGACTCGGACTCGACTCTTTGGTCTTGATTCGGACTCGACTCTCTATGGTCTTAGTCTCGACTTGGACTCGACTCTCTTTGGTCTCGACTCGGACTCGACTCTCTTTGGTCTCGGACTTGACTGTCTTTGGTCTCAACTCGGACTCGACTCTTTGGTCTTGACTCGGACTCGACTCTCTTTTGTCTCAGACTCGACTCTCTATGGTCTCGATTCGGACTCGACTCTGCTATGGTCTCGATTCGGACTCGACTCTCTATGGTCTCGGTCTAGACTCGGACTCGACTCTTTGGTCTCAGTCTAGACTCGGACTCGACTCTCTTTGGTCTCGGGCTTGACTCTCTTTGGTCTCAACTCGAACTCGACTCTTTGGTCTCGGTCTCGACTTGGACTCGACTCTCTTTGGTCTCGGACTTGACTGTCTTTGGTCTCGACTCGGACTCGACTCTCTTTTGTCTCAGACTCGACTCTCTATGGTCTCAGTCTCGACTCAGACTCGACTCTCTTTGGTCTCGAATCGGACTCGACTCTCTATGGTCTACGTCTCGACTCGGATTCGACTCTCTTTGGTCTCAGTCTCGACTCGGACTCGAGTCTATATTCTCATACATAGATGAATAACTAAGAGATATGAAACTTTAGAAGGAAAGGGTGAAAGAACGATTTGAAAATTGACCAAAGTCACATTCAATTAAATGAAGTGGTATTTGCAACTAACCAACTAACCTAACCCTAACCCAGCTAAGAGAAAGACATTTCGAAACATTTATTCATTTCAAAGGTCTAGTTTTTGAGTTTAATTTTGCTTATATTCTGCTAAGAGTTGTTAAAAGACATGGTCATGCGGCTCTTTGTAAAGAAACGTTTTTCTTCCGAACATGTGGGTGGATGACCGTAGAAGCTTCAAGATAGTCCCCATAGCCCAGCTTGCAAACAAAACTGCATTTGACGATTGAGCTTGTGTGAACGTCCTACCTTCAGAGACCGTCCAGTTTGCTTGAGGGAGAGTGTGTGTAACAGGCAGCGGCGGAGACATCATTTGAAGTGGAGGGCAGAACTGAGGGGGTTCTCTCGGAGGGTATCCTCCCCCGGTGCAGTCCAGAGGCTCCATCTCCAGCGCCCGCAGGCACTGTTCCCTCAGTCTCTCTTCACGCCGCCGCTTCAGCTTGCGCTGAGCGAAGCTGCAAAAGCAGCAAAGCATGACAATGAGAGCCCAGATCAGCCAGAAGCCGGCAAAGCATGCCAAAAACGTATAGGTCCCCTGCGACATCACCATGATGATCCCCTTGATATAGTTTGTGCCCTCCAGGATCCAGTAAGAAGAGTTAAAGTCTTGAGTCGTAGAGTTCACGCACCAAGTCTCAAAGCACACAAACAGACCATAGCTATCAGATTTCTATGAATCCTGTTGTTCAAAACCATCAGGAGTCAATCCAAGTGTTTGCTGAGCTCATTGTTTTTAAAGTGACCTGATTTCACTCGAAGCACATTCCACGAAAACGCAAGATATATTGCAAAAGAGAAACTGTAGGGGCACGTTCCGAAAGGCCCTTCCACAAGAAGAAATGAATATCTGCAGATGCTCTTTTCCTGACAGCTGGTGCTATGAGGGAATGCTAACGTCTCGCAGTGCCTGGGTCTCCTCCTGTGTTGTGATCCTCCGCTGAGCAGATCAGGGCTCTTTAGATCTCCAGAGGACACCAGCAGTCACGCTGCTCAACAAAGGGAAAGAACATAGAAGGGGGCAGCCGTCATAAGTTATGAACTTGTCATATTTTCAAAACACAGACCCTTAATATTTTACACACAATGGCCCGTTTCCTAATTAACCTCAGCTGTTCAAGCACAACTCGCACAATGACTTTAGGGGGTAAGTATCGATTTCATACATCGAGAGAGTGGTAGTACACATAGTTTTCCAGAGAGATTGTCAACAAAGTAAGTTTTCATTCACTAATGTATTTTGAACATTAATGATAGCTTTCAACATGTCAATGACGGCTCTCGACTGCCGACAAATAAACATGCCATTTTTATGACAACTTATGTAACCAGCTCTGAGGCGATCTAGAAAAAGCTTTATTTCCTGCACACATTCACATCTCTATCCGAGATCTTGTTGACCTTGAGAAAGCAGAATAATTCTTTGTCCTGTGTCGTTATCACTGATGTTCCCATCTTTACTCGCACTGCCTTAAAAACGAATTCAGCTATGTCATCTTTTGGAGGACATGACCTATAGATTACCTGCTTTACACTGGGGACAATTACATGTGAATATTGGTCAATAAATGACTTATTTAACATGCATTGATAGTCATTCAGTTTATAGGAATGGTCAGAGAACTCTTATTAAAAACACTGGCTTTGATTAAATGAATGAGAAGGAAGCTGTCATCACCTCTTACTTAACTGAGGAAGAACTATGACTTTGCCTAACCTCAATGATGCCCCCCTTTTAACAAATTGTCATTGATATAAAGCATGTATGTAAAAATATATTAAAAATAACACCAAGAAACATTTTTAATAATAAAATAAGGGCTGTGTGTTTTTTTTTTTTTTTTTTTTTTAAAACAACAGTTTTCAGTGTTTGGTAAGCTAATATGTCCATATATAATCATCACAATAAATGAATTAATCCATAAATTAACGATCGTTTAATATAGCATAGTTTGTGGATAAACATGCGCAATTGGTAATGACAGATGAACACCACATTTTATGTTACAAAGAGTAAACTATAACATTCAAGGACTTGAAAATCTTCACGTGTGAACCCCTGTATTTATTAGGCGTCATTTTATACCACCGTGTGTTCGTAATTTACAAATAGAAACAAATATGCTGCTCTCGTACTTACATACTCGTCTTCCCTGTGTTCCAGACGCGTGACACCGCTTCAATGGTCGGGACGTGACTCAATCCATGTAAAGTTGCTGTAGTTGTCCGTGGCACATGTTAGCAGACTTGTTACATGCGTGTGTTTTTGGGGGTCTTCACTAATGTTTACCTGGATAAACAGAAAGCGTTTCGTGTTCCGCGTCAGTCCTCAGTCGTGATGCGCGCGCTGGTTAATGGACACCTGTAATTGACGCGCGCGTGTCGTGAAACACCCACATTGGCACTCCGAGAGATGCTTTCACGAGGACTCTGGATATCAAATTGAGAATAACGGTTCTCTAAACAATCTGACATGGTCGCTCCTCCTTTTTAACTGTTTGTTGAACAAAGAGACTGAAGTGGCACGAATGGGATTTTTTTTGTTGTGTCTGGATCGGTCATGTTTATGATGTGGTTGTGAGAATGAAGTCTAAACGTCACTACTTCAGTAATGATAACAATAATCTCTTCGGTTTGTTTCACAAACGCATCTCACTGGATGGAAAGGTCCGTTGATATGACTAGCCTATTAAAGATGCACTCAATTATTTTACACATTAAAAAAAAAAGTTTCACGTAACCGAATCAAAAGCACCCGTGAGAAATACAACTAAAATGATAAGTACGCTCACATAAAATGAAGACGCCATGTATAATTCGATTAAGAATGTTAATGGATGGCAATATTATTCCTCGTGTTGATTGGTTGACAACATGTTGCTTCTGAACTATGTTAAATAAAATTGCTTACGAATATGTTTCTTGCTTACGAATTCTGTATCTGTACAGCACTTTGGGGCAGTAGTGGGTGTTTGTAAACGTGCTATATAAATAAACTTGACCTTGACCTTGACCTTGAATATAACAGAACATGCTCAAGGACCTCTGTATTGGAGAGAACATGGTCGAGAACATTTTGATAAAACACACGCTCAAGAACATTTTGTGTAGATTGCAGTGGCCTTGGTTCCATAAATACGCTATTTTTCACATTTATAAGCCATGGACCAAACCAACCATCTCAGATGTGAAGAACAATATTACAAACGTTTATAGAAGTAATATATAGTCATTCACAGTGCATATGCAGGAGTGTGTGCGGTCACTGTAGAGCTCATTTGGCATGATTCTAGGATTAGTGATGGTCTGTATATAGTTACTAGCACTGTTTTTTGTTTTGCACTGTAACATGATTTTTAAAATCCATCAAGCATTTATGGTGTTTTTAATTTGCTTTAAAGGTGCAGTGTGTAGATTTTAGCGGCATCTGCAAGGGCTCAGCCCTCCCTTTCGAAGAAGCTACGGTGGCTCAAAGGGACAAACATCTCGTCATCTGAGACCGCAGGGAATAGCCAGAGTAAGGCAAGAGTGTGTAACATTGTCACTGTTTCTGTACCACAGTCCATTATAAACCACATCATGGATAAAGTTTACAAAGCCATAGTAAGGTGAGGATCAAAATATATAATATGATAATAGTAATCAGCTGATTGTCTCACAAACGTAACCAGCACATTTATTCCCACATAGCAAACCCATGATACAGCGAGGGAGAAGAACCACATGAAACTATGCAACTATATTTTTTTCTAACAAGGTAGTAAAAGTTTAGCTGGCTAATATGAGCGGTCACTGTGTCTGAGCTGGTTAAAGCCTTTTTTACCTTTTAAAATTTTCACTTCTTGAACCCAACAGTGTACTCTAGGAAACATCGGCAAGAGCACTTAGAATTGAAGACTGTTTTTCAGAACATGGTGCATTTAACAGAACATGCTCAGGAGATTTTTTTCCATAGCATAAAAGATGCTCAAGAATACTAGAACAGAAATTCCATATAACATAAGAGTTTTGCATAAGACCTTCTCTTGTTGAATGTATTTATTAAGTGTTCAGGATAGCAGAATGGAACTGATTTGTATACCTCCTCTTTTAATCTGTGCTACAGTGTTGGACATAAGGGAAAAGAGCATTGCTATGACAACTTGCATGAACACTGCACCAGATTCACAGAGACTATAAAGTCTGAGGTTGCCATATTGCTACCATTATTATGATGCAGTGCTTCACCATACAGTGTAGCCGTGGGCTTTCACTCTTCATCATAGACAAGTTAATAGGATAGGACAGACAATGGGATACGCCATTATTAGCATGCACAAAAAAATGCAACAGTATTTGATTGGCAGTGTGTTATACGTCAGAGTAATGCTTGTGGTAATTTTAGACGTATCCACGCACACCTCAGACTTTAAATAATTCTATTGCTGGACGCATCACAGTACTTTAGACTCCATCAATGTCTGTGTTCATTTTTGAAAGCCCTGGGCAAAAATTTCTTGAAGCGTTCTTTGTTTTTCATGCTGAACAATATTCTCTCTCCTTGCTGGCCCTGTGGATGAATAAAATACATCAGAGAGTGTGCTTTTGCCTTTTATTTCACACGAAAGAATGGACACATTATACTGAAATTAATGAATAGCACCATTTCATACCCACGTCTGTCTGTCTGTCTGTCTGTAGGCAGTCCAGAAATATCAACCTTGATCTATTATGAGACCATTTAGTTCCTTTAGAAAGCAGGAACATTTCCATACCTTCACAATCGGTCCCATACATTTCTTCATCTTTACATTACACATTTTATTGTATTTTTTGCGGTAACTTACTTCTCCAGACGTTACGCCGGAAGTGATCTCACGCGCGTCTACATCACGCATTGTTTACACGGAGATTGCGGTAGTTTTACCCTTCACTAAACATATTTAGATATATCGAAATCGTCTTCCATTGCGATTTCCCGTATATCTAAATATGTTTAGTGAAGGGTAAAAATTCCGAAATCTCAGTGTAAACAATGTAGACGCGCGAAAGAGATCACTTCCGGCGTAATGTCTGGAGACGGTTCGGTTGACTGGACATCTGATCAGTTCGACGGCTAGTAACAAGAGTAAACTATATAAATACTGTTTGTTTTGTTTTATTTATTTTCTCTTAGGCCATCTATGTGTACTTACATTTACGAGTCATTAAATCATGTTTAATTTGGACTTCTCTGTGCATCTTTGAGGTGGACCCCCTAAAACTGACTGACAGACAACACCGGTTTGACCGAAAAATGTCAAAATTGAAAATACTGTGGAAAAAAAAGAGACACCTACATCTTGGATGCCCTTCAGGTAAGATAAAACATCAAAAATTAATTTCAAATTGAACTATCCTTGGTTTGATAAAACTATACTATATTTGGTCTTGGCAGATTGCCTGGTCTACACTAAAAAAAACTTCAACTAAAACTTAATGTGGTAACATGCCACTTTCAAACCAAAAATGTATATTTTAGATTACAGATTTCTAGAATTCAGCACTAAACATTTTCAAAGTAAAAAATTCCATACCAATGAGTGCATCAAATATGGTTAATGGAAGCTCAAACATGCATGAGAACCAATGAGGATTATTGTCATGCATCAAGAAAGCTCATCTTAGGTTTAATTTACCATATTTGATGCACTCCATCATGTATTAACAAACTATTATATATCAATTAAACTAAATTAAAATGGGTTCTTCAGTGTTGTGTTCAGTTTTTTTTTTTTTTTGTTTTAATGGAGATTTAGTTTGTTTAATTTTCTAGCAACTCCTTTGTTACCATGGTCATGTCATTATGAGTTAATTTGTTTCAGTGGTGTATCATTAATTACCATTAATTGTGTCAGTAATCCTTTTACTGTTTATTGTCCGGACATCATGACTTTTGCGTAAATACATGCCACTTACAAATCAAGTGGCATGTTATCTATACGCGTTTTGAGCTATCCCTACGCCTTTAAATGTCAGAGTGAAACGAAGCAAAATGTAGATCTACATCTGGGCAGCGATATATATATTTTTTTTCCTAGGATGGTAGGGGAAGACTCATATGCTATTAACCCCAGTGACGGTTAGGTTTAGGGACGGAGTTGGGGTAGGTCATATATTTATAAATACAGTAACGTTAAGTCAACGGCGTTCATATGAACGCTGAAAAGCGATTATTATGCGTGTTGATAGCACGCCAAAAATGGAAATACGAATTGCAGTGTCATGCCATTTCTCTTACATTAAGGTACTGTTTAAACGACGCCACTTTAAACTAAATACGTAAAACTTTTTTTAATGCATTTTGGCCATTCATTTACACGACAGCGGTGCCTGAAAACGCAAACTTTAAAAAAAGTTTTTGTAACCGGTCATGTAAACAACAAAAACGCATGAAGCTCTAAAGACGATGACATCATGCACATGTATATTACGTGTTTCGTCGCCATCTAATCTGACTGCGTTTTTAGTCGTTAACACGGATCGCTTGTCGTATAACAGGGTTCTAATTGTATATTTACTCTATATGGTTGAATACATACGCATACAGGATTTGCATATTACATATTTTAACATAAAAAAGCTTCATGGAAAAACATTTTATACTGTCGTCTTGGGAGAGGAACCTCATATTATTTACTCACCAGGGCTTTCAGCCAACTTCGAGCCAATGTCCTGCATCATCCCTCAGAAGAAAGGCAATGTCATTCATTCTGAACGGGGCGAATGACTCAGGAAAAATATGACACCGTGTTCTCGATGGAGGCAAAAGGTCACTCTTTTTGTGATTGGCTGACCTCCTTCTGCCTCTGTGGTGTGCCCTCGATGACAGGAACTGACCCACAGACATATGACGGACTTGTGTTCGACACAATCTGGCCTGCTTAGCAATACAGATGCAATCAGTGACACTCAAACACTTGAGACAATGAGAGTCATTGTCCGATGAGCAATAGCGAAACTTTGACGTCACAGAGACGTTTTTCTCTCTAAACTTTGGCAATATCCACTGAAGTTTTGTATTAGAGTAGTCTGGAGATCAGAATGAAACTTAAGCATAATATATGACAGGAGAGTGTCTTCTTCACAGTGGTAAATATTTAGACTACTGGCTTAACCTTGATTTCTTGGGGGACAAAATGTTTTAATGGGTCCTAGGAAGAAGCCCATTATTAACTTATGTTAATGATTGTAAAGTACTTCAACATTGTCCATTAGTAGATGCATGATTAAGTTGGTCTATAATTTACAAAGGTGACAATTACAATGTCTGACACCATTTTCTCTAGTTCTTCATTAATTTGACCAACCCAACAGTCTCATCTAAGCTGAGAAACATTTTTCATGATTTAATTATTTATTTTTTCAGTGTATGTAAATCAAAATATACCAGAAAATGATACAGTAATGAAAAAAGTGGCCAAATTACGCTAAAGTTCAAAAGTTTGGGTAAGATGTTTTTAAAGGTCTCTTAATGCTTGATCAAATACATTTAGCATATCATATGTAACCAATACTGGTGGTTACGATGTATGTTTTTTTGTCCTGTGATGGGAACATGAATTTACTTTGATGAATAGAAAGTTCAAAAGCACAACATTTATTTGAAATAGTTGTCTGTTATAAAATTATATAAATGTTTTATTGTCACTTCTGATCCATTATATGCATTGCAGAATAAAAGTATTAATTTCTTTAAAAAATATATTAATACATACACATACATAGAAGGAAAATACTGCATATTTTATTTTTGTGTTTTGGACACACTGGTTGTCGGGAAGATATGAGCAACAAAATATTGTAATTGTACTTGAAAATGTTTCCTTAACCTGTTTGAAAATCAAGTGCATTGTCTAAAAGTGCGTTGTACCACATGTTAGTCATTACGTTATGTCGACTGTAGGGCTGGGTAATAAATATCGATTTCTCGATATTAATCGATTCTCATTTTTAGGAACCGATATCGATTCTTAAATCTCAAGAATCGATTTTAGTCATCCTGTTTCATTTGAATGAATGGGACATTGTATCGCGGCTGCGCGCATCCTAAAAAAATCGCAATAATCTTTGTCCTTTGTTACTATTGATATGAAACAAAGTCTCAATTTTCAAATTACGTCCATTTTCTTTAGAAATTCAAAAACATAAATAGCGTTTTGTCGCTGTGGCGTGAGATCGCTCTGGAGAAGCAGCAGCGCTGATCTCTCTTCCGGCTTAATAATACCAGTCACAGCGCCAAATAAACATGAATGAGCATCTGAAAGTGTGTTAAAGATACAGTACAACTTATCCAAATCCGGATCATGTCACATTGATTCTCTCAATCAGCGTTTCAACCGTGGAAAGACGTCAGTTAAACGGCTTGTAATCAATGTATCGTCATATTTACCTCAGAAAACCCACAAAAACTCGTTAGTCAGCTAGAAAAAATAACTCCAGAGAGGAGCATTTTGCTAAATATATACACCATATTACATATGCATTATAATCTTAATGTTCTTCAATATTTAATGCATATTTGAATAAATATGGCAAGTTTTTATGACAGCCACCATTTAAATGTTTATATTTCATATAATCTTCCTCTTATAAAAATAAATAAAAGTGTAATTTAAGTGTTTGTATAGCTACAAAACAGTTCATTATTACCTTCATATTAGGCTAATGATGCCTATAGGCTACAACTAGACTCCCGTAGTTCACAGCATTAGTTCAGAGATTTGATTTCCTTGAGAAAAATGGCCATTTATTGTAACTGATATCCAAAATAATTGATATTGAATTGAATCGAAATTGAATCGAATTGCAAGCTTGTGAATCGAAATCGAATCGAATTGTGAAATTTGTCTTAATACCCAGCCCTAGTCGACTGAGAAATGAGGTCTTACTTTGGAGCCCGTTTAGAAAAACAGAAATCAGGGACGGGGCACCCACAAGAAACGACCAAACGTTATTAGACCCATAAACGTGCAATAGACATAAGCAAAAACTTTTTCGTTAGTTGTCCCTCCAGAAACCTTGGTCGGGTACCGTAGAAATGCTCTTCAATGCTCTCATCGTCAATAACATGTTCTCACTGAAGGCCCTCGAGCCAGACGCGACGTCAACACCTCACAGACGGTGTGTGATGGGTTCAGTTCCGCTCTTCACCAAATGCTAAAAAACCCAGAAGAATCTATTTGAATCATTATTTATTTCTTTTAAATCACTCTTAAAGACGGTTGCCCAGCAACAGAGCGGAGAGCGAGGTGTGAGCGAACATCACGGAGAACAGGAGACGTGCTAACAGAAAACGCCATTCGCGATTTGAGCTGTGTAACAAGGTTGAACTGAAACTAGCGTGATGCATAATAAAAGTGACATTACCTTTCTTTAGGATTGTATAACGAGGTATTGAGCGATCAGATGAAGCCCATCTGCTGTTTATCTAAGAAGGCTATCAAACATTTAGTGGCATCTGGACACTGTTACTCTCTAGTCTACAGTTGCGGCTCATTAAAGAGTCTGATTCGTCAGTCTGAGCTGTTTCCTACTGTCAATTTCTGAAGAATGGAAAGAATAGTTCTTCAAAAATGAAAAGCGTCATAATTTTAACCCTTTTTGGGTCCAAACATGACTATTCTGTGAAACACAAAAGGAGATATTTTGAAGAATGTTTGTAATCATTTTTCTAAATCATTTAAAATGTGGCTGCTAACAAGTGTCTAAATGAGGTTGTCAGGAACATTAAAGACCCCCTGAAATCAAAATGTTTGTTAGTTTAGCTTTTTTTTTTTTTTTTACTATGAAGAGTTCAGATGCAAAAGCCTCTAAATGCCATTTGAAATTTTCTTCTTTAATGATTATTTTTATCAAACTTGTATATTTAAGTTCAGTAAGTTCACTTAAATAACAATTAATAGGTAATCTTCATTGCCATTTAAGTGAAATCACTGAACTTAAATATACAAGCTTGATAAAAATGATCATTCTAGAAGAAAATTTCAAATGGCATTCAGAGGCTTTTGCATCTGAACTCTTCATATTTATTAATTTTTCAGTTTACATATCACATAAAATTACATAATGAATATCAATCATGTAAAACCTTTTCACCCTGTTCTCCCTCCCATCACCCCTCCCCAAAAGAAGATAAAAAATAAATAATAATAACATAATAATAAAAAAATAGTAATAAAATATATATATATATATATATAATTTTTTTTTAAAGACACCTAAATCAGGTAGAGAGTGTTTCTCATGGCTATTTAGAATATCGTGATGCTACTCTACTCTCTCAGAGCTTGTTCTTGTAGCAAGTTTCCAACATTGACATTATGCCTTAAGAAATTAGTAAAAGGTCTCCAAACATCATCAAAAGTGTTTTGTTTATTTTAAACAATGTACGTTATCTTTTCCATTGACATGTTTGACGCCATTTCTTTAATCCACATTCCGATTCTTGGTTGGCTCATTGATATTTTTCCAATTAAGAGCAATTGTACGTTTAGCTTGTAAAATACACACGTCTATGAATCTGACCTCTCTGGTCTGTATGGGAGCGCTGGAAGGATATATACCCAGGATAAAAAGCTTAATTAGTTTAGCTTTTAGTATAAATATGTTTAGGGGTGGGGTTAGGGATCAGGGGGTGGAGCTGGGTAGGTTTAGGTGGGAGGAGTTGGATCTGGATCCGACTCCTCCCCGTGGATTTCATGTTCTGCAGTGAGAACAATCTCATGGAATTGAGTAAAACTACGTCTTGGTAAAGATAAGAATGTAGGGCGGCACTTGATTTTGTCCGTGGGGAATTGATTAGATGATTGTGGTTTGCTATTGGTCGATCTCATGTGAGTGACAGGTTGTCCCGCCCTCATGCCAAACAAATCATCAGCGAAGAGATGCCGCGGCAAAATAGTTATTCTGATTAAAGATAACGAGGGCACATGAATTTAAAAATAATGATGTGCACAAATAACAAACACTGCAATACTCCATTAAAAAATAAGAATTGTCAATTTTGATAGATTTTTGCATTCAAATATAAGTGAGTTTAAGAGCTACACAACATTTAACCAAATAAAAATTTATTGAAGTTGAATACTAATGCAGATAAAAAGGAAAACAGGAAACAAAATTGGGTTTGTTACACAGAAGACCTGCACGAGAGGCCGTGCGTAATATACAGGCGGAGACACACCGCTGAAACTAAACCGAGAATGAGCATCAGTGCTTCGACAAGAAACAACAGATTCCTTCACTGTCGTCATCAACTTTACAGAAAACTCTATAAACATTCCCAATGGCATGTCTTTTCTGGACAGCTATAAACCAGTAACTTGACATTATTATATCAGTAAGGCTGTATATATATATATATATATATATATATTAAGCAAATAAAAACATACATAACAATGGCAGTAACCTGAGTGAGAATTAACTATTGAGTTTTCAATGTGCAATCCAGGAACCTTTTTTTTTGTATCACATAACAATAAGGCGTAAAGAACAGGGATAAACGGGTACAAGACAACCAAACACATTCTTCCGGCCTTAAAGGGATAGTTCACCCAAAAATTTAATTCTGTCTTTCCAAGCCTGTAAGGCTTTCGTTCTTCATTTAATGAAATCCGAGAAATTTCTGTCCCTTCTTTAACAGTCCAACTATTTCAAAAAGTTCATAAAGAGATTGTAAAACTAATTCATATGTATTGAATGATTTGTTCCAATTTTATGAAGAGGCACGATCACTTTATATGCTAAACAGATACAATTTAGGCTATTTCAGAAGCTCAAGCATGTTCGTTTGATGTGCAAGAACCAATCAGGTTCATTCTTGTTGTGAGGCACGTTTGAGCTTCCTCAAGAACCAATCAGGTTTGATCTTGCGCATCATCAAGCAAGTACGCCTGAGCTTCGATGTTGATATGTGAACATAAGCCTACATTAAATCTGTTCATTATATAACGTGATCGTGTCTCTTTGGTTGATTTACAATCTCTATGAACTTTTTGGAGGGTCAAAATGTAGTTGCTTGGGACCAGTGTTGGGTAAGTTACTCTAAAAAAGTAATTAATTACTAGTTACTAATTACCTCTTCAACAGTGTAATTAGATTACTGTACTAATTACTCTCTCTAAAAAGTATTTAATTACTTTTAATTACTAATTACTTTCAAAATCCCATATCAATCTCAACCAGCTGAATAATACAAGGATATACATCTGTTTTAATTCTTTCAAATAAATACTATAAAATTGCTTGAATTATCCTTAAAGTGACCAAGGTGGAGAAGGTTACATTATAAAAACATACTTTTTAACATCAGACAATATTTTTTGTGTCTGATCTCATGACATTTCACACTTTTTTCATACATATTTTACAATAATTAATACAAATTTGTTCGAGTGCGGTCGTACGATTTAGACACCTCATAAAATGCATATACGAATCGCTGTGAGATCGGATTGATCTATACACGGTATTTACCTCAATTACATCAGAAGTAACTGTAATTAAATTACAGATAAATGAAGAGTAATCCCTTACTTTACATTTTCAAGGGAAAAGTAATTAAATTACAGTAACTAATTACTGAGTAATTAGTTACACCCAACACTGCTTGGGACAGAAATCTTTCAGATTTCATTTAAAATATCTTCAATTGTGCATTTCAGTCTTACGGGTTTGGAACGACATGAGGGTGAGTAATTAATTTGTTTAATTTCTGAGTGAACTATCCCTTTAAATGAAAGGGCAATGGACTTCTACATACATATTAGACAAAATTAAAGAAATGGTGCCGCTTTAAAATAATACAGATATGTTAAAATCTGCTTTAAGTCACTATCAGCAAAACTAGACACAATTTCAATAATGAGAGCAAATGAGCACATTATACAGTGACTAATTTGACTCTATAGCCGTCAATGGCTGCATGTTGTTTGCTAATTAAAACAATGCTTAAAATGGCACCGTGCACTTTGAGGCATACAATAATCTTATACTCTTCAAAAACACTAATATGACAGAGTTCATATAATTGGGTCTGTGTTTATTGTTTACAACTAAAATGCATCGATTAATAACACTGACGTGTGTGCCGTTTCCACTTTGACAGTGTCTTTTCTCAGTCTTGTTGTGTATGAAATTGAGATTCACTCTGCCTTGAGGTAAAAACATGAAATCTATGATATTGAAAGGATTGGAATTACTAATAATGGACAATATTATAATCAGTAAGGCTCCTCTTGGAAAAGAAAAACACTGAAATCTTGCCTAAAATGTAACATTTCACTCATTTAGGGCAAAAAATGGCATCCAATAGTGGTTCTGAGAAGGATTATGGGACATGCAGTGCAGGTTAAAGCACACATACATACATAGTTATAAATTCGCAAAAAAACAACAACAAAATAATTCCAACTGTGACAGAAATGATCACTTCACAGTGTTAAAAGCCTGGCTCAGGAAAACATTGAGTCAAACTAAGTTTTGTCTCGCTCTAGATTTGAAATGTCATTTTATACACATTTACATAATAGTTATACTCATCAAATCCATTATTGCTAAATAAACAACAACAAAACAAACTGAATCAATTTTTACAACTGTACAGTACAGTAGAGACTGGAATGTATTTGAGTTTATCCAAGAGAATTAAAGTAAACTGCAGGAGGATGAGAAATGAGATCCGCCATGTGTGTTTTGAAGACTTGCTCCAAAATATCTTACGTTTTACAGACCGCTAGGCTTCAATATAAAGTCCCAAAGCCTTTTGCGAGACTCCAAAATAAGATTTCACAAGTTTAGAAAAAGTTTGAACATCCACAGGGCACGGTAATATATTCGATGTAAAACAACAGCGAAGAAAAGAGAAAGTGTGCGCACAAAATGCTAAGCCAACTCGATAATATTATAATGGAGACATTTGAATAATCAGCCCTAATGACAAGAGTACCTTAAAACTTCAAAAAGGCACCTTCAATGAAGATGGAGGACAAACACTTGAAGTTGTTTGGTCTTAAGTGCATCAAGAGATTCAATTTACAACAAAAGTTCCCAAGACATCATATTTCCGAGCAACTGAAAACACACAGAGCTTATTGAGATCGCAGGGGATTTCTTTTTGGCAAATGACCTACATGTAAAAAAGCAGCAATTCAAATTGTATACAATTGCGCAAATCTACTTATAAAAACATTAAATAACATGTTCTATTAGTATGACGAACTGAGAGTCGGTTTGAGTATTAAAGTCGTTCGGTCTTCAGAGCTGGAATTTGACAAATTGCAATGCGAAATGGAAAATAATGCCTCATTATGGACTATAATCAGGATGTTCTTCCTAATTATCAGCAGGAAGACGCGCTGAAGACATTACAGATGAGTGTCGCGTATTTACAACATGTTATTGTACGTATATATGCACGCCTATTTGGTTTACTAGGTATCTCTAGCTAAGTAACTGGTAGCGAATTAATGATCTTAAAATTTCCCTCTGCTTTAAAGTCCTTTCCTGTTTTTGCTTTTTTTTTTTTAAATCCATTAATGCACATTTATCACGGTTTTATACAAATGGTGCCATTTGATTGTCGAGATTACCATAAGAAAATAAAATTCAAAATATAAATATAAAAATATCTGCAAAAGCAAATTTCCTTTGCTCCCCGCGTCTAAAACAAATATTCAGAGTGCATACTGTACATGTGTGAACTCAATAAACAGAAAAGAAAAGCGCAAAGAGGCTGCGAGACGACATGCCTACCAAATGTACAAGACTCGAGCAGTGTTGAACGATCGGTCCTTTCCATACTTCACACGTGATCAAGGACAATAATTGGGACCCTTTTTCTGTCCTTTTCAATTCAATGACTTTAAATAAGATACACTGCATGGCTATATAGTGAAAATATACATTCCAATGTTTATATAGAGCTATCGTAAAAATACAAATGTGCAAAAACTGTAAACAAATGAGAGCCTCAGTGGTGTAGGGGAGGAGCCCTAGGCAGGCCACGCCTTCACAGCCGCGTAGGCTCCTCCTCACTGTCGCTGCAGTTTCCACAGCAGTCCTGCGGGGGCAGCACACACATACACTGGGATTAAAAACCTCATCAGATATACAAATCTTGTCCAATCAAATGCTCTCAACAACGAAAACACTTCTTCCTCAATGTTACCCGTCTCAGTCTGGCATTAACTAATAGTAAATAATGGATTTAAAAAAAATAAAAAATTCCACCCATTTCACAATGTTTCTACCAAGATTGACCAACAATAACGTCAGTTGCGCGTTCACGCTCTCTTTTCTCCGAATTGACACACACCCGCCTCCTCTAACGCACATAGTGCTTGTATTGCACATAATTTGACTCATTTGCACAGGTTTCGCACCAAAAGCGTGTGTACATGATCTAAATGAGTGGCGCGCCTCTTTTTACACTGAAGACCATCCAGAGTTATTTTACATTTGATTACTTTAATTTCTGTAGTGTTTCATACCGAAATAGTAACCTACTGTACTGTTAGACCCACTAAGCAGTGTTTATTTCATATCTCTCTTTATTCTATTGCAAATATTTGTGCTTTTGTTAGCAATTTGTCTATTTGCTTTTATACTTGTGGATTTTTATGATGAATAAAATTTTGCACTGAAGAAAAGTACATGTTAGAAAGAAAAAGAGAAAAATCAGTATGGGCAGGTTACACTTACAAAAAATAAAGCGGAATCGGCCAAGAACGTTGCGATCGCTGCGTCTGTAATTTTGTTTTGTTGTGCCGAAAATGTTAACATGGCTTTACATTTAGTTTGCATATCCATTAAAGAGTGACGAGAGCCAAATCTAATCCGTCTATATTACATGAATCATTTCATACTTAACTAATTACAGTATACAGCAGTGAGAGGGAAACCTGCACACTGATATCTGATTATGTAACCCCGATCAAACATAACACAGGACACGGAAAGCACTTTGGCTGAAAACCTCCTTCACTAATGGAACAAACAATAATGTGTGTTTAGATGATAGAGAAGGTGATGATGTCACCTGGCGGCCGAAGAGTCTCTGCAGTAAGCCCTGTTTGGGTGGGGGCGAGGGTTGACCTCTCCAGTCCAGGTCAGGGGGCACAGTGCCATCCAAGTTCAAGATGTTGAGTTCTTTAAAGCACTCCGTCTCGATCATCTGAATGGATCAATCAAATGACAACACACAGGATTTAAGACATATTTTTTAAATTCAAATTTAGGAATATTTGGGAATATAAATAAAATAAAAACATAAAATATAAAGATGAAACCTAATTCAAACTGTTAATAATAAACAAAACCCTATGATATTATATAAATAATACTAAGATAAAATGTATTATCTTATGAAAAATGAAAATTGACATAAAACTAAAATATGTGGTAAATCTTTACTATAAGATCCCATTAGTCTTCAACATTAGTGCATCAACTGAGCAATACATGCTAGTTGATTTTTAGTTAGCTATCACTAAATAATATAAACAGACATAACTTTTGATTTGAATAATGTATTAGTAAATGCTGAAAATAAACTAAATAATTAACAAATGCTTTGGAAGTATTTATCATAGTTAGTTCATGTTAACTGCATATCAAAGCCTAAATGAATCGTATTACAACTTAAACAATTAATATTATTTTTGTTTTCTTTTTGATTTCCCACTTTACGTTGTTTTTTGCTTTCTGTTTTGAGGAGTATTTGTTGTTATTAGGTTTTTGTCATAAATTTTTTTTCTTTTTTTGTTTCCTATACATGTTTGAAGTGAATAAATAAAAAAGAAAGAATGAATTTGCAGCGGTCAGGTGGCACAAGTAGGATCTCTCTGAAAATTCCCAGCTTACAAGTCGTCAAATTAGGAACTCTATGAGGACGTGAACGATTTTTACATATTGAAATGACGTATTTACAGGCTTTACAACATGGTGTTTAAGCAATAGTTAAAAATGAAAACTCCAAAACCCTTAGTTGTTCTTAACCTGTATGAATTTCTTTCTTCTGTTGAACACAAAAGAAGATATTTTGAATATTTTGAACTAGTTCTTTAAGATCATGTAGTTAAGGAATGCCAACAAACAGAACCTTATTGTTACCAAAACTATTTAGAAATATTTGTAAAAAAAAACAACTAAACTATAAATAATAAATACTAAAATAAAACCGATCCTCCAAACTAAAATGACAGATACCTTTATTCATAAAAAAGTAGGGCTGTGCAAAAGTTAATTGCGATTAATCGCATCCAAAATAAAAGTCTGTGTTTACATAATATATTTGTGTGTGCTGTATATAATTATTTTGTATATATAAATACCTATGCATGCATGTATATATTTAATAATTATTTGCGCTTAAATTCTGTATATATTTATAAATACATAATCTATATTATATAAATATAAATATTTTTTATATGAATAACACTTTTTCTTAAATATATACATGCATGTGTGTGTATTTATATATACAAAATAATTATATACAGCAGCACACACAAATATATTATGTAAACAAATATATTATGTTTCTATAGTTAATTTATAAATACTTCAAACTTGTCTTAAAAGTTGATTCTACATAAAAAAAATATAAAACCATTAAAAAAAGTTTATAGGAAGTCAATTTGATAATGGCGACATCACTTGTTTATTCTAAAGAGAAAATATCCCCGATTTGTGTTGATTGCAGTCTGTTTGTGCATACTATCAAAGTCAACGTTAATTTCCTTTTTATTGCATGCTGGTCATAAAGCAGCGATCAGGGTTCGGAGTAAAATATTTATTGAGGTTATTCTGGGTAGTGACCTGACCTCGTTTTGCCAGGGGATGGGAATACTTCCAGTGGATACTTTGCAGTAAAAGGAGTCGTCTTTGGGTTCCAGCTCCACTCCCTTCACTGTGGAGAACTGCTCGATGTCCAACACGTCCTTACAGTAGATGGCCTGAGGCTGAAACACACAAACACATCACGCTACGTCGTCTCATTGTCTGATTTTATCAACAAATCATTCGCAAAACACAAAAATTGTGTTCTTTTCTTTCCTCAAAGCAGATGCATGAATAATAATAATAAAACAAAGCAATATGGATATATTTTATGATACTTTCATGGTTCTTTTGTGTGCTTTTTGGAGCTAGAAAGCTCCATTCACAGCAAATGCAAGGAAAAGAGCGACTGGTACATGAGTCAAAATGTCTCCTTTTGAGTTCCAAGCCAAAACGAAATTGACATGGATGAACTTTGGGTGAAACTCTCAATTGGGTTTTGGGTGAACTATTCATTTAAACGATAGTTGTTATGACTTATATTGCCAATAACAGTTTAAAAAAAAGTGTCAGTAAAATACTTCTCAGAAAATACGTCTCAGAAAATACTTACATCCGGAATAAAGGGCGCTTCGAGCATGCCGGCCGCAAGCCGCTTGAAATTGATGGAATGGAAAATACGGTAGGCCTTGACCTCTGAGGCTCCGCCCCCCTGACAGCCAAGCCTCTCACAAGGGTCTTTGAGTAGCAGCTAAAACAAAAAAGAAAATATTTATGTATATAAATATTTATCAGTGTGAAGCTGCTTTGATGCAATCTGTATTGTGAAAAGCGCTATATAAATAAATGTGACTTGACTTGACTATATAATATATAGCAAATTAAATAAAATAATTAATATACAATTAAATATTAAAAAAAATACATTTAAGCTTCTTACAACAACATCAAGTATCAACTATATCAGGGTTTCTGCAGAGATTAGTCAGTCAAATTTAAGACTTTTAAAGACCTTTTTATGACCATTATGATTTAAATAAATATATGACCTACACGAATTACGAAAAATACCTTTGAACTTTGAAATGACTTTTTTATAAGTTTCATTTATCACGATAATATATCAGTCAATATCTATAATTATTATAATTATTTCTTTCAAGTTTAAAGGCAGATTTTTGCTCCTAACTCCTGACTTTTTATGGCCTAAAATTCTTATTATAAAATTTAAGACGTTTTATGACTTCGTGGAAACCCTGCTATATGTAATCTGTCCTTAAAGGGATACGATTCACCCTCATGTTGTTATAAAACCAACCAAACAGTTTCGCTTCCCAATTAACGTCCACTCTATGGACAAAATGTACAATGCAAGTCAATTTACTGACATTACCAACATTCTGCAGAAGAAAGAAACGACATGAGGGTGAGTAAATGACGACAGAATTTTAAGTTAAGTTAAAAATAAGCTTTACTTTTTAAAGACATTTTTAAAGTCAGTTGAAATTACTTAAGATTTTAAGTACAATTAACTTAAATATTTAAGGAAGCAACTTTTATTCGGATTACTAAATTTCTATAACATTAATTATAATTAATAATTGGACTGGATTAGGGAAGTACAGATACTAAACAAAATGATTCATATTCTTTTGGTTCCCCAATGTTTAAAAAAATTACAATGCAATAAAAATACATGCATTGGTATCAGTGAGTACCAAAATTGACAGTATCGATATAGGCCTCCTTCTGGAAAGAGTGTCATCAAGGCATCCCTGGATTGGATAATTAATATGTAACTGGATATACGAACCTTTTTACAGAGTGATTTGGCGTCCTCTGAGAACTTGCTGGAATATTCCTCCTCCACCTCTTTGACTAGCCGCTCCACTTCCTCTCGCTTGATTTTCTTCTTGCGCTGCTGAAAGGGCGACTGACCCTCGATCATCTCGTACAGGAGACAGCCGAGAGCCCACCAGTCTGGGCTGAATGTGTATCGCTCGTTCTTCACCACCTCAGGGGCTGATGGGACACACACACACATATATGCAGGTCACATGGGTTGCTTCTGCTGCTGATATTGTTTAGAGGTTAATAAGGCAAAGACATACCCATGTATCCCACAGTTCCCACCCGGCCTTTGATTGTCTGACCATCGGGTACATGCACAGCCAGGCCCAGGTCTGATATACGGATATGACCTGAGAAGAAACATCACAGCTCTGTTATAACTTGTATTAGTGCTTTCATAAGCAAAACGATGTCTGTCAGTGGTTTGTGCCACTAGATAGCTTCAAAAGCTTTTACAATATATTGTTTTTCAATACTAATAACTCATTACAACTCAACTAGTTGGCTACTATTTAATACTTTAATTCTCTTCATTTGATTTCAATTAAAGTAAGGGTTCTCATTAACTTCATTGACTTTTCCATGGATGCCTCGAGTGTGTGTGCAGTGCATATTAGGCGGGTGGTCATTTTATATCATTGAGCTGTTAATCCGATTAATCGCATTTATCTTTTTTTTTTTTACGTGTGCGTGTATATATATATTGTTATATTTATATAGCTTATATAAGCATGTATGTGTGTGTGTGTGTGTGTGTGTATATTCACACACAGACACATACATATGTTTCTGTATATATACACAAACACTCACACACATATTTATATATATATATACATACATAATAATAACATATACACACATACTGTATATTATGTAAACAAATCTTTTATGCTAGATGCAATTAATCTCTATTAATCAAAATGTATATAATATAATAAATTTATATATTTCCATGAGAATTTTTTTTTAGATTCACTGATATTTCCAGTTTTTCCATAAGTTTGGGACTAGGGATGGGCAATGATTAATCGTGATTAATCGCATCCAAAATAAAAGTTTGTGTTTACATAATATATGTCTGTGTAGTGTGTATAATTAATTTGCCTTGCCTTGCCTATTAATATATCAAATATTTATATATAATATTAATTATGTATAAATATATATAAAGTATATACATGCAAATATTTCTTGAGAAAAATGTGTTATTAATCTATCAAATATTTATATAATATTAATTATGTATAAATATATATATATAATGTATATACATGCAAATATTTCTTAAATATATACATGCATGTGTGGGTATTTATATATATACAAATTAATTATACACACTACACACACATATATTATGTAAACACAAACTTTTATTTTGGATGCGATTAATCGCGATTAATCATTGCCCATCCCTATTTGGGACCCCTGCAGCATGTCATGTGAATTCATTTGATAAAAAAGAAAAATACGGCTGACAGTATGTTATAAACATGGATGTTAAATTTTAAGCCAGGAAAACAATATCATACACTGTACTCCCTCTTGTGGCAAACATAAGTACTGCAGTTCAGACGGTGATGTTCCACATTTGTCATGGGCACTAATTCCCATAACACTTAAAGTCCCCGTGAACCGGAAGTTGCAAACGATTTTTCTCCAGCGCTGTGACGTATTTCCAAGTGAAACGGAATATTGAACAGAGGGCAGGGTTTTACTCTAGCGCTCCTCCTCTCCATCTCTCGCTCATAGCAAACTAACGGTTTGAGGGGAGTGGTTAAGCGTTTCCCCACCCAAGTTGTGAAACCTACGTCATCAGAAAAAGAAACCGTTCCAGACCGGAAGTAACTTTTCAGATTTTGATTAAAGATTACCAAGGTAAAACATTTTTTAAATATATTTTTACTTGCACGGATTAATTGTTCACCACAAGACTAGTAATATGCGCTAACAAAGTAAATAGGTTCAATTTTGATTTCACGGGGACTTTAAGGGTTGAATTTGCTGAGCAATCACAAAGAAAACATCAGTAGCCGACTTACCATGATCGTCCAACAGTATATTTTCTGGCTTCAAATCCCTGATAGAAGATGAACAAAGAAAGCATGTTAATTAAAATATAGATTTTTTGCAAACCAAAATTCAGTCTGAATCTTTTCACCTGTACACGATCCTCTCCCGATGGAGGTCCTCTAACCCGCAGCAGATCTCGGCAGCGTAAAACACGGCCCTCTTCTCATCGAAACCTGCGTCTCCCATGTGGTAGATGTGAAACTTCAGGTCTCCTCCGTTCATCAGCGTGAGCACCAAACACAGGGCGTCTTTCGTCTCGTACGCGTACGCCAGACTCACCTCCATGGGAAAACAGAACGGTACATTTCATTAACAAAACACAATTCCCATGTTTGATACAGCCTGCGTGGGAAAGTAACTAAAAATGTAGGAAGAAATTACAAATAATAGCCAAACAAAACAGCTTGCTCGAGGTCAGGCCTTTAGATACACAAACCCCATCATTTCATTAAACTAGGGGTTACCATCAGACGTTAAGGTTTTGAAAGACCGCTGAGAATCCGCATCAAAAAAACATTTTTATCCGGTTTCTGTTGTTTAATAAAATGAAGGATTCTGAATGTAAACATTAAAGGAGTAGTTCACTTTTTTTTTAAAAATTTTGCTGATAATTTACTCACCCCCGTGTCATCCAAGATGTTCATGTCTTTCTTTCTTCAGTCGAAAAGAAATTAAGGTTTTTGATGAAAACATTCTAGGATTTTCTCCATATAATGGACTTCAATGGGGTCCAAAAGAGAGTTTCAGTGCAAACTGTTCAAAGGGCTTTAAACGATTCCAGATGTCTTATCAAGGGAAACGATCGCTCATTTAATAAATAAATAACAAAGTTTAAGTTTTATAAGCTCAAATGCTCGCCTTGCTTTGTTCTGTGATGCGAGTTCGTGACTCTCCTGTTTTCAAAATGAACAAATCTTTTTTCGAGTCATGACTCGAAGGGTCCTTGATAAGACCCTTATTCGTCGTCTGGAATCGTTTAAAGCCCTTTGAACAGTTTGCACTGAAACTCTCATTTAGACCTTGAATCGTTTGGTCCCCATTGAAGTCCATTATATGGAGAAAATTCTGGAATGTTTTCATCAAAAACCTTAATTTCTTTTAGACTGAAGAAAGACAGACATGGACATCTTGGATGACACGGGGGTGAGTAAATTATCAGCAAAAGTGTTTTTTAAAGTGAACTACTCCTTTAAATAGAGACAACAGTGTAACTATAATTTTTCGACATCGGATCTCAATAACTCCCGAAAGCAGGACATCTGTGAGCTAATCGGCCCAAAAACAGAAATTGGAACTACAGCAACTTCATGTTGTTGTGTTTTTGTGTGTGGAAAACGAGGAGGTGACACATTTAACCCTCTGGGGTTGTTCGTTTCAGAGTCACACTCGGGGTGTTCGGGTCCAAGTGGACCCAAAGGGCGGGATTCATATTTAAAAAAAAAAAAAAAAATCATGATTTTTTTTTTTTTTTTACTCGTTTTTTTATAATATTTTTTCTTTTCTTTTTTGGTGTTTTGAGAAAATTTCAATAAAAAAACCTTTATAATTAGTATTAATGCAATAATTATGACAAAATTTCCCCCCATTGTACATAATAGAAAAAATATTAATTTTTTTTATTTATTTATTTTTTTTAAAGCTGTATTTCATTTTAGAGTCAAGCCTAGGCCTCATTAAAAGCAATTTTTGAAATGAGATGGATGCCATCTGGTGGACAAACTGAGCATTTTAAAAATGCAAAACACATTTTTTTTGGTGTGTTTGTGTATAAAAGTGTGTGTGTGTGTCTGGATGTGTCGGTTTTGCACTCTTGATGTTTTATAGATTCACCCCTTCACTGTTGTGTGCTTTTTTCAAGATCGTGGCTGATTTGTAGATTGTACGCACAAAAAAACTCAGTATTTTTGCCAATTTCCCATTCATTTTCCATGCGGGTCCGTTTGGACCCGAACACCCCAAGTGTGACTATTTTTTTTTTTTTACAACCACTTAGACTACTCTCATCCTGTCCCCAATTTTTTTGGGTGTTCAAATACCAAATACCAACAAAGTCACCAAATTTTGGACCATTCCGAGGAAGCCGTGATTTAAAATTTATTAATTTTATTTAAATTCTTCGGGTCCATTTGGGCCGAAGAACCCCAGAGGGTTAAACAAGCACAACAGATGCTTACAACAAACCGACTGTTGACTTTCTCCAGAATCTGCTTCTCGTTCAGTGCCATGGACTCTCCTTTCCTCTTTTTGATGCGTTTCTTCTCCAGCTTTTTGCAGGCGTACATCTTCCCCGTGGCCCGCACCTGGCATGCACAGACCTTGGGGGCGAAAAACCCACAGCGGGAGAAGTGAGAGGCCCATTTATTAGCAACTCTCTCTTTTATGTGCATTACGTTAATGATGAGGTTTAAGAGCAACACAATAAGCCACTTTGTTCTAACCAGAGAGATATTTCCTGCTATTTGAGGGATAGAGGAGTAATCGTTACATTAAAGTGATCTTTGATTTGTGTTATGGTTTGCATTAAGAGGGTGAATCTCAAATGAATGTACCGTATTCTGTTTAATATGCAAATTTATAAGGCCTCTAAATGATCAAAACTTTGCTGAAAAAAAATATATAGATTTTTAGCAAGGTTTTAGTATAATTCTAAAAGCGCCCCCTTCAGGTCGTGGTACACGTGTGTTTTTGCTGAGAAATTTTTACAAAGTACTTTTCCATCGTTAGTAATATTTCAAGATTAACACTTATTAGAATGAAGCAACTTTTTTATTATTTTATTTTATTTTTTTAGAAAAATCATGTTAAAATATGAGGAACAATTAAACCTACAGAGCTTTGATCATGATATAAGCATTTAAATATCATCTTTAAAAAAAAAAGATCTTCAGTGACAAGTGATATTTAAGCAGTCTGCTATATTGTTATAAAGACCTACTTTTTGCGCATATAAATATCAGCCATTTTGAAAATTGCGTATTTTTGCTTAGTTTGGACCAAGTATGAGCTCCAAATTCTGTACTATAATCTACTATAGATTATATTCTCTACTAGGCCTATACTATATAATATCATACTATATGAGCCATAAAAGCCTATGGTATCAAATATGATACTAACAAAAATTACATTTTTAAACTTGTTTTTTTTATATATACTGTATATATTTTGTCTACAGGTTCAATAAACTGTTCAATTTAAAAGAAATGAGTATTATTTCATATGTAAGGCTTTAACAAGGTAATTTAAGCAGACTTTTCCCTTAAAATCTTTCTTAAAGTTTTTGTAGCAATTCTCAATATAAAGTACTATAATAAGTATAAAAAGTCAATACAACATTTACTACCATGTTGAAAAATATTTCAATAAATAAAACTAATGTTAGAATGCAAAAAATAGCTTTTTTTTAATTCTGTCAAATATTACTTCTGATCTATAATCTACTAAAGATTATATTCTCTACTATGCTATATAATATCATACTTTATGAGCCATAAAAGCCTATAAGGTATCAAATATGATACTAACAAAAATTACATATTTAAACTTGTTATATATATATATATATATATATATATATATATATATACTCTAAAGGTTCAATAAACTGTTCAATTAAAAAGAAATGAGTATTATTTCATATGCATGGCTTTAACAAGGTTATTTAACAAGGTTTAACAAGGCTTTAACTTGGCTTTAACAAGGTAATTTAAGATGATTTTTCTCTTAAAATCGTAATTTTCTTAAAGTTTTTGTAGCAGTTCTCAGTATAAAATTACTATAATAAGTATAAAAAAGTACCATATTAAAAAAGCATAAGTCAATACAACATTTACTACGATGTTGAAAAATATTTCAATAAATAAAACTAATGTTAGAATGCAAAAAATAGCTTTTTTTTATTCTGTCAAATATTACTTCTGATCTATAATCTACTAAAAATTATATTCTCTACTATGCTATATAATATACTTTATGAGCCACAAAAGCCTATAAGGTATCAAATATGATACTAACAAAAATTACATATTTAAACTTGTTTTATATATATATATATATATATATATATATATAAAGGTTCAATAAACTGTTCAATTAAAAAGAAATGAGTATTATTTCATATGCATGGCTTTAACAAGGTAATTTAACAAGGTTTAACAAGGCTTTATCTTGGCTTTAACAAGGTAATTTAAACAGATTTTTTCCTTAAAATCTTTCTTAAAGTTTTTGTAGCAGTTCTCAATATAAAGTACTATAATAACTATTAAAAAAGTACCATATTAAAAAAAAATAGTAGTCAATTCAACATTTACTAACATGTTGAAAATATTTCAATAAATAAAACTAATGTTAAAATGCAAAAAATAGCTTTTTTCATTTCGCCAAATATTACTTCTGTACTATAATCTAGCCTACTATAGATTATATTCTCTACTATACTATATAATACTATATGAGCCATAAAAGCCTATAAGGTATCAAATATAATACTAACAAAAATTACACATTTAAACTTGTTTTATATATAGTCCAAAGGTTCAATTAAAAAGAAATGAGTATTATTTCATATGAAAGGCTTTAACAAGGTAATTTAAGCAGATTTTCCCTTAAAATCTTAATTTTCTTCAAGTTTTTGTAGCAGTTCTCAATATAAAGTACTATAATAAGTATCATATTAAAAAAATAGTAGTCAATACAACATTTACTAACATGTAGAAAAATATTTCAATAAACAAAACTAATGTTACAATTAAAAAAAGAAGCTTTTTTAGACGTTCCTCGTAGGGATTTATCCAAAAGAAGCTTCCTCAGGGCAGCGGAGGGCAATACAAACACTCAATGTGATTAGATATCTGACATTAGAATTAGAGACTTGCTTTCTCTATATCTGCCAACATTAACTGGCAGTGTGTGTATGATCATCTGAAGGATTGATAGTCTGATCGTGTAACAAAAATAGGATATTAGCGTTATGAACCTTGGAATGGACCGATAGCGTTTGATTTAGTGGCATTCCAGATAATAATTAATAACACCCTGATATATATTTCTGCAATAAACAGCAATATTTCAGACTCACCTCACCAAAGCCTCCCTTTCCCAAAACCCTATACTGACGGAATGTGTTTTTTGTGATTGGCTGTCTGTCAAGGAGAGGAAGAGAATAATAAACAACAGTTACGTTTCAGAAGAACGAACGTGACCCAGTTTTATTTAATTATAACATACTTTTACAGTCCTGTTGTCTTTACAACAAAACTTATATCTCTAGAGACAGTGTTAAAACGCACGGCATTAATCTAATTGACTGTACCAGGCACATGACAGTGTTCTGGCATATCATATTCTTCTCTGTAAAATGTCTTGATGGGAACAGTCCAGGCCTGCCTTAGACTTTCAGTCAGAGGACATTTTTATGACTAAAAGTAAATAAATAGCAAGTTCAGAGTTCACATCTGGCTTCTATAAGCTTAGCTTCATAAATAAATCATGGCACTCAAAGGAATAATTAGACTCTACTTGGCGCTGAAGAAAAACTTCTTAGCTATATATAATTTCTCACATTTTAACATTATAAACAAAAGTTCGAAACGTGCCGAGGTGCTGTTTATACCTCTCCAGCCATTTCCACTGTAAGAAGCGACTGTAGTACATACTATCGAGGTAGTCTGCGAAGGGGGCCACGCTCAGGTAGTCATGGATCAGTCTACAAGAGAACATTGAGAGAAAGAGTTACTCGACGGCACAGTGAAGAAACGCTCTCGCTCGCGCATCCTGATTTCATTACAGGGGTGCATTCCCGCTTGCAAAACGGACTTTCGATAAATGAAAGTCCATTTTGCAGCAGAAAGACGTTTTTATTATAAATCAGTGCTACCTGACTAGAGAATACAGAGAAAAAAAGGCTCGTCTTCACTTTTACCAAATAGGTAGGAAAACTTCAACATCAATAATCAGGGTCTGAAATTAAAGGGATAGCTCAGTTTGAAATTAATTTTTGGTGTGTTTTATCTTACCTCAAGGGCATCCGAGATGTAGGTGTCTTTGTTTCCGCAGTAGTTTCAATTTTGATATTTTGTCTGTCAGTCATATAATGGAGGTCTATGGTCACCACCTCAAAGAGCATGCACAGAGAAGTCCAAATTAAACATGATATAATGACTCGTAAATGTAAGTACACATTGATGGCCTTGAGCGGCAACACAAAATCCAGACCGAAGCGCCTGCGCCCTCAGATCACTTGGAATTACAATTATAGTAATTACAAGAGGTAAAAACGATATAAATACTGTTCGTTTTCTCACACAAACCGCTCGTTTTGTGTCTTAGGCCATCAGTGTGTACTTACATTTACGAGTCATTAAATCATGTTTAATTTGGACTTCTCTGTGCTGCTTTTTGAGGTGGTGACCATAGACCTCCATTATATGACTGACAGACAAGAACGCTTTGACCTAAAAATATCAAAATTGAAACTACTGCGGAAACAAAGACACCTACATCTTGGATGCCCTTGAGGTAAGATAAAACATACCAAAAATTAATTTCAAAGTGAACTATCCCTTTAATATGAACTCAGAAATGTGTTGCTCAGACGCCTTGTGTTTGTCAGACAGTGTCAGTGTAGTTGCATCAACCAGTGCTGCCTAATGGGATAATAAGTGTGTTTCCTCACTTGGTACACTCCATGAAGAGCTCTTTACATGCCTCCTGTTGCAAGCGTTCTGCACACTTAGTCACCATCTCCTCTGTGACCTCAGGGATGTAGTCCTCTGACTGCAAATGGAACAATCAGTGCGTGAAACTGTCCTTTTAGATGCATGAATTATACGATAAACAAAGGGTAAATTCACTTGTCATTAAAATCAACTAAAAAACAAAACACACACTTTGAAATCGTGATAAACGCCATACATTAAATGAATATATTTGGAGGTGTTCCCTGTGCTACTGTTCTCCATACCTTTGGGTTGAGGTACGTGTCTAGAAGTTCCTGTCCACATTCCTTCCTCTTCTCATCTGGCGCTACTTCATACTCCACCTGAAATTATGGAGAAACATTAACATATAACAAGTAACTGGCATGTCACATGTCATATTTTTTAATATCTACATTCTTCATTATTTATACACGTATGATTTTGCATTATCATCACTCAATACAGGTTCAATTTCAGTTCGGTTTTACTTTGTAATTTACAGAGGCATGGATTTGAAAACAAAACAAAGCATTAAACAAAACCCAAGACAACAGAGACAACAAAATCTAAAAAAAGCAACAAACTAAATAAAACCCAAGATGAAACAAAAGCCCAAACAAAACAAAAAACACAATAAAACCCAAGACAAAAATACAAAACACCCCCCCCCCCCCAAAAAAACCCCAATAAAAAACAAAAACAAACCTAAAAAAAAACTCGACAAAAAACAACCCAAAATCCAAAACAAAGCAACAAACTAAATAAAACCCTAAACAAAATCCCAAACAAAACCAAAAGCACAATAACCCCCCCCCCCCCAAAAAAAATAAAAAAAATAAATAAAAAACAAACAAACCCAAAACTCAACAAAAAACAACACAAAATCCAAAGCAACAAACTAAATAAAACCCAAGACAAAACAAAAAGTACACCCCCCCCCAAAAAAAAACAACAATAAAAAAACAAACAAACCCAAAACTCGACAAAAAACAACACAAAATCCAAATCAACAAACTAAATAAAACCCAAAACAAAATCCCAAACAAAACCAAAAGCACAATAACCCCCCCCAAAAAAAAACTAAAATAAAAAACAAAAACAAACCCAAAGCTCGACAAAAAACAACACAATCCAAAACAAAGCAACAAACTAAATAAAACCCAAGACAAAACAAAAAGTACACCCCCCCAAAAAAAAAACAACAATAAAAAAACAAACAAACCCAAAACTCGACAAAAAACAACACAAAATCCAAAGCAACAAACTAAATAAAACCCAAAACAAAATCCCAAATAAAGCAAAAAGCACAATAACCCCCCCTCCAAAAAAACAACAATAAAAAACAAAAACAAACCCAAAACTCGACAAAAAAACAACACACAATCCAAAACAATGCAACAAACTAAATAAAACCCAAGACAAAACAAAAGCCCAAAACAAAAAAACACAATAAAACCAAAGACAAAACAACACAAAACACCCCCCCCCCCCCAAAAAAAAACGATAAAAAAACAAACCCAAAACTCGACAAAAAACAACACAAAATCCCAAACAAAGCAACAAACTAAATAAAACCCAAGACAAAACAAAAGCCCAAACAAAAGAAAAAACACAATAAAACCAAAGACAAAACAACACAAAACCCCCCCCCCCCAAAAAAAAAAAAAAACGATAAAAAAACAAAAAACAAACCCAAAACTCGACAAAAAACAACACAAAAACCCAAACAAAGCAACAAACTAAATAAAACCCAAGACAAAACTCGACAAAAAACAGCAAAAAATCCAAAAGCAACAAACTAAATAAAACCCAAGAAAAAAACACAACACAAAACAAACCAACAACAATAAAAAACAAACCCAAAACAAAAAGAGCCAATATTGTACATTTTAAATTTGTAAACCTAAGAAAAGCTGTAAAATAGTTATTTCTGAGGATTTTATCCCAAATCATCATGACAAATACAGTACCATATCAAAGATTAAATTGCAGCGTAAACTTCTGTATATGAGGGGACATTTTTACAAGGCCTTTCCACTTTACTAAAATGCATCCCAATCATTTACTTGTCTTGATCATTTCCTACATGCAACTTCCTGAGGCCTCAGTCTCTGAGAATCATGTAAATATTGAAATATTGGGCCATTTTTTTGATTTGGACCGCTGGCAGAGAATTCGGATTTACTTCAGAAATGTGTACAATCTGGTTTTAGATTTACTGGTCTGTTTATTTACAAAATAACAGTTTCTCTACTGAACATGCAGTATCAAGGTCTTTGTGGAGCAAACACTAGCAAGTTTTTCATGCGGGTGTGCACATGTATGTTCTGATGTTTATGTTGAAGCTTAGTAATAGTCTGCATTCCATATCTGAAACGGCATGTCACAGCAAAATATTTATGAAGAGAAGATTTGCCTAATAACTCAGGATTTTTTCGAATGCAGAACTGATCTCAAATCAGTAGTTTTAAATGGGGAAGGTCTGGTACTCTGTTGCAATGTAATTATATCTCCAAGCCCAGCTTTATAATAACGGATCTTAAATCTTAAGGCAGAATGTATACAACTAAATTCAATGGAATTCAATGGCACCCGGTGGCTATTTTTGGTACTGCGCCTAAACAAAATCTCATGGGAACTTCAATTTTTGTGATATCAACTTCAAATTTGGAACATAACTTGGTTAGATTTATGGCTTTGATTTTATAGTAATTTTAGAGTAAAAAATTATTTAAAAAGCAAAATAAAATAAATATATAGTACAGTATATTTGATTTAATGTAAATTTAAACTTCCATAACTTTTTCATACTTTAATTTTTAATTGTTTTATAATCTACCGAGTGTTTCCTTTAATAAAAGACCAAACTTGGATATATATATTCCAAAGCATTCTTGAAGTAAAACCATTTGAGTTTGACTAGTGCATTTTAACCCCCATTCTCAACGCGAAGGCGTTAAATAAAAAATTACTGAAAAAAAGTCCTTTTTATTATTCTAGCACAAGTAGTATTTGTCAACAAACTTGAATAATTTTTTTTTATGAATATGGCCAATTAGTCTCTTTTGCATTTTGTTGCAATATATTGGAGCCAAACCCGGGAAGGGAGTCCGAATATCCCACAACATTACAGTACAAAAAATAAAAATAATAATGTAGTTGTAATTCATGGCTAGAAATTATGCTATGCGTGAACGTGCGCCGTATTCACGAATTATTGGAATTCATTAACATACTAAATTTTAACTATCAAATCTGAAGTTTAAAAATATTTTGCGAACTTTCGGGCAGGTCTATTTTTAGTGCAAAAGTGCTAATATTTATAAATGTTTTTATCTTCGATTATGATTATGTGTGTCGTTAATGTATTGTTGGGGTGTGGACTTCATTATTCTTATAGAGTGATTATTAACTTTATAGTTATCATCCTTGGTGTGACTGTGAACGGACCTTTCCATAGTTGTAGCTTTTAGCAATGGCCATCATAGCGAGTTTTAAAATCCTAAATAGATGCACCTAAACACACACTGACCTCAGTATATTAGGGGAACGATCGGGACAAACGTTATTCCTGGAGTTGCTGTACATTTCACTGTACGTAAGTTAGGTTGGTTTGCAGATGAAAGGGAAACAAACACATTTTGTCTTTGAAGTGAAGAATAATTAGCGGTCTGCTTCTCACCACAGCGTCCAAAAACTTGACACAGCGCCTCAACTCCGGCCTGGTGTCACAGAACTGACGGAACAGAAAGCAGCCGATTGGTTGCCTCTCGCAAAGGCTGTTGTAGTCTTTCTCTGTGAATAGAGACCAACACGAAACACAGTGACTAAGGGCTTTGAAAAGGTGGGGTTAAGCACACACTCACAGAGAGAGAGAGAGAGAAAACGAGTAAATATCATTTGGGACAATCAATGAATACAATAAAAATCAATAGCACTTTCCTCTCTTCTTTTCACTTTGGAAAGGAAACCGAAGAGACGAAACCATTAGTTGACCACAACAAAATGGATAATATCATCGACAACATCTTCAAAATATCAAAGGCGCACACCAGGATTGGTAAATTCCGAGAAAATGCACAGTACTTGCATCCAGACTATCGGTCGATATCTAGAAGAGCATGACACACAGGTTTCACTCTGAAAATCGAGTAATTGAGTAATCATTGAGACTTTAAGTGCCTGTACCAGTTTTATTATTTGCATACTTTATTATTTAATAAGCGCATCGCACATGGCGAGCTCACGACAGTTTTACTCGTGGACCGATCCGGATCACATGACACTGTTACTACACAGCGCTGGGTGATCAAGTGTTTAGATCTTGCAGTAATGTTATTAATACTGCTGTGAATCCAATGAGGAACAGACTTCTCTGTTATTAACCATATCAGAGTTGATCTGGAAACCAGGAGAAACATTGAGTTATGAAAGACGTTTCAGTCCACAAATCACCAACTCGCCATGGATTTAATGTAGTTACGCTAACTGTAATCATGGCATTGTGTCAATAATCAGGGTTTGTACAACCTATTAAGAGTGAAATTCAAGCACTTCAAATGTTTCTTTTTTTAACTTTATTTTTTATAGTATATAACTTTTCAGAACAAAGACAGTCAACAGAGTTTCATGGAAATTATTTAAAAATGTAACATTAAATGTTATTTTTAATGTGATAAAATATAAATTTAACATATTTTTAAGTTTTCTGTATAAAAATGTGTTTTTTTTTTACATGTTTTAGCTTATTGTTCAGTGCTTTACTGTCAAATGTGCATTTCCGAGAAATAGACGTAATATTATTAGTTACTGCACTTATTAATGTAAAACAATAGTTAAATCATGATTAATTACCTTTATGATTAAAAATGCTAGTGCTAGTGCCCCCATCTTTGGATCTTAGCGGCACCGGTGCTAATGCTCTCAAATGTTAGTCTGCAGTCCTGAGTGTAATTTAATATGAATTTTAAAAAATATATTTTAATTGAATACATTTTTTCATCAATAAAATGTAATATTTTTATTTTAATTTAGTTTAACATTTTATTTTATTTGAATTAATTGTAAATTATATTACATTTGGATTTATATTTAAAATTTTATTTTATTTAATGTAACATTTATTTTATTTTTTATTATAACAAAAAAAAAAAAAAACCTGTTAATAATTCCCTTTCATTTCATGTTTTCATTTAAAATTAATATTTATTTTATGGACCACCCTAGAACTGTCTAGAGATCAGGGTGGCCATGGGTCATATTATATACATAATGTATATAATGTAGATAATTTAATTCATGTAGTTTGTTTGTGTGGTGCTGGAATAAGTGCTCTTTTTATTTCTGAAATGAAACCAAACAAACAGAAATTCACAATTACCAGCCAATAAACTCAAAACAGGCTAATGTGGGCCGATTGATTGCCCAAATTGACATGGTGCTCTTTCAATCTGAGATAAAGCCAGTACAGCCTAACATGCCCATAATTGAGCCTTACAGTAACGTAAGGCGAGGCAGATATTAAACCACAGTAACAGCTGCTCTAGACCCCGTCTCTGGAGTGGTTGAACTGAAGCGAGTGTGATTATGAAGAGTGAATGCATTGAAGTGAACAGAGTGGGAAGGCTATCTGGCCAGTGGCTGAGATTTGCATTTGCTGCTCAGGTACAGTAAAGGCAAACGGGAGTGTGTGTAGGAGGCTGGTATTGATAGCAATGCCGCATAAATACACGGAGAGCTTACAGCTCC
The DNA here is from genome assembly GCF_016745375.1 of Pimephales promelas. The sequence continues at coordinate 14,086,325 of NW_024121210.1, forward strand.
TGCCACAAAGCACCACGCTCCTGAAGAGTGCTGATAACAATCAGCAGTATTGCTCTTGATACACGCTTGTTTTAATTAGAGTAGATGAGATCTCTTTAGAGAAATATTTGTCTTCTGATTTATATTTGCCGCCACCATACACTGTGGAGACACTGTTGATTCTCATTTACTAACCCCTCGTCAGCAAACTCATGTGTTTCTTTCTTTCTTTATCATTTTGTGTAGAACAAAACCCGTTTACACCTGATATTAAAGGGATACTCCACTTTTTTGGGGGAAATAGGCTCATTTTACAACTCCCTCAGAGTTAAAGGGTCACTTCACCCATTTGCATTAAGCTTTATATCTTTAGAAACGCAGTCATATTTTTGAATGGTCATGGTTTATTCCGTTATTTTCCCCTGAGATGGGTGTTTTACTTCCTGCTTATTATGACGTAAAAATAGTCATTTTGCGTCATAATAAGCTGGAAGTCACATTTCATTGAAATTACAGAGAAAAAACTAGAAATTTTGCGTGAAATGAATTTCAAACTCTGGTGGCAGATAACGTTAGCCTTGTTGACGAAAGAATGATTTCTTCAGCGCAGTTCCAGATTAGTGGGTGTGGCTTGCCGAGCTGTGCTATATGGTGCATTATGGGTGTTGTAGTCTTTCATACAAATGCACCCATCGGTTATTTTCTCAGTCAAGAGGGGACCAAATTCAACATTTCGACTACATATATGAACCATTTTTAATAAAGATTAATGTTAAAATGGGTGAAATGCTCCTTTAAACAGTTCAGTTTTACAAAAGCATGCTAGCTTAGCTTCCAAAAAAAGATGGCGACACTATGTGTTCATTCTGTGAGTGAGATCGCCCTCTATGGGCAGGTTGAGGACATGCGGGACAGGCAATTTTTGCGTTATCTGAGGATTTTTTCCAGACAAAAAAATACATAAATCTCTCGTCTCAGGGGGATATGAGGGTGGAAAGCGCGGTAATTCGAAAATACTACAGGTTTTTACTTGTACAAAGCTTAAGTGTCCCTTTAAGGTGTTTACATGAAGGCTTGAGTCCGATTGAGTTGTCAATCCGATTACAAACGGCCTATTTGGTTGCATGTAAACGTAGATAATAATTTTGTTCAGTGGGTTTCTGATTGACTTCAAGCTTTTGTGATGAGCTTCTGTCTCAGTTGTAGCCACTAGACTGTGAGTGATTATATGTTGTTAATAATTGATTATGAAATGGGGCCGCTTTATCTTCCCTTCCTTCCCTATGCGGGGTGTAGTTCACTTATACAACACTATTAAAAACCAACCAGGTTTGACCCCCAATGCCCATTCTATGGAAATGATTAAATGAGCAGTAACATGGTTTCATTCATACAGTCACAAGGCTTCCTTTGAGTGTACTTAGTCATCAGAAAAGATAGAGAGATTGCCCTTCTTGTCACATTGTTGATTCTAAGAGGGGTTTAGTGACCTGTTAGTGAATGGTCAAATGAGTTACGAGATGGGAGATAATCACAGTGAGCTTCTATTTAAAGTAAAAAATGGGATCGAAATTGATCCAATTTAGTGTATTAGTAATACACAGTTCGTCGCCGCATGTTACTGAAACCAAAAATTGTGATGTAAGGCTAAATTATGACATAATTAAACCTGAACTATCAGGGAAAAATATAACACAGTCGATCTAACATCTTACGGCAAATAACACAGTCGGTCTGTCTTAAGTCGGTTATGGATGTCTCAGTATTAGATTCATGAATTCGGTCTTAAAGTGACAGGAGCCTAATATTTATGCTGCCGTCTAATTTTCATGCTAATCAACAACAACAAAAAAAGACTCCCTGATTATGCCTGAACAACTTTTGTAGCTTTAAAATGGAAGTAGTTGAATAACTTTTGTAAGATTATTTTGTATAGCGAATACTATAAATTCAATTTCTGTAGTATTTCATAATTGAATACTACTGTTAGACCAACCTGAAAAACATTAACCATTGTTTATTTCATTTACATCTATGCTCTATTGTAATTATTTGTGCTATTGCTTGTATTCTGTTTATTTGTTCTTATTTTATCTTGGTTAAATGTTGCATATAAGGCTAGTAGTCTTTGCTGTGGTATGCTAACAACCTTACTTAAAAATACAAGTTTACATGAGTCCAAATCAATGAAAACAATTTGATTTCATGCTGACTTCAGGATGGAGTTTGTTTGCTGGTTCAACAAGGTCAACGTCATGCTAAAATCTCCAAGAGCACTGAGTGATATTAGACTTTCATTTGTCATTGTTTAGCTAGTGGGGGCAATTCTGTGATAAAGCCAAATATTATACAGCCAGGGAAATATAGTCAATGTCATAAACCTGAATTGAAGGCTCATTAACGGTTGCAGTGGAGGCTCACGAAAGCCATATAGACAGAAGCCCACTGGAGCCTGACATGGAAACCATGGGCCCATAATGGAGACAGGGCCTTTCTCTAATCTCTAAAAATCTCCAAATGCTCCACGTGAAACTGTGGTCTTCCGACCTGTTACTTTCCTGTCAATTGATTTGATTAATATGCGCGAGGGAGAGACATGCCGCCGGCGAGAGCGTCAAAGTGGCCGGAAGTCATTCATTTGCGGCGCGGCACGTTTCGGACGGCGAGACGAGTTGAAATCACTCGAACTTCATGGTAATAAGCAATGACGCGGTTCAGCCAATTTTCAACGAATTTTACGAGGTGACTAATTCGTAACAATTCGTTTGAGTGATTTTGCTAAATCGTACATATTTTACGAATTAGCCAATTCGTATGAATTCGTACGAATGACCTACCCCTGACCCCGCCCCTAAACATAACGTCACGTGGGTTTAGACAAATCGTACAAATTTGTACAAGTGAGGTCGTATGAATTAGTCACTTTTGAATCACTATCACGAATTCGAATTCGTACGAATTGGTCGTGAGATAGGGTAGGTTCAGCGGCAAACAATCGGAATGTAGAAGTGCTCCGTTTGAGAGAATCCCAGAGAACGCAGTCCTGTAAACTTTGGTTCCGGCCACATTAGTTCCCAAGCAAAATAGAGGAGGTTGATCATTTGGATTTGATAAGACGGCGCGCAACACTATTTATAGGCAAGATTTTCGTGCTAGAACACTTTTTCAGCGGGAATGCAAATTATAATAGCACTTAACCATGAACACAAAAGCCACACCACACACATGGCTTTTAATTTGTTTATTTCATTAGCAAACATGTCACTATAATTTTAAAGTTATTTCCATCGTCCTATTTTCTGCAAAAATAACGACCGACGTGATTGTTTGCTACACCGTTTTAAAAAAGATCATGCATTCGATCTTTTGGCAGGACAAAAATTTGTGCGAGACCAGTGTTGGGTAAGTTACTCTAAAAAAGTAATTAATTACTAGTTACTAATTACCTCTTCAACAGTGTAATTAGATTAATGTACTAATTACTCTCTCTAAAAAGTATTTAATTACTTTTAATTACTATAATTACTTTCAAAATCCCATATCAATCTCAACCAGATGAATAATACAAGGATAGACATGAATCTGTTTTAATTCTTCTACTATAAAATTGCATGAATTATCATTAAACAGACCAAGGTGGAGAAGGTTACATTATAAAAACATACTTTTTAGCATCAGACAATGCATTTTGATGTTAAACCCACTATTGTTTTATGTCTGATCTCATGACATTTCATACATATTTTACAATAATTCATACGAATTTGTACGAGTGCGGTCGTAATATTTAGACGCCTCATAAAATGCATACGAATCGCTGTGAGATCGGATTGATCTATACACAGTATTTACCTCAATTACATCAGAAGTAACTGTAATTAAATTACAGATGAATTAAGAGTAATCCCTTACTTTACATTTTCAAGGGAAAAGTAATTAAATTACAATAACTAACTACTTAGTAATTAGTTACACTCAACATTCAAGCCGAAAATAGTCCTATAACCATTGCAATAGTTAAGGTAAATAAACTGCTTTAAAGACTGAAGCTGAGAGCTTCTTGAGGTGCCAGCCCAAGCGAACAGAGGAAACGTCTGAACATCTGCTGTTGTCTGGCCTGGAGTGCCATGTAAACACTTCTAAGCTTATGAATCAATGGCAATAAAATATATATACACATTCTCATACAAACAATTCAAACATGACCCAGACATGTTTTCTCAATTCCCTGAGGCGATGTCACACAACAACAAGGCGAAAAATTCCCAAGACTTTCCCGAATGACCTTTTTCAGGAGATTATCAATGAGTCAAAACAGAACAATCAGACAAGACTGAACAAGCTTGGAAGCACTGTCTTGCGTAAAGATGTGAAATATGTCCTCTGAACCGTTTTATCTATCTGCATTATTTATCCATGCATCTTGTCACGGTCACCATTTTAAAATATTTCAGAAGTATCCAACAATTATAGTCAACCCATTTTACTTCCATAATGATATATTTCCATGAGAAACAAACAAACAAAAAGTACTTGTTTTTAACCCTGGAGGATTGGATCATGAAAATGAGCGTTGAATGGAGACAGACATGATCACCAGTTTGCATTTGAAAATTTAATCCCAGTAATTGAGTCATAAAACCTAAATCAAGGTCATCCTTGAGAGCATTTCAAAATGATTTGAATGAATGAGAATGATTCAATTACCTATTCGTAAAGTCACTAAATCAGCCATATTGAACAAATCATTTGAATGATTAAAAAAAAAAGTATACTTTTTTTATTTTTAAAACAAATCTCATTCTATTATTTATGCAATTGTCATTACAGAGTAAATTCTGAGCTGCATTAAACAATCTGTGTCAATCAATACATCTAAATGTGCAAAAATTGATAATAATTATAACTTAATAAAGATAATGACTTAATTTAATTCATACCAGCCCCAGTGTGTTGTTTCTAAATGAACAAATAGATGTATACATTTTACATAAAAGATGTCATGCAATTAATAAGGTTAAAAAAAGTTCCTAAAAAAGGTTAACATGCCTTTTATACTAGTAGTCTAAAAGAATAGTGAAGTTGCAATCTGGCAATTTGTTAACATGGTTTTTAACCCTATTATTTTGGCCTAGAGGACATCATCATGAAAAATAAAGTCATTTCAGAGTCAGCACAAGCTCTTTATATATATATATATATATATATATATATATATATATATATTTATTTTTAATTCTTCAAAACACTGAAGAAAGCAAATGGCTTAAATTCGGATTCATCTTTAAGGCTCTTCGTGCTAATACAATTAATTGTTTATTAGGTTGTTTCGACACTTATGAAATGTACATAATGTTCTTTGGAAAAATTCACTGTGAGGCAAATTATCAAACATAAAACCTGTAAGAGAAAGCTTCATTATTTAGGGACAGACTTGTCCGTAAGGAACATTTTGATATAATACGGCTGACAACGTGGAGAAAAATCAGAAGCACTGATCTTAAGCCTCCCTAGAAGCAATGTGGCAAGATATGACGTGTTCACAAGTTAAAATGATGAAGAGAGGCATTATTGAATGGAGCACATTAAATGGGATGGGAACACCCCAGGCTGGGACGGTTTAAAATAATCAGAGATGCCCAAAGCTGTCCTTTATGTCTCTTTTAGACATTCGTTTCAATGTTTATATTGTTCGGCCCATCGTTTGTGGTTTTGCACTCAAGTTCCTTTTTCAGACACCTAAGGTGAAGCCAGCGTGAGTCTCGTAACGCTTAAAAGGCACCAAAGTTGAGGCGAGAAACATGGGATTATTCACCAAAGTGTAATGGCATTGGACATATTAATATACTAATAAGAATACGGTTTTCAGATTCGATTAGCTAACTAAAGAAACCTGAAGCTGTTTCGGGGAATGCTTTGAGACAGTAATTATAACAAAGGAAACAGGAAGTAAGTGAGAAAGACACAGGCATTAAATGCACACACACCAAGTGTTTCACTTCCTGCCCGACTCGAGCTGATTAATATTCATGTTTCACCAATGAACTCTAGTTATATCAGGTACTGTGCTAATATAGCGGGCTAATGGGAAACAGAGAAAGCTTTTCTTCAACATCAAGAGGAAATGTTTTCCCCGAGTACTCCATCTAAACCGCATCTCATTTGCAGAATCTGGTGACATTAGGATAAATTAGGCTCCAACTCGGAGGAAATTATATGATTGGATTTAAACTAATAGGTACTTTTAATCCAAACCCCACTCCTCAATTATACGTCCGTGTGTGTGTGTCTACTGTACAGTAACAGTGCTGTTTACAAACTGAGAACCCAGGCTAACACACACACAGGCTTAGGATGTGAACTAACTCTTAACCCTATAGTAAATTCAACACGTAACTCATCCCACACTGTTTGTGCTACAAACATGAATGATGTATAACTCCAATCATAGCTTGTTGAGACGAAATGTGCATATACTGTATTATACTGTATTTTTATGCACGATCTTATGCCTTTAACTTCCTTTAAAGCAGAAAACTAAGCAGACGTAGGGGCCAGAATACTGAACTCTTTGACACAGGCCTTTTGGAAACACTTATAGCAATCATAGAGAATCAAGGCACAAAAAAAATAAAAAGAAATTTTCCGATTTTTTTTCGAATAATTTATTTTTATTTTTTTAGGGGTATAACGATGCCCTCATGTCACGATTCGATACATATCACGATACTGAACTCATGGTACGATATTATTGTGGTACTCCAAGACACGTGGTAAAAGATTAACAAAAAATTTACTGTTGATTAAAATGCTAAATGTGATATTACATTGTGGATTTAAATTTATAGGCTTGTTGTAACCCAAGGACAATGGGAACACCAGAATAACAATATTCATGATTCTGAAGCTGAGAATTATTTTAGATGAATATGCGTGCACTCTGTCACTGACTAGATATATTTAAAATAATGTCGGCCATTTTTTACAGGTAAAATCAGACATTTGGCATTATCAGGACCCAAATATTCCCCCATTGCATTATTATGAATTATAATCAACATTATATATAGTAGTTTAATGTAGTACTGACACTAAAACTCTGTAAACTTGCATTTTTTCTCACACAGTAATTTTTATTTTGGGGGAACTATCCACAATACATATTGTTGCAGTTTTGTATTACGATATATTGTGGCACGCACAATATATTGTCCCACCCCTAGTATTGGATATTCAATTGTGAATGCAATATTTAACATTTAAAGGAATAGTTCAATTAAAAATGAAACCTCCATCATTTCCTCACCCTGAAGTTGTATCAAACTATATGAGTTTATTTCTTCTGCTGAACACAAAAGCAGATATGATGAAGAATGTCGGTGACCAAACAGTTGATGGAAAAGTTAATTTTTAAGTAAACTAGGCTATTCCTTTAATCTTTAAAAACAGTAGTCATTTTAATTTATAACACTAGTAAATCTGTTTTATAATAATACTGCTTTGAATTTTTCAAACTTTCACTATGATGCTATGATGCTTCATGCCTAAATTGTAGCATTTAAAACAATATATATATATATATATATACATATATATTAGCCATTTATATTATATTGACCATAACTTAACCCTCTGATGGTCTTCCTTTATGAGTCACGTCCTGGGCCTTCCCGGTCAGAAGTGACCGGAGGCCTAAAAATGAAACTTCTTCCATCCCAGTAAAACCGATGCAATTTATTTTTGTTCTATAATATTTATTCTTTTTAATTTGGTATTTTGAGACAATTTGATTGAATTTATTAATATTTATGCAATATTTATGATCTATTTTTTTTCAATGGATATATATATATATATATATATATATTATTTATTTATTTATTTATTTTTTAAATATTAATGCAGTATTTTAGTTTAATTTAGAGTCTAGGCCTTCAGAAAAAAAAAATTTGAAGAAAATTAGCACCAGAATCAAGCGTAGAAATTAATCATGGTGTAATCACTAGATGGCATGTACAGCTCTTTTTTGGTGGATTTGAATATATAATTGAAACAATCTCAAAAACTATTTCTTATTAAAAAATTAAAAAATAAAATAAAATTGTGAATTTTTGTGTTTTTATCAATTTCCCATTCATTTCCTTTGGGGCTCATTTTTGACCAAAGACCAAAATCATGACTATTTTTTTTACGACCACTTAGCATGCTCGGATCATGAACTCAATTTTTTTGTGTGTTCACATACATAATGCCAGAAATGTCACCAAGTTTCGTAACATTCAGATGAAACTGTGATTTTTAAAAATTCAAAACAGATTTTTTGTAGTCTGAATTTTTTAGTGTGTATATAAAAGTGTGTTTGTGTGTGTGGGTGGGTGTAAATTTTTTGTACTCTAGATGTTGTAGAGTGTCACCCCTTTACTGCGGTATACTTCTTTCAAGAATCGTGGACGATTTGTAGATTGTACTTTTTTTTTTTTCCAATTTTTTTGTGTTCACATACCAAATGCCAAAAAAGTCACCAAGTTTCGTAACATTCCGATGAAGCTGTGATTTTTAATAATTCAAAACAGAAAATTATTCGGTCAGAAGTGACCGAGGACCATCAGAGGGTTAATTAGCATAGGTATCAGTCCTAAAATATACTAAGTAATAATAATAATGATCAAATTCAGCCATCCTTACTATAAATCACACACAACATCCTTGAATCATCACACACAGTCATGCAACATTTACATTTTCGAAAAGCTACCTTTCTGAGCATTTTTAGTCATGTTATGTAGATACAAGAAGTATTGTTGTTTGAACAGAAGGAAATGGCACGTTTCCCTGGCATTGCACACACTCAAGATCAAATCAGCAACAGTCAGGAAGTTAAGAGTGATTGTGTAACACCAAGTTTCTGCAAGAAAACATCATTCTAAAGTGCTATTGCTTCATCTTACGGGAGGCTCACACTACAAGACTCTCTGCTGGATTGTGCAGTAGCAGACAGATTCAGATCTGCGGCCAAACCCCTGGATCAGTTTCCACGTTCACATAATTACATTGTGATGTATTCGGAGAGGTTCACGTCCTCGAACTGGGAATTATGCTTTTCTATGCCATCAGTATCAATGCTTTTTATGTTGTAATTCTTGCATGAATTTATGTGGAAAAACCGTTTGCCGTTTGTCACGACTGCCTCTTGAGCAAATGTCTTGTAGTTTGTGCACCCCATAAGCAATGTGTTGTGTAGTAAGTCTCAAAAACCCTGTTTCTTACGTTACGTCACAAACTAGGCTACCTAGTTGCAACCAATCCAGTCACGAGGGGTGCGGGCTTTAGCATATCATCATTCACTATGCTGTGAAGCAGGGGAGTCTCAAGAAAAGCCAGGATATCCCGGTATATTTTTTGTCTGTTGATATGAAAAATCAGGTACTTTTAGCCATAATAGCATGTGAATTATGTTTATAATGTATATTATGATGAACTATATGCCTTTCTCCACTGATATTCTGAGTTGTTCAAACTCAAAGCATTTCTAAGGATGGTTTAGAGACAGTGGTGACTGTCTGATTCTGAGAATCAGGAACATGGTTTGTTAACACATTATTAGCTCAAATATTATATTATATATTATGAAACATTATTAGAAAGCTATGCATTTTCCCCATAGACTTTTGGAAAATCGCCAAAAATAAGATTCAACAAACAGTTGGGACCCTTACACGTTTTGTCTATCAAGATAATCTTTACACGTTAATCCAAAATTTATACATTTTGAAGCGTATATAAAGTTTAACACTGGTGTGTTTTATGTCAAATATCAATACATGAAAATATTTAGAGGCTTTGTTCACCACAGACCTTATTTCAGGCGATTTAGCATTCAAGAAACGCATAGACTTTAGGTTAAAAATGCTAACTCACTTCTGCGTTTTGGCCTACAGTGACGTCATAACTTCGGCACTCTATTAGATTGAACTGTTAAAGAAAGTATTATTAGTAAGCAAATACGCATCTATATCATTTAAACGCATATAATCGCAATGCTGAAACTTCTGTATATTACTTTATAAAAGACGCTGATACAAATATTGAAAATACCGCAACACGCGCACATGGAGTGTATGTGAAGGCGTTACATTTACAGCTATTTTAAGGCATGAATAAATTTTTTTGACAGTAAAAAACATTTAAAAGGCATTTGGGTGGTTAAAGATGAGTTCTAAGGGATGTATACAATGGGACTTTAACACTCATGAAAGTTTTTGAACTCTGCTGTATTGTATATTTCCTTTTAAAATGAACCGAGTTGCGAGGATACACATTGCAACAGTAGATTTGCTAAAAACATCTAAAGGAAACTGATTCAGCAAAATTTGGGTCACATGGCGGCACACATACTGTAAATAAAAAAGTCTTAACAATTCAACTCAAAATGTACTGAATTTTACTTTCCCGGTGCAAAATCAAAGACATGCACAATTTACAGATTTTTTTTTTCTCATCTTGAGAAGAATTAAGTGACTAAAGTCAAAAAATGACAGTAACTTCCTCTTTTTGGCCTGGCCACAGTTTCCTCTCCTCAACAACAGCCGCACACTTACCCTGTCGACTGACGCATGAAACACTGTAGCCAACCGACATTCTCAACATCCCGGTTTACATTTATAATTACACAATTTTATACAATATTGCATATGCATGACCTTAACAAAGACTGCAAAACAGCTGGACTAATGTATTAACCACAGAAGGAGCCAAACAGACAACAAAATATGAGTGTGTTTTTGTGTGTGAATCTACGCATGCGTTAGTCTCTGCACATGTGCGACACCTCGTTTGCATAGGCGGAGGGTGAACCGACTCCAGGGTAATGTTAGATGCGCTTCCTCCTTAAAAACACGTTTTGAATAGTATGTCAAAACTAGTATGGTTTCAAGTTACGTGTCATCTAGCAACCAGCATAAATGCTTATTGTTATTAAAGCGGCTACCTTCGTGATTTAGCATGGCAGCCAATTCGAATAATAAATAATAGGGGTGTAATAATGTGACGTGTCACAATATATTGCAATGCAAAAATGCAACAATATATATTGCGGATATATTTCGTCCAAAATAAAAAATTACTGTGTCAGCTTTGTGATATGTATCGAATCCTGACGTGAGGGTCTCGTTACATCCCTAAAAAATAACCGTTACCGCAATGCAGCAAAAAAAAGTTTTATTTAAATTAGGGATGCACCGATATGACAATTTTGGCCGATACCGATAACCGATAATTCTTTATATTTGAAAGCCGATAACCGATATTTTGGCCGATAAATCAAAATCCAAATTTTTAGACAATTTTTGATTTTCTTCATTAAAAGCCAAGATAAAAACACAATTATGATGTTCTTATTTTACTGTTGTGTAGCCGATATGACAGACTTGCGCTGCACATTTTTCACTTTAACTGGATTTTCCTTTTTTAAAGTGATTTCAATCGTATTTCAAGCAATTTAAAAGCATTATGTTGAACAGTTCACATCTAAAGTGCCTCAGCTCAAGGAAATAATACATTAGTTATCGGCTTTTAGATATCGGCTTAATGTTCTTGTCGGGCCGATATCGATAACATTGAAAATGATCATATATCGGCCGATACCGATAATGTGGCCGATGCATCCCTAATTTAAATACTGAATGGATTATAAGCCTAGTCCAGTTTTCAAATTTATCCACTTTGGAAAGCGTTTTCAAAAAGCTTTGCTTTCAAACGTTAAAAAAACGCCACTGTTTAAGGGGCTGTTTAAAACAAAACCGTTTTCAACTAAAAACGTAAAACTTTTTATACACGACAACAGCGTTTTCGGGTGGCTGAAAACACAAACTTTAGAAAACGGGATTCAACGTGCAAGTTTTTGAAAACGGTCCGGGTCCGTGTAAACAACAAAAACGCGAATCTCATGCTCATGCGTATTACACGTTCAGTCTATAGTGTTTCATCGCCATCTAATGGCCTGGCAGCAGAATACAGCGCATTTAGTTATTTTCACAGACCCGTGTGAATGGGGATTGCTTTGACAATGGTATCGTCTGCACGCGGAAAACTCAAAGGAAAAGCTTCTCCTTTTAATACATATTGCTGTCGTGTAAACGTATTCCACGACGCGTTTTCAAATAGCTTCGTTTTCATTAATAAAAACGCCGTCTCATTGTGGACAGAAGAGAGAAAAATATACGTTTTCAAACAAAAAAGTGCTAGTGTGGACAAGGCCTAAGGTGTTTACATGCCGGTTTATTGCGATTAAAATCGGTGTACGCCACTTAGTTTAATGTGAATCTGGTTACTACGATTGTGACCTTAAATCGCATTAGTTTGATCGAAATATTGCGTTTACATGAGATAGTTTAATCGCATTATGAGGGTGCATGTTCACTAAACCATTTTAATAATAACACTGGTTCCCTTTTTTCATACTGCACATCCAAAAATTTTTTTATTTTTAAATCATTTTAAATGCTACAATTTAAGTATTTAAGTACAGTTTAAATCTAAATTGCAGCATTTAAAAAATATTTATTTTTAATAATTTTATTTCAGACCAAATAATACAGAATTTTAATGCCAATAATTTTGTGACCAAAATACAAATAATAACCAAAAGATTATTTATTTATTATGGCATAATGAGGAACTTTTCATTATAAACAAGCCCGAAATACACCTGGGATTTTTATTTGGAAATGTCTATGCTTTTAATTTTAGCTGCTTATTCAAAAAGAGGAGGGAGATAAAATGTGCACTCATAACCATTCACAATATTTTACAGAATAGACAGCATAAAGTTATGTTACAGTATATACAGCACTGTCATAATTCATCAACATTCATAAGCCATCACTTTGCATAAATGTGAGGTTCTCAATAATTGGGAAATGCTCTGAAACCGCAAGCCTGTCAAACACGTATTTGTATCTAATTAACTAGAATCAGCGTTTTTTTTTTAAGATTAATCATCACATCAGGCCATTTGGTAATTCCTGTTTTTCTGTCCCCAAATTTAACAGTGACAATTAAGACTTTAGTCTATTTAAGACATACCATCAATATAAATCCATGTAATGTCACCAGGCGAACCACAACAATTTAAGATTGGTATTTTCCTTGCATATTCCCATATTTCTATCTGAAATCACATTTCAGATAGCTTTAAGACACCACAAAACAGCCACAATAAAATGACAGAGAACTTTCTCTATACGAGTGAACAGTTTATATGACATGAATGTGACTGGACATATTTGATATAAACGTGAGTTGTGTGTACCTATAGTCTGACGTAACTCCTCACACAGGCTTATATGAGGGAACTGAAGCATCTGTTTCCATTTCTTGCTCTTGCCTTTTCTGTTCCCACCCCCTCCTGCAAAGGAATCAAGCAAAGATCAAATTAGAGGCAGGAACTGCATTCAGGCTCTAAAATGCTATTAGATTACTATCTTAACACAGGTGGGCCTTAGAAGACAGAATACGTATATGTTATCCTATTATGTGAATAATAGTTCTTCAATTAGGGCACTTTTGAAAGCTTGAAAAATAAGACTTCTTCAAACTGTTTCATGGATGTTCTATGGAAGCTTGTTTCCGCCACTAAATAAAATAATAATAATAATAATTGCGACTTTTCATCTCACAAGTGCGAGATATAAATTCGTAAGTCTGAGATTAAAAATAAAGTCTTTTAATCACACAATTCTGACTTTTTATCTCACAATTACGAGTTTACACCAGGATACACCAGCGGTTCGCAATGAGAGTATCGCGATTCGAATCGTGAGTTCAGTATCGCGGTTTTTCGGTTCGGTTCAAATATCGTTACACCCCTAATATTTATAGAATAATTATTTACAGTAATATACATGATCAAATCTAAACCAAACAAATCAAATCTCAATTCCGGTCCGGATATGATACCGTGTACGTCACTCACTGTTACCTTTCACTGTGAAGATCTAAACATATTTAATTATACAGTGGAAGACGATTCCGATATATCAACAGACAACTTTTTTTTTCACAACCGCTTGAGAGATCAGACCGAAGCGTCCGCGCCCTGTGGTTACAAGAGGTAAAAACGATATAAATACTGTTCGTTTTCTCACACAAAACGCTCGTTTCGTGCCTTAGGCCATCAATGTGTACTTACATTTACGAGTCATTAAATCATGTTTAATTTGGACTTCTCTGTGCTGCTCTTTGAGGTGGTGACCATAGACCTCCATTATATGACTGACAGACAAGAACCTAAAAATATCAAAATTGAAACTGCTTCGGAAACAAAGACACCTACATCTCGGATGCCCTTGAGGTAAGATAAAACATACCAAAAATTAATTTCAAAGTGAACTATCCCTTTAAGACTACAATATTTAAAGGGTTAGTTCACCCAAAAATGAAAATTCTGTCAGTATTTACTCACCCTCATGTTGTTCCAACCCCGTAAGACCTTCGTTCATCTTCGGAACACAAATTAAGATATTTAAGATAAGATCGCTCCTGCATACAGTCCATAGGCTTCTTGAGGGACTGGCTCTTGCTGTCCTCGAAAAGTCATTAAAGACATCGTTAAAATTGTCCAAGTGACTACAGGGGCTCAATCTTAAGTTTATCAAACGACGAGAATACTTTTGTGCGCAAAAAAACAACAAAAATAACGACTTTATTTCAACTATTCGTTTATTTCTCCCTCTGCGCGAGTCAGGTTACTAGTTTAATAGCGTAAGCTTCTGTTATTGTACGTCACACGCATCACACACACATGACCAGCGTCGGCCAATAGTGAGCCTACGTGTGACGTGGCTCTACGCAATCACACTACGTTAACTGACTTACAGGCTCATGGAGAAGGAAGTGAATAGTTGAAATAAAGTCGTTATTTTGTTGTTTTTTTGCGCACAAAAGTGTTCTCGTCGTTTGATAAACTTAAGATTGAGCCCCTGTAGTCACTTGGACTATTTTAACGATGTCTTTAATGACTTTTCGGGGACAGCAAGAGCCAGTACCTCAAGAAGCCTATGGACTGTATGCAGGAGCGATCTTAATATCTTAAATATCTTAATTTGTGTTCCGAAGATGAACGAAGGTCTTACGGGGTTGAAACAACATGAGGGTGAGTAAATACTGACAGAATTTTCATTTTTGGGTGAACTAACCCTTTAAGGGAGTTCAGAAACAGTGCTTAATGAGAGATAGACGCCTTATTCACGGCAGCGCCATCTTTGATTTTTAATGAGAATGAAAGCGAGGCTGTGAGGGATAGACTTGCATCTCTTCAATGGGCTGTACTGTTATTTAATGTGTTTTCGGATTGTTCTGCTCATGAAACACTGGAAAAATATCTTTTTGTCAAATGTCAGTTGACAAAAAACTCCCGACAATGTAAGCTGTGAGAAATTGTAAGTAATCTAGCCGCTTTATTCAGCTTTTTACAGCGGATGCCATTGGAAACACGGTAAGTTTATCCCTCACAGCCTCACTTTCATACCTGTCATGGCGCTGCTCTGAATAAGGTCTATAGCCTAGAGAATAACTTGCTTTGGAGTGACTTTGTGCTTTGTAACCTTAACAGCAACATTACACACTAAAGAAAGTTAAACATGTAAACAAAGAAAAATAGGACCCCCTTTAAATTAGTATCAAACTCAATTTGAAGTATTCCGGCCTATCATGAACAGGCGTGAGATTTAGTCCCGTTCAGCTCGCATCTAACACGTCCCTGGATTGATTTCAGGAAAAGAATCACGCCGATGCCGCGAGAATGTCCCGCTGGCCCGCACTCGTCCTCGCTGACGTCATCGGGGCAGCTCGGGCTCCCCGGTTGGAATGACTGGCCCAGGTGCCGGCCCGGCGAGCTTGTCAACAGACAGCGCGGAGAAAGGTCAGGAAGCGATGCTGCGCGCGGGACACGCTCGACGGGAGTGGAGAGGACTCTCGTGAAAGCTACGGCCAGGTGTTTGCATTGTTGCTAGGTTATGGGAGAATTTGAAGAATAGATTCGACGCTAATGGGATGGATGGGATGGGAGGGCAGAAGATAAAATGATTACAAATGTACGGGAGAAGCTTGTGACTGCGATCTGATAAGAGTTCAAAACACGACTGTATGTTACAACAAAGCCTTTCTCACATAAGAGACTCTGAGAAACCTCATTATCTTACATCATCAAAACCTGCTGTGAAAGACCAGACTTTACGTATTAATTATAAGTTGAGGTGCAAAGTCAGGCAGAATGCAGTTCAAACAAATATTCATGATGTAAAAATCATCAAATTACATGATTTTTGACCATTAAACTGCCTCTGTGCTGGTAGAGATGTCCCACACTCTTAGAAGAAAAGGTTCTATATAGAACCTGAAAAGGTTCTATATAGAACCTTAAAAGGTTCTATTAGCGCTATGTATTTGGAACCCCTAAAAGGTTCTATACACTTTAAAAAAAAAGGGTTCCTCTGGGTTCTATATAGAACCCTGGGTTCCGTACTTGGCCAATAGAACCTTTTACAAAAAAAAAAACAAAAAAAAATGGTTCTATATAGAACCATTTTGGAGCAAGCGGGGATGGAACCATTTCTGGTTCTAAATAGAACCATTTCTTCCAAGAGTGCATGATAACAAATTTAAACTTTTTGCTAAAATGATTGCGGTGATGATGATGATGACCGCAGGTTTGCGGACAGTCATTCTTTATTACACAGACATTAATGTAAAAAATTAATTTTCTAATGTATTAACTAACAATGTACAATACATTTGTTACAGAATTTATTCATCTTTGTTAATGTTAGTAAAAATGCAGCTGTTCATGTTAGTTCATGGTGCATTAACTAATGCTAACAACTGCAACCTTTGATTTTATTTGTATTAGTAAATGTTGAAATTAATATCAACTAACATTAATAAATGCTGAAGAAGTGTTGTTCATGTTAACTAATGTTAACAAATAAACCTTATTGTAAAACGTTAGCAAAAAATGATACAATGTTCAAAAGTTTGTGGCCGGAAAGATTTTCTTTTTTAATGTTTTTGAAAGAAGTCTCTTATTCTCACCACAGCTGCATTTATTTGATCAGAAATACAGGAAAATAGCAATATTGTGAAATATATTATAATTTAAAACAATTTTAATTAGGGCTGTCAAACGATTAATCGTGATTAATCGCATCCAAAATAAAAGTTTGTACTTACATAATATATGTGGGTGCACTGTGTATAATTATTTTGTATATATATATATATATATAAATACACACACATGCATGTATATTTAAGAAACAAAATATTATTTATATAAAAAATATTGATATTTTACAGTATATACATGAAAATATTTCTTAAATATATACAAGCATGTGTGTGCATTTTGTATATATAAAAAAATAATTATACACAGTGCACCCACATACTGTATATTATGTAAACACAAACTTTTATTTTGGATGCGATTAATCGCGATTAATCGTTTGACAGCCCTAATTTTAATACATTTTAAAATGTAATGGCAAAGCTGCAGAAATCATTCTAATATGCTAATATGATTTGTTGCTCAAAGAACATTTCATATTATAATCAATGGAGACGACATTGTGCTGCTTAATATCTTTGTGGAAACAGTGAAACATTTTTCCCAGGATTCTTTAATGAATAGAAAGTTCAGAAGAACAGCATTTTGCTTTAACGTCAAAGTGTGCAATTTGCATTTCAAACAAATGGCTTTCAGTGGTGAGATTACGATGGCACGGACACAGAAGCAAACGTCTGTCATTATCATTGTGGGAAGTTGCCAAGATGCAAATGGCTTGTGAAATCCACAGTTTATGCAGCAGCAGTGCAGAGGTGAAGAGGTTTCATTCACTGTGTGCAAAACTTGCCTCCAGCACGAACCCTGCTTTAATCACACTATTCACGATATAAATCAAAGTATAGAACATAGCATATAAAACATCTTCCTTGTGCTTTCAGTGTGACGGATCCTCTGAGAAAAAGTGGAACGAGCCTGTGGGTTCCCTGCTTTGAAATGAAACACCTCCATTGTAAAAAAGAAATGCTTAACTTTAAGAATCAAACCAGCACATGACCACCAGACTGAAGAGACTATAAGGGAGTAAACAAGAAGTTAAATATATGTTTGGGGTGCGGATCGGCTATTTATTCCTTAAAGCTCATTACAAACAGATATGAACAACACGGGTATAGAAATTAATAGTTTAGCCTAAATCAATGTAAAATAACTGCACTTTGTTCACTGTAGAAATGAAATATAGTTTAAACTTTAATCTTTGTTAAAGCTGTATTTTGTAGTTTTATTAATGTTAATGACAGAAGGAATATTAGGCTGCCGAACCCTTGCCTTTAAACTTTAAAATTGCCATGAAACAGAATTTGCGATATTCCTTTCTTCCCAATTGTGATGTATATCCAAGTGAAACAAGAATTGATTGAAATGTTTTGGGTTGTTATTGGTTGATCTCATGTGAGTGACGGGTTGTCCCACGCTCGGTAAATGTGTCATCAGAGAAGAGGGAGGGAAAGTTAATTTGATTAAGGATTACGGGCACACTATTATTTTTTTTTAATCAATGATGTGCACAGATAAATCATTAATATTAAATACAACCCATATTACACTACTGCAAAGCCAATTTTGATCCCAAAATGAAAATAAAAATGTATGTTGTACAACATAAATATAGAGCTCTACCTAACTTACTTAGATAAACTAGTGCTAAATATAATCTTAAAAAAAAGGAGGAGACAATTCCTCATTAAGCAATCATACAGCAGTGACAAAACTGAAACCATCTATGGATTGTAATAAGACAGCTTTCAACATTTTAAAATGTCCTGTAATTTGTAATACATTGCCTGGTATGTTTAGCAAGGGGGCCACACTAAAAACTTATTTTTGTATTTTGTAATGAATGTAAACCTAGAAAAATGTACACTGATTGTATGCATCAGTTTACAGAATGACATTATCTACAATCACAACGATATTTTCAATATCCCATTGTTCGTTTTCGTAGTGCAAGTGTTCAACACAAAACACAGCAGGATTCCCTCATGTTTGAGAAATACACCTGCAGAACGAAATGATAAACTACTGAAAGTGCCTACTAGACACCATTTTCCACTATCAAGTAGGTAGACGGATCACTATATTGTAAAACTATATTGAGGGTCGTTTAATTCAGAGGTTCAGTTAATTCAGGCGCTTATCTCGAGCGCACACACACAATGACTGTCTAATGACTGTTGTTATAACACAACAGTATTTATCGCTTCTCCTTTATTCGGAAACCGATTGTTCACTAGAAATGTCGTAAAATATTTGACAGAAACGGAGATGTTTTTTTTGATTGACAGGTACATCTTTTTCTGCTCAAGGTTAGGAACACAACACATACTGTAGCAGGCGGCGAGCAATACACCATAATCAATGTGTAACTCGTATATAAATAAGCATCATAACGCATGCATTCTTTGCATTGCTCTTGTCTTTTTTGGCCTAACTTCCTTTGGGGGAATCCCCCATCTTTTTGAGCCAGATCGCACGGCGTTTGAGGAACTGAGCTGTCAAAAGTGACAATGATCAGACGGGCTGTCATGTCTTACCTTCTCTCGCCTTCAACAGAACAGTGTTGGCCACGATATTCTCGAGCTCCATGTTTCCTGGGTTGCAGGCAGGCACCGCAGGCCCAACCTCGTCGCCGGGTTGGCTATGTGTGTATGTGTGTGTATGTGTGTCCTCCCCCGCTCCCCCCCACGGCGGAATATTATTAACCCTGAGTGACTCTCAGCTCTGCCGTTTCGCTCCTCTGATTCCCCGCCCAGAAGCTTCGGACTGGCGTCGATCGTTGAGCCTACTACGGCAAAGGCTGAGCTCATGAATATTAATGAGACATGCTGACGTTGCTTGGTAACCGACCCGGAGCGTCTTTTTTATTTTGTTTTTATTTTACATTTTTATATTTTTTATTAGTGTCACATCTCATATAATAAACAAATAATTCGCATGCCTCAACAAGAAAATAAAAAAAAAGCATCGGTTTACGAATAAATTAACAATTCCAGAGAGTATCGACCCGGAGCGTCCTGCTTGAACGGTCCGGAACGGTCCTGTGGAAAACAAAAGAAGAATATCTTATAAGAAGAGCATTACTTTACCGCTGTATGTGATTGATTTAACATATAAGAAGAACTGACATATTTTCAGTCAGATGTACAGACTAGTGTAATAACTAGGGCTGTGCAAAAATTAATTGCGATTAATCGCATCCAAAATAAAAGTCTGTGTTTACATACTATATTTGTGTGTGCTGTATATAATTATTTTGTATATATAAAAACACACACACATGCATGTATATATTTAAGAAAATGTGTTATTCATATATAAAATATTTATATTTATATAATATAGATTATATACAGGTATTTATATATACAAAATAATTATATACAACACACACAAATATATTACGTAAACACAGACTTTTATTTTGGATGCAATTAATCGCAATTAATTTTTGCACAGCCCTAGTAATAACAAATGATAGATAGACTAGACGATATTTGAAGGCTTAGATAAATAATAGTCCAAGCTTAACTCTTGAATATTTATAAGATTATGCTGACATACTTTTTTAGAATTATTATAAATAATACTTTTTGGCCACCACTGTGTGTAATATATATATATTATTATTTATAATAATGTCGCTTCTGCTCGCCAAGGCTTCATTTATTTAATTCCAAAATACAGCAAAAACCGTAATATTGTTTTAATGTAATTTATTCCTGTGATCAAAGCTGAATTTTCAGCATCATTACTGAATTTTCAATTTTTAGTGTCACGTGGTCCTTCAGAAATCATTTTTAAATGATGATTGAACAGTTGTGTACAATTTTTAATTTGATATATATATATATATATATATATATATATATATATATATGTATTTGTTTTAATGCTCATTATTGTTGTCCTAATAATGTTTGTACATTTGCTTTATGTAGTAAAAGGTCTATAAAAACCACGTGATCTGCTTAATAGTTTCGTTCTTTTTTAATCAGACTTTTGCATGTTCGTACTTGTCTTTTGTCAAAAACTATAATATGTTTCCGTATCCCCATATATATCTGCTTAATCTTATTCGATGCTTTTTATTATTATTATTATTATTATAACCATATTGTTGAATATATAAGCTGATCGTTGTCTTTTCTTTGATGACATCACTTTTTTTTTTCAGACATGCGGGGTGCCACAACAACAGAATATATGCAGCTCTAAACTTGTATTTACATAAACTGCAGACGAAATGCACTCGTACTTGTGCGTTTTGCAAAGCTTAGTTTATATCTCCATCTAGAGGTAATCGGTTAGGCTATACCTAAGTAATTATTTAAAAGCGATTTTTTTCTAATATAATAATAATAATTATAATAACAATATAATAAATAATAGTAATAGAGTCTTCCATATCCTCACTCTTCTCTATTCGCGATAACAGAATGAAAAATTTGATAACACAATCACTACTAGCAAAGCTCGTGTCTCCATCTTTGACGGCAGGTGGCGCTATGGAACCATCTCGATGCGTTTCCCCTTTGGAGAAGAAGTCGTTACTTCCGCGTTCCTCAAACACGCGTGTTGCAGTGTAAAGACAGTTGTTGACTGGTGTTTTAATTTACAATTATGGGTAAACTCAAGAAAAATAGTAAACGTAACACGTTCGATTACAATAAAAACAAGAAGAACCTGAAAAGGAAGCTAAGAAGAAAGGATAAACCGCTAATTGAATGGTATGTTCAGGGACATGCTAAATGGCTATCTTGTTAAAAATGTTGTTGTTTTTTAAGTTATTGGCCTGGTTTCACATAAAGGGCTTATATTAGGGCTTAGTTACATTTAAGACATGTAGGTATCTTTTATAAACATGCCTTAGAAAAAAAAAAAAAACGAGACAAAACAATGGCACTGACATTAAATACATGACACAAAAGTTTCAATAGAAGTGACATTAAACTAAAACAGTAGTTAACCATTGATGCATGTCAGTACATTTAGCTGTATGGTACACTTTAGCCATATTTCAGTACAAGTAATTATTACATAAAGATGTATTTTTGCATGTTTTGTTGCATTTAATTGAGTTAACACATTTTAATTTAATTACAGTTAACTTGAGATTAATTGTCCGAAAACATTGCAGTCATTTAGCTGAATTCTTTATAAGAATTTTATTTTTTAATCCTTTGTGGGTCAATTTAAAACAGTTACTCCAAAGTCCTCAAAAAATGGTCATTTTTTTTTTAGCACAGACTTTATTTTAAAGAGAACCTGTGGCATATTATTGTTGAATTTTATATGAAATATATATTTAATAACAAATATATGAAGATATGAAGAGTTCAAATGCAAAAGCCTCTAAGTGCAATTTGAAATTTTCTTCTAGAATGGTCATTTTTATCAAGCCTGTATATTAAAGTTCAGTAATTTCACTTAAATGACAATGAAGATTACCTATTAATTGTCATTTGAGTGAAATTACTGAACTTGAATATACAAGCTTGATAAAAATGATCATTCTAGAAGAAAATTTAAAATGGCACTTAGAGGCTTTTGCATCTGAGCTCTTTATAGCGGTTTAAAAATCAAAGCCATACATCGAAACAAAAGTTTATATCTATATGGGGGTGAGTAAATTATCAGCAAAAGTTTTTTTTTTTTTTTTTTTTTTTTTTTTTTTTTTTTTTTTTTTAAGTTAACTACTCATTTAAGGTTCTGAATGCAACTATTGTGTACCTAGTGTAAAATAGATTTATTAAAGGAGGACGAAATTAAAATTCCAATTAAAAAAAACAGGAAAAAGACATAAATGTCCTTAAGGATGCTCAAGGGTTAGTCTTTTCACAAGGGTGCTGTCATTTGAAACATCTGTCGTTGACTTTTACTCTACAATGTTATGAAAATGAAACGGGTTATCTAACAAGTCCTCAGATACGCAAAGCTTGGGATGAACACAAAACAGTGAAGCAAAATCTTCAAGACATGGGGCTGTCAGCTGGGACCAAGGGCATGCTTCCTATTAAACCTAAAAAGGCAAGTAGCTTGAATCACGGTTACAGTGTGTTTCTACAAATACCGCCTGATCGCGACGACCAATCGCTTTAATCTGATGTTTCAGGACACGAAAAGTGACCCAACGGAGGCAGTTGTGTTGAAACCCTATGTCATAAAAGGTACGTTTTGAAACCAGCGCTTAAGAATGAGATGTTGTAATATGTTCATGCACTGCCGATATGATTTGGTTTCTGAATCTCGCCTGCAGAAATGGAGGCTGAGGCCAGTCTCCGTGGGAAAGACAGAACCACGTGCTCCACCGACATGATTGAATATGTTCAACACATGGTGAAGGAACACAATGAGGATTACAAGGTCAAAGAGAGCCGTATATATATATCCATGATCCTTCTTGTGCACAAGTAACACTCTTTAGACTGATCATGCTTTATTGACGTTTCAGGCGATGGCACGGGACGAGAAGAATTACTACCAGGACACGCCGAAGCAGATCAAGCGGAAAGTGGAATTATTCAAACGGTGTCATCCTGACGAGTATGCCGCGTTCATTGCGTCTCTGCAATCTCAGAAGTCTACGTGATGTCAGTGTGGAGACACTGTCCGGCAAAGTTTATATCCAACCTGCTTGTGATTTTTATTATTTTTTTAAAGGGATAGTTCACTTTGAAATTAATTTTTGGTATGTTTTATCTTACCTCAAGGGCATCCGAGATGTAGGTGTCTTTGTTTTTCGCAGTAGTTTCAATTTTGATATTTTTAGGTTAAAGCGTTCTTGTGTGTCAGTCATATAATGGAGGTCTATGGTCACCACCTCAAAGAGCATGAACAGAGAAGTCCAGATTAAACATAATTTAATGACTCATTAATGTAAGTACACATTGATGGCCTAAGACACGAAACGAGCGGTTTGTGTGAGAAAACAAGTGATCTGAGGGTGCAGGTGCTTTGTGGGTAAAAACGATATAAATACTGTTGGTTTTCTTACACAAACCGCTCGTTTCGTGTCTTAGGCCATCAATGTGTACTTACATTTACGAGTCATTAAATCATGTTTAATTTGGACTTCTCTGTGCATGCTCTTTGAGGTGGTGACCATAGACCTCCATTATATGACTGACCTAAAAATATCAAAATTGAAACTACTGCGGAAACAAAGACACCTACATTTTGGATGCCCTTGAGGTAAGATAAAACATACCAAAAATTAATTTCAAAGTGAACTATCCCTTTAAGGGATCCTGAAGAGTGTGATTGGCTGGTTTCGGTGTGCTTGTTTAAAGAGCTAAACTCTGCAGGACTGGTGAAAGCGGTGTTGAAGACCTCTAAGGAACAGTTACTGTCTACTATGGCATCTTCAAGAACATGTAAACCTTTAATTGTTTGTATTTGTAGATGTATATAAGCTTTGCATTTGTAAGTGTATGTTGTGGAGTGAAATGCAGACATGTATAAACTCATAAATTACAATTCATTCTGACTTTTTTAATGGGTATGTCTTGTGTGTTTTGGCAAATACATAGGATTGAAAACAACAATCTGGGACAGTGCGACATGAAGGAAAAATCTGGGGTATGTTCAGCCATATCGAAATAATTTAGAGGTGTTTTTAAAGAGCTTTATTGTGTTCATACACTACCGTTAAAAAGTTTCGGGATAGTATTTTTAATGTCTTTTAAAAATCTTCTGCTCACCAAGGCTGCATTTATTTAATTGAAAATACAGTAAAAAAAAGCAATATTATGGAATATTTTTACATTTTAAAATAACTGTTTCCTAAATTAATATATTGTAAAATGTCACTTATTCCTTTGATCAAAGCTGAATTTTCAGCATTATTACGCCAGTCTTCAGTAACTATGTTTCCATCCAAAGGTATGGATTTATCTTGTGTAAACAGTTGTAACATTTGGCGATAAAGTAGTTTCCATATGTTCAAGAGAACAAACTATCACAGAAATTGGCTCACAAGCCGGCGTTTTAACTTGTCACCAGCATTGTAAATCCTGCAAAGTGTATTTTTAATATTTTCATTAAATATATAAGTACATTGCTGTATGTACAGTTGAAACACTATACTTTCTATTATATTACTTTTGCATCAAATTACAAAAAGATCTAAATACCACTAGTTTGTAATGCTTTTTGACGCAGTTCTCGTCTGACTGCCAATCTCTATATATTTTCCCCCGTTTTAAAAGTTCCCCTATTGTGGAAAATATATTTAATGTAGTCTCACATTCACCGCTATAGAAGTTTACCCAACTATTATGACGACTTCTGCTTCTGAGAAACCTGGAAATGTGCATGGGGAAATGTTTCGTCCTTTAATCAATCACACAGATTTCTATTGAAATTACAGGATTTTGCCTGTAAAATTTCACTGAAAAATGGCGAATGTGACCGCAAAATTGATTACACCAACATTAGGATAAATAATGTTTTATTAAAATATAATCAAAGTCTTTTTTTATCTGACATGTCAATTATTTTCTGCAGTACATTGCCAAAATGACGTTGGGTGTTAAATTCTGTAGTGCTCCGAGAGACACTTGTCGCTTTATTTTATGTCACGTGCTCCATAGCATGGTTGTAAATGAGTTAAAATAAAAAAATCTTGACTCGAAATCCTCACAGGACTATAATTGCACTGCATTTTCATTACAAAACTGACTTTTATTTTATTTGTCCATCTATCTCCAGGGTAGGAGTTTCCGTAAGTAATTTGCAATTAATATGGGGTAAATGAGCTGTATTTCAAGAGACTTTTCATATAGTTGTTCTTTCTATCTGAGGTATCCACTATCAACAGCACAATCTGAAACGCTGGGGGCAAAAAAGCGTTCAAGGATTAGTTTTAATCACTACTGGAATGTCCCTATTTCAGCAAAAAAAAAAAAAGATTTCTCTTTAAACAATGTTTTTTTCCATTGTGGCATTATTGCCATGATAATTACAGACGTAATTATCTGTAATTACAGACATGCCCTAAATTCTCATATCAATAAAATAAATAAATAATAATTTGTCCTGAAGTATAAACTTATTTTTAAATTAATTTGTATTTAAATCAGACAATTCATTATATACACATATATGCACACAGATATTTATATATACACATACATTCATATATACACATCATGGCCAAACAAAAACAAAAAAAGTCAGTGTTTGGATTTCCATAGGCTAATACTTAAGAGTCAATGATTGGATAATTATTGCAGTGATTTCCAATAATTTCCAACATTAACTTAATAACTAAGCATCAAATCATCATATTAGAGTGATTTCTGTAGGATCATGTGACTCTGAAGACTGGAGTGATGATGCTGAAAATTCAGCTTTGATCACAGGAATTAAAAGTATATTAAAATTAGAATAAATTCTAGTTTTTATCTAGTTTTAAATGTAAGTATTTACATAAGAGACTTCTTATGTAAGAGTCTTCTTTCAAAATAAGAGACCATAAGAGACTTCTTTCAAAAAACATTAAAAATAGTAATGTTACCAAACCTTATTTTTGACCGGTACTGTATATATATATAGCGTTTCCAGGCTAAATACTTCCTGTTGCAAGCAGGAGAACTTGTCAGCAATACATTAGTTTGTTATTGGAAATATGACTCCACATGCAAAGATAAAACACTCTTTGTGATACTGAATATACTCATTGTGCACTGTAAGTAACTAGCAGCAATAATACCCACATTAGACTCGTTTCGAAAAAATAGTGTTTGTTCAACTCCTTAAGTAGCTTTATCCTGACGGAAACGTTCCTTACGTCTCGCACGATTCGAGGAAGAAAGCCATACATGGAAAGCTCCCTCGTTATGAAATATCCCTTTGCTAGTCTTTAATCGCACAAGCGGTCACACCAGTGTCAGAAGCAGGTCCTGGAAGTGTTGGAGGCCGTCAGATCCCGACTGCGCTTCCAGCAGGAAGAGCTTCCTCTGATCCGCCACAGAGCTCAGGGAAAGAGCCTCGCGCAGCTCCGGCACGCTAACAGCATCAGGCTTATCCTAGCGAGGGTATAAAAAGCATTTTAGTCAAGATTCACAGTGAAACAAAAACCAGGGAGCTTACTACTCTATTAAAGGTATAGTTCAAAAGTGAATATGCCTTACTTTAGCGGAAAACAAAACAAACACTTTGGTCCTATAGAATCGCATGTGAACGCCATCAGTGTTGATCACAGGTTCAGTTTAAAGTCTGTTTAGAGACATTTGATATACATTTTTACCGTACAGTTCCTGTAAATCCGGCCTCTAGTTCATAAACGCCAGAGGAGAACTGGCCCCCGACTGAACCTGGGTTCTCCCAAGGTTTTTTTTTTCCATCCATTGGGTCATCTGATGGAGTTTTAGGACACCATTGGGTCACCTGATGGAGTTTTAGGACACATTTAGGTCACTTGATGGAGTTTTAGGACACCATTAGGTCACTTGATGGAGTTTTAGGACACCATTGGGTCACCTGATGGAGTTTTAGGACACATTTAGGTCACTTGATGGAGTTTTAGGACACCATTGGGTCACCTGATGGAGTTTTAGGACACATTTAGGTCACTTGATGGAGTTTTAGGACACCATTAGGTCACTTGATGGAGTTTTAGGACACCATTAGGTCACTTGATGGAGTTTTAGGACACCATTGGGTCACCTGATGGAGTTTTAGGACACATTTAGGTCACTTGATGGAGTTTTAGGACACCATTGGGTCACCTGATGGAGTTTTAGGACACATTTAGGTCACTTGATGGAGTTTTAGGACACCATTGGGTCACTTGATGGAGTTTTAGGACACCATTGGGTCACCTGATGGAGTTTTAGGACACATTTAGGTCACTTGATGGAGTTTTAGGACACCATTAGGTCACTTGATGGAGTTTTAGGACACCATTGGGTCACTTGATGGAGTTTTAGGACACCTTTGGGTCACTTGATGGAGTTTTAGGACACCATTGGGTCACTTGATGGAGTTTTAGGACACCATTGGGTCACCTGATGGAGTTTTAGGACACATTTAGGTCACTTGATGGAGTTTTAGGGTCACTTGATGGAGTTTTAGGACACCATTGGGTCACCTGATGGAGTTTTATGACACATTTAGGTCACTTGATTGAGTTTTAGTGTCACTTGATTGAGTTTTAGGGTCACTTGATGGAGTTTTAGGGTCACTTGATGGAGTTTTAGGACACCATTGGGTCACCTGATGGAGTTTTAGGACACATTTAGGTCACTTGATGGAGTTTTAGGGTCACTTGATGGAGTTTTAGGACACCATTGGGTCACCTGATGGAGTTTTAGGACACCATTGGGTCACTTGATGGAGTTTTAGGACACCATTGGGTCACTTGATGGAGTTTTAGGACACCATTGGGTCACTTGATGGAGTTTTAGGACACCATTGGGTCACTTGATGGAGTTTTAGGACACCATTGGGTCACTTGATGGAGTTTTAGGACACCATTGGGTCACCTGATGGAGTTTTAGGACACATTTAGGTCACTTGATGGAGTTTTAGGGTCACTTGATGGAGTTTTAGGACACCATTGGGTCACCTGATGGAGTTTTATGACACATTTAGGTCACTTGATTGAGTTTTAGTGTCACTTGATTGAGTTTTAGGGTCACTTGATGGAGTTTTAGGGTCACTTGATGGAGTTTTAGGACACCATTGGGTCACCTGATGGAGTTTTATGACACATTTAGGTCACTTGATTGAGTTTTAGTGTCACTTGATTGAGTTTTAGGGTCACTTGATGGAGTTTTAGGGTCACTTGATGGAGTTTTAGGACACCATTGGGTCACCTGATGGAGTTTTAGGACACATTTAGGTCACTTGATGGAGTTTTAGGGTCACTTGATGGAGTTTTAGGACACCATTGGGTCACCTGATGGAGTTTTAGGACACCATTGGGTCACTTGATGGAGTTTTAGGACACCATTGGGTCACTTGATGGAGTTTTAGGACACCATTGGGTCACTTGATGGAGTTTTAGGACACCATTGGGTCACTTGATGGAGTTTTAGGACACCATTGGGTCACTTGATTGAGTTTTAGTGTCACTTGATTGAGTTTTAGGGTCACTTGATGGAGTTTTAGGACACCATTGGGTCACTTGATGGAGTTTTAGGACACCATTGGGTCACCTGATGGAGTTTTAGGACACCATTGGGTCACCTGATGGAGTTTTAGGACACCATTGGGTCACTTGATGGAGTTTTAGGACACCATTGGGTCACCTGATGGAGTTTTAGGACACCATTGGGTCACTTTATAGAGTTTTAGGAGACCATTAGGTCACCTGATGGAGTTTTAGGACACCATTGGGTCACTTGATGGAGTTTTTTCGGTTCCTTGCCACTGTTGCCTTTGGCTTGCTCAGTTGGGGATATTCAAATTAATTAACCAATCATTAATCCCCTTGATCAGCTCTACCAAACGTGGATGTTTTTCCACCAAGAAACGAACATTGTTATCATGTTTAGATTGATACTGTGAAGCTGCTTTGATTGTGAAAAGCGCAGCGCTATATAAATATACTTGACTTGACAGTGCAGCTTTGGAGCTGTTTTATTGTATGGGCAAAACATATTTCTTCAAAATAGGGTGAACTATCCCTTTAACTAGAGGGGCAAAAAAACAGAAAAACACAGTGGAAATCAATATGAAGCCTTTCCGACACTAAACAGGGTTAAAGTTCAACTATGAACTGAGGCTTTTGGTCACCTGCTTGTTTCCCAAGACCACCACTGGAAGATCAGTGTCTGCTTTCAGTAAGCGATGGAGCTCGTCTTTGGCCTCAGGGAGCCGGCCTCGATCGGAGGAGTCCACCACGTACACCAAGATGTGTGTTTTCCTTAGGTAATCCACCCAGTACATCCGCAAGTCTTTACCACCTCCAACTGATGAGACAAGGTGATCGAGGGATAAACGGTAATGTTTTATTACTGCCATAAACACAGAAGAACAGGCTTTACGCATTAAAGAGCATGCACAGAGAAGTCCAAATTAAACATGATTTAATGACTCGTGAATGTAAGTACACATTGTGTGAGAAAACCAACAGTATTTATTACTTAGGCCATCAATGTGTACTTACATTCACGAGTCATTAAATCATGTTTAATTTGGACTTCTCTGTGTGTGCATGCTCTTTGAGGTGGTGACCATAGACCTCCATTATATGACCGACAAATAAATATCAAAATTGAAACTACTGCGGAAACAAAGACACCTACATCTTGGACGCCCTTGAGCGAAGATAAAACATATCAAAAATTAATTTCAAAGTGAACTGTCCCTTTAAGTACTCTCTAAAATATGCTATCTTTCACAAAGGTGCGCCGGAGGAAAGGGTGATCCGGCACCAATTCGTACTTTCCAGGAAGTCCAGCTGGCACGCAGGTGTATGTACGCTGATGAAGTTGAAGCCGCGAGTGGGCTTTCGGCGGCCCGTCCTGTGGCCCGCTCCACTCAGACCCTGCAGAACACTGCTCTTACCGGCGCCGTCCAACCCGAGAACAAGCACCTGCTTCTCACTGCGCTCCTCCTCTTCCTCCTAAACATACACACATTCATGGAAGAGCAGGCAGGGAAATGAGCTGGATTTAAAGCATGGATTTTAGCACAGGGATTAATTTTGCAATTTCTGCAAATAGTCAAAGCCTTTGCCATCATTAATTAGGGTATTAGTTGTGTAATAACAGGCAGACCGACAACGTTTCTGTTACTTTGGCTATTCTGTTGCTGTTGCAGAGAGGAAAAAACGGTTTTTAACAATAATAATAATATAATTTTCCCTTTCATGTCCAAGAAGCACTTTGTAATAATGTTTTAGTGGCACTGTCTATTCATGATGAATAATCCATATACTTAACTGTTCACAGGTTTGACTCAAAGGAACAACTGAACATCCCCTGCAAGCAAGATTTACTCTTCATATATTATCTAATATTACTATTTAGTATAAAAATGTCCATATTTATTGATTATATGATTTTATATCACGATACGTAAATTCTGATATTTCTGATATTCATGCTCATCTAAACACAGTAATGTTTTAATCATAAGCAATAATTCGTTTGGAACAGTTGTTTTGTTCTCGGGTCAGCTGGGTATTACACTACAGTTAAAAAGCATTACAAATAAATAGAAATGAATAGAATTACTTTTATATCATCTAGATACTGTGACTTCTCAAAATAGAATCCAAAATCACACAGTCGCTATATACGCAGTGTGAACAGTTGAATTAACTGAAAGTCCCTTGATGATTGGCTCCATCAGTCACGCGCGACAAGCGGTCTCATAAAAACAGGAACTATTTCTTTGGTGTCGTACTAACCTCTCGAAACGTGCAGTAGTGTGACTCTGGTGTCCATACCCGTCTTTTATAGAAGACATTGAGCGCGATAAACAGCGCGGTCCCGACCGCAGCCATCGCGGCGCTGAACGCCACGGAGATATGACGCAGAACAACCATAAGCGCACCTGAACCTGGACCTGAAGAGAAGTGTGTGTGTGTGTGTGTGTGAGCGAGCAGAGCGCGAGCTGCTGCCTTTGCTCTCTCCAGTGCAGCACGTGATCCGCCCTGGATTGTTTTGAAAAGCACGCGCCCAGTTTCAGTCGAGGGGCGGAGAACCTTCACTTCTTGGTTTTAAAAATGTTTTATAAGTAATTCTTTTTTTTTTTTTTTTTTACAGTTCAATTTAATAATTCTGCTGTCCATAATTTATGTTGGAATGTGGTGTGTGTGCCAGTGTCACTTTAACTATGGTGTAGGCCTATATTGAAACATATTTTTCGGTTCAAAAACAGACTACAAAACTAACCATGGGACAGAAAAAATATTTTATTATTTGTTTTAGTTTAAACTTACCTAATAAGTGATGCATTATCTCCTACTTGCCGTTGGAGGGCGTTGTTTAGTTGAAATCTGGGGAACTTGTGTTGACAATATTATGTGTTGACATGAATTATTATGCACCTCCATAACTTCCGGATTAACCTTTGTTTTGCATTGCTTGAACTTTTCTGTTTCAAGGGAGTTTAATTTTTTTTTTTAAAAACAATCATCCTAGTATCAAATGACACATTATTACAACTTTTATATTGTGCTATTTTCTTTATTCCATCTTTTTTATGTAATAAAGAGTGTCAAAATAAGGGAAAATGTATACTTTGCATTTTTAAAGAACTTTTTTTAAAGTCGTATTTTCTATTAGTTTGGTTCGCATGTTTAGCATTTATGACAAATAACCACTATCCCCAATAGATTCCCAGCAATCATTTTAAAGAAAGTTTTGAGTCAAAAAATAAATTATATTTGTTTTATATTTTAATTAATTAATTAATTACACCATTTTAAGAAATTATGTTTTTTGAGTTTTATTAAGTGAATTGAATAATAAAAAAACACGATTGTGATAAAATGAAAATGAACCCATTTTACCCATGAAAATGATAAAATGTTATTACACTCACACATCATTATCATCAGAGTTAGGTAAATTTACTTTTTAAGGTTATGCATTATGTTTTGCATTACTCCTTAAACAAGTAACTGATTGTGTTACTATGTTACCTTTTATGTAAAGTAATGTGTACCATTACTTTTGTGTTACTTTTCCTCAGCTTGTACAGTAGAGGGCGACGCTCAAACAACCCTTTCAGCTGTGCTGCCATTCTGGGTGAGATATTTGTGCAATTTAACATATTTAATTACTGCAGGTTTGCAATAATATTCTGAGTTTGAATTTCACAGTTTTTATTCATTTTGAGAAATACTGAATCGATTTTTGGCCGATTTCGAATTAGTAAATTTACTCTTATGAATATTAAATTCACCGAAAATGTACAGAAGTAGTTTTTGACTCAAAATATCGGATAACGTGTTTGTTAGTGCTCTGCTACCAGAGGGACTACGGCCACCATCACCTGTGTGACGTCATCCACTCCAACCGCAGCATAGCGACCGAGCTTGACTACGGGGGAGAACCGCCGCACACAGACACTTAAAGGAAAACACAACATTTGGAAACAAATGAGAAAGAAACGCGCTACTTTTTTTCAAAGAAATTGCCGAAATGCAGCGGAGGTGATAGGAATACATCGGCAAAACACGAAGATACGGAATACGATTGTGTGGAGTAACTAACTGTTTGCGGTGCCTGTAATACAGCGAGCTTTTGGGCTAACAAGCTAGCACAGTTGTCGCTAAAACATGGTGGGCAGACACTGAGCGAAAAAACCCACCATAGACTCGCTCATATGTGGATAATACTGGAATATTAGCTCTATTTTCTGCTCGGAGGGAATTGTGTGGGCTTTAAAATCGACTTTTGACTTCTTTTTCTCGGAGGAAAACTCTCGCGCACGACCTTTGAAAGTTTTTTGACGTCTCGCGCAAGTTCACCATCCATCAATCTCCGCGAGGATGGGATCGACTGTTTGATGAGCGAGAATGCACAAGAAACGAGCAGTTTCTGAACACAAAAGCGCAACTCCTGCGGCAAACTTACGCGATTCAGAGCATCACGCCCTCGTCCATTCATTTAACAGCGTTTAACAACAATGCTCGGTGTCGCCTGCACGAATTGAACTGGGATATCGGAACACGTATGATATGGAATACATCTGTCAGTGGTTAATTAATGGCACTTTCCTTATGCGTGGGGTTTAACTTTTTTGGACTAGTCCACGCAAAGCAACACATGGTTTGCTTTCAAATCAACTTAGAAGACTTACAGAGCAAATTACATGGAGACTAGTTGGTCATGCCAAGGAAGGAGTTACCATTGCCAGAGGGTTGGGAAGAGGCCCGAGATTTTGACGGGAA
The DNA here is from genome assembly GCF_016745375.1 of Pimephales promelas. The sequence continues at coordinate 14,120,278 of NW_024121210.1, forward strand.
AGTCTATTATATAGACCATATAAATCAAGCCACCAGTTGGATTGACCCAAGGGATAGGTATGTGTTGAGCTACTGGGAATGCGTACTTGCTTCCTCTTCAGTATACAGATGCATGCTGAGTCCATTACTGTTTGTTCACTGAATGTGTTCTTCTTTAAATCTTCAATTCAGTGTTGAACTACTGCTTTGTTTCACTTGAACCCATGATCAGTGCTACTTAAGTCTTCCTGGACTTTAACACAAAATCTGTGCTGGAATGCTTAAGATTATGTTCGAGGTTTGGTATGTGCACTGGGGTGTTTTTCCTTCCCTCCTTTGGATTTTCAGTTATTTACAGCGTGCACAGAAATGGAAAGATGATAGCAAACAGACCGCATATTTGTCCTCTTTGTGTGGTGCAACTGGTTTGCCTGTAGCCAGGAAATCAAGATGGCAGAAAGTTGTAAACAAGTACCTGGGACACATTCCTGAGCATTGCAGGCAAGGTGCAGGACGGGGTCAAAGTGCACCCGAGCTGTGCAAACTTTAACAGAATGGTCAAATAGTTTTTGATGCCTTCCACACTTGTTTGCACGGTATAAGAGCCAAAAAATACAAATTAAATTCTGTCATCTTTTGCTCGCCCTCATGGCATTCCAAACCAGAGTGACTTTCTTCTGGAATACAAATAAAGATATTTTGAAAAATATTAAATATTTGATGATATTTCTCTGTGTGTGATAAAAACAAACAAAAAAACAACATTTTTTTATATGCATACATTGAAAGTATGCAATGCTGCTTTAGACAGCACAGACTTTCATTGTATGGACAAAAACAGTTGAAATATTTTAAAAATACCTTCATTTGTGTTTCATAGAAGAAAGTATGTCATACATGTTTGGAATGACATTAGGATGTTTTTTTGTGTTAGTCAGTGTGTATAAATAAATGGAGTTAGAAATACATGCATGTATATAAATATATTATTTTATATTTAATATTTTATAGGCAGAATACATGCACATATATATATATATATATATATAATATTTCTGCCTTTATATAATGTAAAATATTTAAAATATAAAATGTAAAAATAATATAATATACATAAAATAATAATAATATAATATAATAATAACTTTTCTATTTTAGTAAACTAATTTATTTATGTGATGAAAGCTGAATTTTCTGTATAATTACTCCATTTTTCAGTGTCACATGATCCTTCAGAAATCACTATAATATGCTCAAGAAATATTTCTGATTATTACCAATGTTGAAAACAGTTTTTGCTGCTTCATAGTTTTGTGGGAACCATAATAATGGGGGTTCATTGAAAATTAAAAAAAAAGTTAAATGAACATAATTTATTTGAAATAATATTTTAATGTTATGTATGTCTTTATTTTCAATTCAGTTCAGATCAATTTAATGCACCCCTGCTAAATTAAATTAAAATGTGTGTATATATATATATATATATATATATATATATATATATATATATATATATTAGGGCTGTCAAATGATTAATCTCATCCAAAATAAAAGTTTGTGTTTACATAATATATGTGCGTGCACTGTGTATAATTATTTTGTACATATAAATACACATACATGCATGTATATTTAAGAAAAAAAATATTTATATGTAAAATATTTATATTTATATATAATATAAATTATACAAACTTTTATTTTGGATGCGATTAATCGTTTGACAGCCCAAATATATATATAACCCAACTTTTGAATTTTAGTGTATCACTTTTCATTAAAAAAAAATAGGAAGTCAGGTTCAATTAAATTCAGATCAATGTAATGCATCCCTGCTAAATTAAAGTACTAGTATATATATATATATATATATATATATATATATATATACCCCAACTTTTGAATTGTAGCGAATCACTTTTCCATAAAAAAACTGTTCTCATCATCATGTAGACTGAAGAGTAATGATGCTGAAAATTCAGTTTGGCATGTCACTGTAATAAATGACATTTTAAAATACATCTCTCACATTTAGTGATATTTCACAATGTAACTTGTTTTTACTTTGATAATTGAAATGCAGCCTTGGTGAAAACAAGACACTTCTTTCAAAAACAGAAACTAAAATCTTAATTATTCTAAACTTTTGACCTGTTGTGCATGCATGTGAAATTTTGATGTCAAATGAATAAGAAATATTTAAGATAAATCAATAAATGATGACAGATTTTCGGACCTCTCTCTTATTCCGATGTCATGAGGTCGAGCAACCGCACGGAAACAAAAGCTGAGGCTCAACAGACGTCTGCGCGCTCATGGCTGGTCTGTTATTGCACAGTGTGGTGCATCAAAGGCGCTGATTAAAAATGACAAATATTTCCAATCCTGACCTAAAACTGTCATCAGACGCCGCTTCTCTTCTCCACTGCTGAGCAACAGGGAGCTCTGATGTTTAGCTCTTCTTGGTAATCAGCTCCATTTGACTGCGTTCTTAAGGCTAATGCTCACAGCCCGCCCTCCAGTCATTCATTAATTATAATATTAATAATAATAATGATAATGTGCTGCTTGAGATTGTTAAACAAATCTGAGGTTTTGGTTGAGTAATTACATGCATTCAAAGTGTTGGTATTAGTAATGATCTTGTTTGTCTGGCAGAGTTTGGCTTGTTGACATCACATCATTATTGCTTTTGTTCAGTACTGGCAGGCTAAATCAGTTTTGTGTGTTGCCATACTGAGATTATGTCGTTTGTTTCTAGTTTTCAGTGCATCTATTCACCGCTGGCCGCTCTGTCATCTTTTTTGGATCCAGATATTTAAGATTACATGGATCCATAAGTACAAATTGAAGTATGAGTAATTGAAATCTAATCACTGATTGTTATTGCTGTAGTTTTCTGTGGTGACATCATCATGCTCGGGGGAAGTGTGTCCTGAACCCTGACCCCACGTCGCTCTCTCACCTCTACACTTTCCTGTTTAGCACATCTGTGTACTAATATTAAAGCTAAATGTATTATTTTATGCTTTTATGAGAACAACAATAATACAATACAATGCACTCTTCCCCCTTAAAGGAGTAGTTCACTTTTAAAGAACTTTTGCTGATAATTTACTCGCCCCCGTGTCATCCAAGATGTCCATGTCTTTCTTTCTTCAGTCGAAAATAAATTAAGGTTTTTGATGAAAACATTCCAGGATTTTCTCCATATAATGGACTTCAATGGGAACCAAACGGTTCAAGGTCCAAATGAGAGTTTCAGTGCAAACTGTTCAAAGGGCTTTAAACGACTCCAGACGATGAATAAGGGTCTTATCAAGCGAAATAAAAAAAAGTTTAAATTTTATACTGTGATGTGACTCTCCTGTTCGAACTCGTTCATCAAAATGAATGAATCTTTTCCCGAGTCAACTCGTTCGTTTCGTTCGTTGAATGAACCAAATGACATGAAAAAAAGATTTGTTCATTTTGACGAACGAGTTCGAACAGGAGAGTCACCTCACAGAACAGAGCAAGGCGAACATTTGAGCTTATAAAGCTTAAACTTTGTTATTTATTTTTAAAATGGCTGCTCATTTCGCTTGATAAGACCCTTATTCATCGTCTGGAGTCGTTTAAAGCCCTTTGAACAGTTTGCACTGAAACTGTCTTTTGGACCCCATTGAAGTCCATTATATGGAGAAAAATCCTGGAAATTTTTCATCAAAAACCTTCATTTCTTTTCGACTGAAGAAAGAAAGACATGGACATCTTGGATGACACAGGGGTGAGTAAATAGATTTAATAGATTTTAATAGATTAGATGAGGATGTTCAGTAGTGCTCTCAGACTTTGACGAGAATCGAATGCCTCACATTTGTTTTCTTTGCAAACTCGCTCATAAATGCGGAGAAAGCATTCCTGTGGGCCGCCCACATGTCCCACACTGTTTTGTTTTGCCTCAGCGTGACGTGCTGAAAACATGCGCTCAGGTGGATGGAATGTAATCTCTCTGATAGGAGACGGTCGTCGGGGTGTAGCAGCGCACTTTTACTGTCGGACCTTGAGCGCTGCTGGTTGGAGCCTCATAAATGACTCGGGGAATTTATGGAGTGCGCTGAATGAAAGCGTCTGACTCATCGTTGAGCTATGTCCTGTGTTTGCACTCGGCACATTAGACCGTGGGTTCTGGGTCTTCATAGGGTCGCTAGAGCTTCTCTGCAGTTCTGCATCACAAAAGCATATTCATTCTGCCCGTTCCTAATCGTTCTAATGTGGGAATCTCAACGGCATGCTTTGTGATCTCAGGGTTAAGCCTAGAGTTTAAGGTGAGCCATAAATGAGTCTGAAGATGAAGAAGATGAGCGTTTCCCACTGCGGCCGTGGTCTTTGTCACGTTGTCGAAGTTTCTCCGAGTTAAATTTAGCACAGGCTGGTGGGGGTCTCTCAGCACAGTTTCATTATTCATAACATGAAAAAGGAGCTAGTTCAGTTTCACCTTCTTTGAAAGTCTTGAATCGACAGGGGAAGACAACAGCTCTTGCTCGTTCGCTGAACACGACTGGGAGATGATGTGAACCAAACACAGCATGCCTACACTATATGACTGCATTTACACTGCAGGTCTTGATGCACAAATCCGATTTTCTGACTATATCTGATTTTTTTGACGACATCATCTATCTATCTATCTATCTATCTATCTATCTATCTATCTATCTATCTATCTATCTATCTATCTATCTATCTATCTATCTATCTATCTATCTATCTATCTATCTATCTATCTATCCGTCTATCTATCTATCTATCTATCTATCTATCTATCTATCTATCTATCTATCTATCTATCTATCTGTCTGTCTGTCTGTCTGTCTGTCTGTCTGTCTGTCTGTCTGTCTATCTATCTATCTATCTATCTATCTATCTATCTATCTATCCGTCCATCATTCCATCCGTCTATCTATCTATCTATCTATCTATCTATCTATCCATCTATCCATCTATCCATCTATCCGTCTATCATCTATCCGTCTATCTGTCTGTCTGTCTGTCTATCTATCTATCTATCTATCTATCTATCTATCTATCTATCTATCTATCTATCTATCTATCCATCTATCCATCTATCCGTCTGTCCGTCTATCTGTCCGTCCATCCATCCATCCATCTATCTATCTATCTATCTATCTATCTATCTATCTATCTATCTATCTATCTATCTATCTGTCTGTCTGTCTATCTGTCTGTCTGTCTGTCTGTCTGTCTGTCTGTCTGTCTGTCTGTCTATCTATCTATCTATCTATCTATCCGTCCATCATTCCATCCGTCTATCTATCTATCTATCTATCTATCTATCTATCTATCCATCTATCCGTCTGTCCGTCTATCTGTCCGTCCATCCATCCGTCCGTCCATCTATCCATCTATCTATCTATCTATCTTTCTATCCATCTATCTATCTGTCTGTCCGTCCGTCCGTCCGTCCGTCCATCCATCCATCCATCCATCCATCTATCCATCTATCTATCTATCTATCCATCGATCTATCCATCTATCCATCTATCCATCTATCCATCCGTTGAGAAAGTTTCCATCCATCCAGTTGTGAGAAAATGTTGTGCATCATTTGCTTGCAGATGCCATTTGGTTTGATATTTAGCTTCTTATGCAATACATTTACATATTGCATGTAGCTTAATGTGACTTTTTTTGTGTGGAAATGGTTTAATCCTTTTAATATGCTGCACAAATCAGATTTATTGTGGAATGTTCCTGATAATCTGAGGAGCAGAGAGCTGAATGTATTGCGTAACCCTCCGGCTGTAGAAAACACTCCTCTCAAAGTCTGAAATGGGGAAATATGACATTCCTAGGAAAACAATGAACACAAACGTAAATCTTTTGCAGTGGTTGGGGAAAAAGTTTTCTAAATATTACAAAAGCTACATTTGTGATAAATGATTAAACCACTTTGAAATTAATTTTTGGTATGTTTTATCTTCCCTCAAGGGCATCCAAGATGTAGGTGTCTTTGTTTCCGCAGTAGTTTCAATTTTGATATTTTTAGGTCAAACCGTTCTTGTGTGTCAGTCATACTATGGAGGTCTATGGTCACCACCTCAAAGAGCAGCACAGAGAAGTCCAAATTAAACATGATTTAATGACTCTTAAATGTAAGTACACATTGATGGCCTAAGACACGAAACGAGCGGTTTGTGTGAGAAAACCAACAGTATTTATAACGTTTTACCTCTTGTAACCACAGCCACAAAGCGCCCACGCCCTCAGATCACTTGTGAATACAAGAGGTAAAAACGATATAAATACTGTTGGTTTTCTCACACAAACCGCTCGTTTCGTGTCTTAGGCCATTAATGTGTACTTACATTTACGAGTCATTAAATCATGTTTAATTTGGACTTCTCTGTGCTGCTCTTTGAGGTGGTGACCATAGACCTCCATTATATGACTGACAGACAAAAATATCAAAATTGAAACTACTGCGGAAACAAAGACACCTACATCTTGGATGCCCTTGAGGGAAGATAAAACACACCAAAAATTAATTTCAAAGTGAACTATCCCTTTAAAAATAGATAATATATAAATAAATAATGTATTATTAGCCTTTGGTTAGCATTCTTATATCCGGTAAGGTTAGTGATAAACCTCTTGATTTACTCTAAAACCGCAACAAGCTCTTTCCTTTGAGTTGATTGGTCTAGTTAGCGAGTGCCAGCATTACTCTCCACTGAAGTTCAGCCAGACTACTTTGTTAGCATTAGCGTGCGCCTGCTAATAAAAGTTTTAGCGTCGCTCTTTTCGGCCAAGTGAGTGTCCCCATTGCTCTGCGGTGATCCTTGGAGAGCCACAGCGTGTTGCCTCAGAAACCTCCAGGCGATGGGTCAGCAGGGCCTGAGGAATGCCCGGCTTAGGTTTCCGGCTATTGTGCTCGACCGGCACACTGGAGGTGAATAGCCCGACATTCCTCTGATGACCCCCCCACACACACACACACACACATGCTCGCGCCACGCTCAAACTCTCAGTGAGTGACATCCCGTGGAAAATAATCACGAAGGGTGGAGGTCCGACATCCCGCTGTCTTCTCTCTGATTGGCTGCTGACTGACAGATGGATTCCCTGTTTGGTTTTGCAGGCAGACGAAGCCTCTGACTTTTGCCGACTGTATCGGAGATGAGCTGCCTGTGGGATGGGAGGAGGCCCACGACCCCCACGTCGGAGCCTATTATGTCGACCACAATACCAGTAAGTTGAACACTTGCAGCCCACCTTATGCATACTTAAGAGCAGAGAGTTTCTGGGGTTTAAACAGATCAAATGGCATATTTAATTGGACGGAAATGAAAACACTTGAAACTCTTGATTCACTGGGCCTCGTTTATTAAAAATAGTTCATTTGTCGCCAATGCACAGAATTTTTTGGGCTCTATACGACCCCAATCGACTTTTACTTAATACTTTTAAAAAAAAAGTTCCCTTCATCTCAGTGGAATACGATTTTGTGACTTTTTATACATTATCTATCTATACACACACACACACACACACACACACACACAAAACTGGGTTTTATTCAGTTGTTCTGAAGGTATGTAAAAAAAAAAAAAAGATCACACTTCTGGTGTTCGGGGTCAATATGACCCCACAATGAAATGAATGGGAAATGTGAAAAAAAACTAAATATATTTTCTTCATGTGTCAAAAAAAAAAAAAAAAAAAATCCGGCATAAATCTGAAAGTTTTTACACAGAAATGCATGAATGCAAGGTATCATAAAAAAATAATATTTCATAAGCAAGCTAATGGTGTAGTTGAGGAAGTGTGTGGTATATGGATAAAAAAGTACTTTATATCTCCAAAAACACAGCATTAATGAATAGATGAGAAGTAAACAAAAAAAAAAATGATATATTATTTGTGTGATTAAAAATTTATATTTTTTTGTACAATTACTCAATCAATTGTTGGGGTCGTATAGACCCTGAAGCCCAGGAAACAAAGACCATTTGAAGGTTAATAATTTTTGTTAACATTTTAGAAATACTTGTAATAAATAAAAGTGTTGGTTTAGTATTATTTTAATTAATTTGATAAATATTTTAATTTTAAATTTTCAGTTTTCATTGGGAGGTTTAGTAATTTGATGTGCTTTTGTCATTTCTTTTTAGCATTTATTTATTTCAGTTTTAGTACCTCAATTAAAACCGTTTTTCATCCAATATTTGTTTTTTATTTTAGCTTTACTTCAATTAACAAAACATATTTTGTAATAGTTTTAATTTTAGTTAACAATAACAGCACTGATGAATAGTTTTTGCTTTTATGGAAACCATGATACCATTTTTTTTCATTATTCTTTGATGAATAGAAAGTTCAACAGAACTTTGAAATAGAAATCTTTTGTTAGTTAACACTATAATTGTCTTTACTGTCACTTTTGATCAATTTAATGCGTCCCTGCTGAATAAAAGTATTACCTGGTATTAACAAAGAACAAGGCAGCAAAAACTGTTTTCAAAATAAGAAAAGCAGCAAATCATTATATTAAGAGTGATATCTGAAGTATAAACATATTTTTTAATTAATTTGTATTTAAATCAGACAATTCATTATATACATATATGCACACACATATATTTATATACACATACATTCATATAGACACAGCCTGGCCAAAACAAAAACAAAAAAAGTCGCCGTTTGGATTTCCATAGGCAAATACTTAAGAGTCAATGATTGGATAAATATTGCAATAATTTCCTGTTTCCAACATTAACTTAATAACTAAGCATCAAATCATCATATTGGAATGATTTCCGAAGGATCATGTGACTCTGAAGACTGGAGTGATGATGCTGAAAATTCAAAGGAATAAATTCTATTTTAAAGTATATTGAAATTGTAATATTATTTCACAAAATGAATGTTTTTACGGCATTTTTGATCAAATAAATGCAGCTTTGGTGAGAAGAAGAGACTTCTTTCCAGAACAGACATTAGTGTATTTTGATGATGTTTCCCTCAGAGAGCACCCAGCTGGAGGATCCACGCGCTCAGTGGCAGCGGGAGCAGGAGCTCATGTTGCGGGATTATCTGAGCGTGGTTCAGGATGCGTTGAGCGCCCAAAAGGAGATCTATCAGGTCAAAGAACAGCGACTTCACCTGGCCCAGCAGGAATATCGGCAGCTAAACGATGCCTGGAGGGACAAGGCCGCCTCACAGACCAGCCGTAAGACTTGTGCCTCTATACATGTGTCTGTCACTTTAACAACTCTTCTTATGAGCCACTTGACACAAGTTTCTGATTAATCTGTACAACTGCAACTTGATAATTGACCTATGGTTAAGCCACGCCCTCAAACGCGGTGAGCCAATCACAGTGCGCAGCTGACCCAATAACCCAATACATATGACAGAGCTCGTGTTTTAAAGCGAAACACACTCGAGTCACTGTTTACGGATCTAATCGCGGATTACGGAGTTTAACGGATCTGATCGCGAACAATGAATCGAAATCTGGTAAAGAATCTAAATTTTACTATTGCTTGCACTATTGTAGATGCTCAGTGTGATAAACTCCCGACTTCCAAGATCATCATCAATTACGCAATGCTTCGCTAATTTATTTCCGTTACATTATTTTATTTCTTGAAGGATTTTGAATTAATCGTATATGTGTTAGCCCTATGCAAAAGACATTTTTCTTTATCTTAACGTGTATATTAGGGATACATCGATATGAACATTTTGCCCGGTGCCGTTAATTCTTTATATTTGAAAGCCGATAACCGATATATCGGTCGATAAATCTAAATCCAAATTTTATGTAATTTTTCAGAGCCTGATAGATTTGCGCTGCACATGACTGTATTTTCCATTTTTGAAGTGATTATAATCATATTTCAAGCAATTCAAACCGGAAATAATCCATCTTTTATCTGGCAAATTCTCATATCGGGCCAATAACGATCACATTAAAAATGAATATATATCGTGCATCCCTAATATTTATTCATCTAAATGAAGTACTACTAAGTTGTAGTCTGAGGACAGGTGGTTTCAGGGAATATTGCCATAATTTTGATAGTGTAAAAGAGAAAAATATGAAAAATTTGCCCGGTGCCGATAATTCTTTATATTTGAAAGCCGATAACCGATATATCGGTCGATAAATCTAAATCCAAATTTTATGTAATTTTTCAGAGCCTGATAGATGTGCGCTGCACATGACTGTATTTGCCATTTTTGAAGTGATTATAATCATATTTCAAGCAATTCAAAATGGAAATAATCCATCATTTATCTGGCAAATTCTCATATCGGGCCAATAACGATAACATTGAAAATGAATATATATCGTCACGTGCATCCCTAATATTTATTCATCTAAATGAAGTACTACTAAGTTGTAGTCTGAGGACAGGTGGTTTCAGGGAATATTGCCATAATTTTGATAGTGTAAAGAGAAAAATATGAAAAATTTGCCGGTGCCGATAATTCTTTATATTTGAAAGCCGATAACCGATATATCGGTCGATAAATCTAAATCCAAATTTTATGTAATTTTTGAGAGCCTGATAGATTTGTGCTGCACATGACTGTATTTTGCATTTTTGAAGTGATTATAATCATATTTCAAGCAATTCAAACCGGAAATAATCCATCATTTATCTGGCAAATTCTCATATCGGGCCAATAACGATAACATTGAAAATGAATATATATCGTCACGTGCATCCCTAATATTTATTCATCTAAATGAAGTACTACTAAGTTATAGTCCCGAGGACAGGTGGTTTCAGGGAATATTGACATAATTTTGCCATAATTTCCCATAATTTTGATAGTGTAAAGAGAAAAATATGAAAAATTTTCCCGGTGCCGATAATTCTTTATATTTGAAAGCCGATAACCGATATATCAGCCGATAAATCTAAATCCAAATTTTATGTAATTTTTCAGAGCCTGATAGATTTGCGCTGCACATGACTGTATTTTCCATTTTTGAAGTGATTATAATCATATTTCAGGCAATTCAAACCGGAAATAATCCATCATTTATCTTGCAAATTCTCATATCGGGCAGATAACGATAACATTAAAAATGAATATATATTGTGCATCCCTAATATTTATTTATCTAAATGAAGTACTACTAAGTTATAGTCTGAGGACAGGTGGTTTCAGGGAATATTGCCATAATTTTGATAGTGTGAAGAGAAAATCAAGAGATAATTTTAGTTGTAAAGAAAAGCAGTAAAAACTGAAAAAATGCTTAGTTGATGAGGTTACAATCTTTAAAATATTAATGCAATCAATGCCTCCACTCTTCAAGCAAATTCTTTATTGTTGAACATACAATATGGATGCAGATTTATGACCGTCTGTAGCAATATTATAAATCACTATGGAATTCCAGAGCCGTGTCGAGTGCTTTTCCAGATAAGATAAAGCCTTTGAACTCTTATCTCTCCTACAGTAAATTCCAGATCCTCATCAAGCAGTAAATATGACCCTGAAATCCTCAAAGCGGAGATTGTTACAGCAAAAAGCCGGGTAAGAAGCTCTTGGAGCCTTTGATTTCTTCTGCTGTGAATGTTATCTTGTTTATGCAAGACATGAATTGGGTGTAATATTCGCAGCACTCCGCACATCATGGATTTCAGATGTCATCAGATGTTTCAAATGTAAGACGTCTTGTAATTACACAAGTGTCTCATTCATTCTCCTGCTCACTTTCTTTTGTTCAGGTAAATAAGCTGAAGAGAGATTTGGCCTTCATGAGGCAAGAACTGCTTTATAAGGAGCAAGGCTTTGAGACGTTGAAAGAGTAAGTGTAACCTGACCTCAACTGATCGCTCTCTTGTTTAAAAGCGGTCCTCGTCTCTTTGTTCAAGACAAAAATGTGTCATCTTATCTCTTGCCCTTTTACGAGTGCAATTTATAGTGATGGAGTGAGCTCACATTTTTCAAGTCACAAGTTGATATGATATTTTTATTGCTCTTCGAAACATCATGCACCTCAAACAGAGCTTCATTTTTCAAAATCCACCCGATTTTCTCTGAACCACTACTTGACTAGTCCAGTGACTTAAAGGAGTAGTGCACTTTTAAAAAAAACGTTTGCTGATAATTTACTCACCCCCGTGTCATCCAAGATGTCCATGTCTTTCTTTCTTCAGTCGAAAAGAAATTAAGGTTTTTGATGAAAACATTCCAGGATTTTCTCCATATAATGGACTTCAATGGGAACCAAACGGTTCACGGTTTCAGTGCAAACTGTTCAAAGGGCTTTAAACGATTCCAGACGATGAATAAGGGTCTTATCAAGCGAAACGATCATTCATAAAAAAAAAAAATATATATATATATATATATATATTTAATTATAATTAATAAATAAATAAATAAATAAAGTTTAAGTTTTAAAAGCTCAAATGGTCGCCCTGCTCTGTTTTGTGATGCACGTTAGTGACTCTCCTGTTCGAACTCGTTCATCAAAATGAACGAATCTTTTTCCGAGTCGTTTGGTTCATTCAACGAACAAATTGACTAATTGAACAAACTGAAGAGTCACGAACGCGCATCACAGAGCAGAGCAAGGCGAGCATTTGAGCTTATAAAACTTAAACTTTGTTATTTATTTATTAAATGGTTGCTCATTTCGCTTGATAAGACCCTTATTCATCGTCTGGAATCATTTAAAGCCCTTTGAACAGTTTGCACTGAAACTGTCTTTTGGACCCCATTAAAGTCCATTATATGGAGAAAATCCTGGAATGTTTTCATCAAAAACCTTAATTTCTTTTCGACTGAAGAAAGAAAGACATGGACATCTTGGATGACACGGGGGTGAGTAAATTATCAGCAAAAGTTTTTTTAAAAGTGAACTACTCCTTTAAGATATTTTTCCCTCAGTTCTGTTTTAGGAAGAGATTGACATAAAGCTTTTGGATTGGGCTGTTTTTGTATGTAAAAGGGCGTTGAGATGCTGGGCTTGATTGGTGTTGACTGCTTCCCTCCAGCTCTTACCCAAAGGAATGCAGACTAACCGGTTCCTCAGGTCCGCACATGACTTACTGATGACTCGCTTTACATGCCCTCTCTTCTGCTGAACACATCCACCGCCCCCTCACCTCCGCGTGCTCGACTCCACCGGAGCTCGGCATTCCAGGAAATCACAAGCAAAACATTCAAGAGGCGTATATGAGTATTTCGCCGTTAGTGTGGTCTACGAGTCGAGAACTATAACATACATTTGGGAACACAACTTATGCCAACCATCTTCCAAAACTTGTAATGAGAAATACGAATAACCTGTGGTTTTCCATCAAAATATAGGCTTGATGGTTTAACATCTGAAAATAAAGAAATTAAGACAGCCATAAATATTAGAATTATTCTAAATAATTCAAGTCAAGTCAAGTCACATTTATTTATATAGCGCTTTTCACAATACAGATTGTATCAAAGCAGCTTCACAGTGATAACATGAAAGTAGCACAACACAGATCAATTATATTGTTAAATATTAAATATTAAATATCCCCAATCTAAACATCAGATTGGATGGAGAAAATACCTTGGGAGAACCCAGGCTCAGTCGGGGGCCAGTTCTCCTCTGGCTAATATTCATATTGTTTATATATAAATATTAAATATAAATATTGTTTATATATAAAACGGCGCCATAACATATCGCCGGCGTTGAGTCGTCTCTTCACAGGCGTTGGTCTTCTCATCCAATAATTATATTCTCGATTATTTTAATTTTACAGTGGAATATAACAATATTAATATTTATTATTTTGTGTAATGTTTTTATTTAGTAGTAATAATAATAATTACAGTTCTATTATTATTAATTTTTAATAATATAATTATATAATAATAATTAAATACGTTTTTATTTATTAGTAGTAGTAATAATAATAATAATAATAATATTAATAATAATTACAGTTCTATTATTATTAATTTATAGTCATTTTTGGCAAAAATGTGCAACCTTTCAAACAAGCACAGCAAACCTTTGACAAACAG
>NW_024121210.1:14139311-14256130 GCF_016745375.1 Pimephales promelas
TGACCCAATGCTTTTCCCTTTCCTTGACAGCACGTTACAGAAAAAAATGCATACAAAAATGCATTTTAGAGTGAATGATAAAGCTTTCATTATTGTGGATACACACAATCCAACTCTAAAGGCCTCTTTTAGACTTAAAAATCTTGACTGAAGGCTTGCCGTACGAAGGCCGCACTCGCAAAGATATTTGCCATTAAAGGGATAGTTCACTTTGAAATTAATTTTTGGTATGTTTTATCTTACCTCAAGGGCATTCAAGATGTAGGTGTCTTTGTTTCCGCAGTAGTTTCAATTTTGATATTTTTAGGTCAAAGCGTTCTTGTCTGTCAGTCATATAATGGAGGTCTATGGTCACCACCTCAAAGAGCATGCACAGAGAAGTCCAAATTAAACATGATTTAATGACTCGTGAATGTAAGTACACATTGATGGCCTAAGACACGAAACGAGCGGTTTGTGTGAGAAAACCAACAGTATTTATAACGTTTTACCTCTTGTAATCACAGCCACAAAAATGACCTCTTTTAACCACAAATACTTTCATAACAACTTTAATGAAGAAAGTCATCTATGTGATTAAAGGAGTAGTTTAAAAAAGATTAAAGTTTAGATGTCCATGTCTTTCTTTCTTCAGTCGAAAAGATATGAAGGTTTTTGATGAAAACATTCCAGGATTTTCTCCATATAATGGACTTCAATGGGGTCCAAATGACTGTTTCAGTGCAAACTGTTCAAAGGGCTTTAAACGATTCCAGACGATGAATAAGGGTTTTATCAAGGACCCTTCGAGTCATGACTCTGGAAAAGATTTGTTCATTTTGATGAACGACTTCGAACAGGAGAGTCATGAAACGAACGCGCATCACAGAACAGAGCAAGGCGAGCATTTGAGCTCATAAAACTTAAAGCTTGTTATTTATTTATTAAATGGCTGCTCGTTTCGCTTGATAAGACTCTTATTCATCGTCTGGAATTGTTTAAAGCCCTTTGAACAGTTTGCACTGAAACTCTCATTTGGACCTTAAACCGTTTGGTCCCCATTGAAGTCCATTATATGGAGAAAATCCTGGAATGTTTTCATCAAAAACCTTAATTTCTTTTCGACTGAAGAAAGAAAGACATGGACATCTTGGATGACACGGGGGTGAGTAAATTATCAGCAAAAGTTTTTTTAAAGTGAACTACTCCTTTAACTACTCCTTCCTCTGTTGTTTATGGTTTGTATGTCTGCAGACCTAGTTTGCCGAATGATGAAAATACAATATGGACACCTGCGGATTGACACTTATTTACTTTGACGCGGGAGTAGAACGCACATGCTAGTTGACAGTCGCCTTTAGCACTTTTGGTGTGTTCAAGCGCAGGTTTTTGACCGAGGTTTCGATGTGTAGACCCCGTTTACACATGTATTTAATAACATCCACTCGTGATCCGATCGACCAAAATGCATCTTAATATCAAGTGTAAACAGAGCCTTAGAAGAACCACCTGCGTTTGCAGATCAGGTTGCTCAGGTGAGAATCAATTTTTGCTTGATTCACTCACTATCTTTCATTCTCTCTCTCTGTTGGTCTTATTCTCACTCGTTCTCTCAGTTATGTGAACAGGGTCCTTGTTCTCTACTCTAGATACGGTATCCTCGTTTAGTTTGGCGTCTGCCCTCTTCCTGTAACCTGAGCTGCACGAACGCTGGATCTAGGTTGAACACAATAGATGCCTTCTTCATGAGTAACAGACCAACATCATTTTATCAAAAGAACCACAGAAAGACTATATAGACATTAAGAAAATCAATGGGGTTGATTTAAACTGTCTTACATTACTTATTATTTTCTAATTAAATTATATATATGAAGAGTTCAGATGCAAAAGCCTCTAAGTGCCATTTGAAATTTTCTTCTAGAATGATCATTTTTATCAAGCTTGTATATTTAAATTCAGTAATTTCACTTAAATGGCAATGAAGATTACCTATTAATTGCCATTTAAGTGAAATTACTGAACTTAAATATACAAGTTTGATAAAAATCCTCATTAAAGAAGAAAATTTCAAATGGCATTTAGAGGCTTTTGCATCTGAACTCTTCATATATATATATATATATATATATATATATATATTCTGTGTATATATACACCACAGTACATTTACATTTAGCTGACGCTTTTATCCAAAGCGACTTACAATTGCTATATATGTCAGAGGTCGCACGGCACTGGAGCAACTAGGGGTTAAGTGTCTTTGGACACATTGGTGTCTCACAGTGGATTCGAACCCAGGTCTCTCACACCAAAGGCATGTGTCTCATCCACTGTGCCATCGTCACCCCATATAGTACTGAATCCCCAAGTTGTGTGTGTTGCTGTGCTCAGGTTGAGGCTGCACTATAGGAGGAACAAACTCGTGAAGGAGCTGGAGGAGACGGTGCGGTTGGCGTCTTCCCTGCACACCCAGCTGAAAAGGTATCGTCCAAACCTCACATTTACATTAAATGAACAATGCAAATAACACTCATAATATGGACATCATTAAATATTTACTTTTTCTCCCTTTTGTCTTAATTGGGATTCACCAATGTTAATCAATTTTGGCCAATACTGATAAACTGATCATTACAGTCACATTACTGTTACTGACAATAACCTATAAATGTCAGTTATTAACATTTAAATTGAAAAAGTATTAAAGGTCTATACTATATACTAAAAAAAACTATGCTACAAGTGAAATTATAATTCTATATATAATGACATAATATTATAATGTACAATATGAAAAATCTATGATGTCAAACATTTTAAAGTGTTATGATGAAATGATTAGTTCTTTTAAAGGGAGAGTTCAACCAAAAGACTTTTGTTCATCTTTGAAACACAAATGAAGTATTTTTTTAATATAAATTCTCATCAACATTTTTCAAGCTTCAAAAAGTTCTAAAACACATTGTAAAAATAATCCATACGTATCAAGTTGCTTTATATGATGAAGCAGGCTTTTAGTTTAGGCTATTTTAATCTCTACGCACACATGGATCACATCAAATATGAAAAACAAGCTCAAACGTAAGAATTATAACCAATTCAGTTTGACCAATGACGTTTCTTATCGCAAATCAAGCTTGCTAAGTTGATGATGACATAGTTTTTTTATTTTTTGGTTGAAATATCTTTTTTAATGGAAGAAAAATACAGTAAATTGAACGAATATGATACTGATATATTGTGCGTCCCTACAACATTTAAAACTCATTTTAATGGTGCGAAAGTTATAATAAAAAGCAAATGTAAATGTAACCCCAGTTTTGCATATTAGCAGTAAGAGGAATCTGCATATCATAAGCACGTTTCGTCACGGTATATGATGTAATGACTTTGTAATACTATAGTATATTATGATGTAATGACTTTGCAATTATATCAGAAGAATCAGACTTTTTGAAGTTGTAAAACTATGCAACCAAGCGCTCTTGTTAACTTTACCAATAGCTTTGCCCTTACTCTTTATTACGACTAATGCCTAATTCATCCTGGGCGTCTAGTTGAGGCTCATCAAAGGAGGAACAGTCCCTTGTGTGTTTCACTTGTGAGCCTTAATTAGCATGTTTGCTTTAAAGCAGAATGCATTTCATGTCAAGGTTTAGAGTAGAGTGAGATGATTTTGGGGCCAGGGGAAAAAGCATGAACCGGATTAAAGGAGTTACTCACCCCCGTGTCATCCAAGATGTCCACGTCTTTCTTTCTTCAGTCGAAAAGAAATTAAGGTTTTTGATGAAAACATTTCAGGATTTTTCTCCATATAATGGACTTCAATGGGAACCAAACGGTTCAAGGTCCAAAAGACAGTTTCAGTGCAAACTGCTCAAAGGGCTTTAAACGATTCCAGACGATGAATAAGGGTCTTATCAAGCAAAACTATCGCTTATTTAAAAAAAAAAAATAACAAAGTTTAAGTTTTATAAGCTCAAATGCTCGCCTTGCTCTGTTCTGTGATGCGCGTTCGTGACTCTCCCGTTCGAACTCGTTCATCAAAATGAACAAATCTTTTTCCGAGTCATTTGGTTCATTCAACGAACGAAATGAACGAATTGAATTGTCGAAAAAGATTCGTTCATTTTGATGAACGAGTTTGAACAGGAGAGTCACGAACGCGCATCACAGAACAGAGCAAGGCGAGCATTTGAGCTTATAAAAAATAATTATAATTGATAAGACCCTTATTCACCGTCTGGTGTCGTTTAAAGCCCTTTGAACAGTTTGCACTGAAACTGTCTTTTGGACCCCATTGAAGTCCATTATATGGAGAAAATCCTGGAATGTTTTCATCAAAAACCTTAATTTCTTTTCGACTGAAGAAAGACAGACATGGAGATCTCAGATGACACGGGGGCGAGGAAATTATCAGCAAAAGTGTTTTTTTGAAAAGTCAACTACTCCTTTAACTTTCCCTCTCTCCTTCTGTCTCTTTCCTTCGCCGTCAAACTCCAGTCTGTCCGCCAGCACGCTGTCGTGTTCCTCGGGCTCCAGCCGCGGGTCGCTGACGTCCAGCCGAGGGTCCCTGGCCACCTCCAGCATGGGCTCCACTTCCTCTCTCAGCTTCACCGACATCTACCTGGAGCAGCCCGAACTGGGCGACTCTGACTTCCAGGACAAACTGGACTATATTTTGCAGGATGGAAGTGCCTCCGGTTACAGGCCTTCCAGTTCAATCACCACCATCCATGAGAACGAGGTGTCGTCCTCGTCCGGGCGGGTGGGCGGCGGCGGGCCGGGGCTGGCCCAGAGAACACAAGCGCTGAGGCTTTCGGAGACGCCTCACTCCATGAGCTCCCTGTCCCCGCGCTCCTCGCTGTCTTCCCTCTCTCCTCCTTGCTCGCCCCTTGTTACTGACGCTTCCTTCCTGTCAGGAGAGGCCTTTTCTGGGCCGGCCTCACAGTTGGACGTAGATCTGCAGACCAGGCTGATGGAGCTCCGGCTGGAAGAGGACGGGCAGCAGGGGCGGCTGGCTTACCGGGACAGCAAACAGGACAGCATTATGGCCGCAGTAGAGTCTTCCAAAGGTACATTGCTCAAAATGTTTTGTTGCTCACAGGCCTGTCACGATATCAAAATTGGCTGGACGATACATTAAAAACGATAATATTGTCGTTTACATCTAAAATAATGATTTTCTAAAGACTATTGAACACTGAAAATGGAAAACATTTTAAATATCCACGATAAATGAACAAAACAACCAAAAGCAATGTCTCTGTTAAAGGGATAGTTCACTTTGAAATTAATTTTTGGTATGTTTTATCTTACCTCAAGGGCATCCAAGATGTAGGTGTCTTTGTTTCCGCAGTAGTTTCAGTTTTGATATTTTGTGTGTCAGTCATATAATGGAGGTCTATGGTCACCACCTCAAAGAGCATGCACAGAGAAGTCCAAATTAAACATGATTTAATGACTCGTAAATGTAAGTACACACTGATGGCCTAAGACACGAAACGAGCGGTTTGTGTGAGAAAACCAACAGTATTTATATCGTTTTTACCTCGTGTAATCACAGCCACGTCCAAGTGATCTGCGCAAGCGTCCCGGAAAGTGGCGGAAGTGATCTCTTGCGCGTGTACGTCACTCATTGTTTACACAGAGTTTTCAGAAGTTTTACCTTTCACTGTGAAGATCTAAATATCGAAATCGTCTTCCATTGCAATTTCCTGTAAATCTAAATATGAACTTAAATCTTCACAGCAACTATGCGCAGTGATATGGATCTGTGATGCGGTCAAACCTGCCGGAACTAATTTTAGCCGTGCGTTTCCCTGAAAGTAATCGCACACCTTTAGAACGTTCTCAACCAATCAGAATTAAGCATTCAACAGCCCTGTTGTATAACCAGAAATAATCTATAGATTACTTGACAAAAGTCATTAGTTAGACGAATCGACTAATTATGCTGGATTAATCCATATTAACCCTTGTGCATCCTTGTGGACATTTTTGTCCTTTTCAGTTTTGTTTTTTTGATCACTTTGCCTGTGTTAAAGCTAACTGCAAAAAAATTGGCACAGGTGTGTATTTTTATTGGAATTTTACTATTTCACCGTCATTTTCTTAAAAAAAATTTTTTTGCATTAGGTACAAAGCGCCTTTTGGACAAAAATGTCCCCATTGAAACTTCTGGGATTTTTAATCCCCGTTTCAGTAAACTATAAAATAATGCAATCTTTGTAAAGAGGCTTTCATTCTGATGGCAAGGCTTCACATTTTTATTTTTTACTATTTTTTTTTTCAGATGGTGCCATTTTTTTTAAGTTTGGCCTATAAAACAAATATTGCTTTATTCCTGTTTTGTTGGCACGCAATGGGGAAAATATGTTACTACGCCCAAACAAAGCTCATTTTTTGAGATATCATCCTCAAATTTGGAACACAACCTATTTAGATTTATGGCTTTGATTTTATTGCGGTTTTGATAAAATATATATTTTATATAAAACTTTTTTTTGGATTTACTTATTATTACTTCAGCAATAATCTGCAAAGGGTCTTCTTTAAAATGATACCAAACTTCGAAGCGTCATATTTTTATGACAGTTTTTTGACATGGACATTTTTGTCCTCTATGTACCAATGTGTAACTTTTTTCAATTGATGCACATGGGTTAAAATAATGTTTATTTGCAAATTGATACTTTTCTTAAAAATGGTAAATTTTTTTTTTTCCAAAACCACATGAAACCAACACAAATACAAAGAATACATGTCTAAGAAGAACTGCAAGATTTTTCCGTTTCCTTCATCATTTGTCACTGGCAACCCAGAATTCCTCCTGAAACTAGAGAAACCGTCTGAACGTCCAGTGCGTTAGGGTCGACTTTCAGCTCACTCCCATCTAGCCCAGCAGGCGAACTCACTCACAAACCTTTCCATAGTGACACATCTCACATTTCCACTCGTCCTTTCTCTGTGTTAGATTCTGTTACGCAAGCGAGGGTGTCCGCGCCTGGGTCCAAGAAGGCGGGAGTGACGTCGGCGGTGTCTGACGAATCGGTTGCGGGCGACAGTGGGGTGTACGAGCCCTCGGAGAAAAGGTAGGCCACTAGAGAGCCATTATAAGTGATGTTTATCCACAGACCCTGATTTGGAGAGTAAAACGGTGCTGTTCATTCCCCTCAGGCCCGGGCTTCCTGTCGAGCAGCTGCTGGGTTACGATGACGTGAGCGCTCAGATCCAACTCGGCCTGAAGTATGAGGCGAAAGAGAAGAGGTTCACGGTGTTCGTAATGCAGCTGTCCAACTATAGCGCGCTCTCCCTGCCAGCCGACCAGAACATGTAAGGATTGCGCTCTCTCTCAGACAGCTTCATTTAAAGAGAGAGACATTCATTTTAATCAGCGGGATGTACTTTTGATGAAGCACCTCTGCAATTAAGCCGTTCAATAGTTGTAAAATGGTAATATGAAGTGGAGGAATCGATTCACAGATACTTTGCGAGTCTTTCTCAAATGATTTTGGATTTTTCGCCTTAGCAGAGCGAAAAATATCATCAAGGATAGCGCCCACCCTGGCTTTGACCTGTTGCCCTCAGGGAGGCGATACAGGTGCATGAAAACAAGGACCAACAGATTTAAGAACAGTTTTTTTCCAAAAGCCATAACCATTTTGAATTCACATATGCATTGACTTCATAGTCTAAATTCTCAACCCCCGGACTTTCTTATATCCACTTAGTGTGCAATATTTAACATTTAATATTGATAACATCTACCTCTCCTTTTTGCACTACTGTTTGATTATTTGAATTTAGGTGGTTATTTAAGTCTCTACATGTTGATACTGGAAAAGAAGTTGCTTTTAATCTCATTGTACATGTGTATAGTAGTGACAATTTCATTTCAATACACAAAAATAGTGAAACCTGACAGTACAGGCATTTTTATTATGGCTTGTATGCATATTTACACAGAATGTAGCCGTAGTCCAACATAACACCGAAATTGAAATGCATTGAGAGTCATTTTGGAACGCGACTCCTTGAATTGACAATTTATTTAGTTATTTGATGCCTCAACCCAAAATATATTGTTCCACCTCCATTTCTTTTAATTGAAACCCATTTGTTATCTATACACTCACACACTCAAGTCACAAGTTTTCAACCAAAGGGTTTGGAAACATTTAAGATTCAACATAGGGATGCACCAATATGAAAATTTTGGCCGATACCGATAATTCTTTATATTTGAAAGCCGATAACCGATATATCGGCCGATAAACTGAAATCCAAATTTTTATCTAATTTTGAGAGCCTGATTACAAAAACAAAAGTCTCACAATTAAATCCACGTCCCAAGCGCACAATTATAATGATGTTCTCATTATAGTGTTGTTTAGCCGATATGACAGATTTGCGTTGCACATGTTGTACCGAACCGTATTTTCATTTTTTGAAGAGATTTCAATCATATTTCAAGAAATTCCTAAACATAAACAGTGCTCAACAAGTGTCTCAGCTGAAGGGAATAATACGTTATTTATCGGCTTTAATATATCGGCCACATTTTCTTACCAGGCCGATAACGATAACATTAAAAACGAACATATATCGGCCGATACCGATATGCTGGCCGATATATCGTGCATCCCTAATTCAACACCATATGGATGTTGTTCCTGCCAGAAAAATAAATGTTAGTTATGATTAATTAAAAAAATCCATCACATCCCGTAGATGGGTTTGCTTTTCACACACGAGCAGATCTGTTTGAGTCTTTCTGCTTGCAAATTCCAGCATGTAGAAAGCGAATCCGCCATGGCTTGAGCACAACTGGCTTTTAAAGGAACTGGGAAATTACACTCTGATTGGTGTATTGCACGTTACGCCCCAAAACACAATCATTGCTCATTAAGAGAATGGGGACAGCGCTTTTAGACCATTTTAACGAACCGATATCGATTCTTAAATCTCAAGAATCGATTAGTCATCCTGTTTCATTTGAATGAATGGATCATTGTATCGCGGCTGCGCGCATCCAAAAAATCGCAATAATCTTTGTCCTTTGTTACTATTGATATGAAACAAAGTCTCAATTTTCAAATTACGTCCATTTTCTTTAGAAATTCAAAAACATAAATAGCGTTTTGTCGCTGTGGCGTGAGATCGCTCTGGAGAAGCAGCAGCGCTGATCTCTCTTCCGGCTTAATAATACCAGTCACAGCGCCAAATAAACATGAGCGAGCATCTGAAAGTGTGTTTCAAAAATTTCGAAATCCGTATGTCACATTGATTCACTCAATCAGCGTTTCAACCGTGGAAAGACGTCAGTTAAACAGCTTGTAATCAATGTCATCGTCATATTTACCTCAGAAAACCCACATAAACTCGTTGGTCAGCTAGAAAAAAAAAATCTAGAGAGGAGCATTTTCCTAAATATATACACCATATTACATATGCATTATAATCTTAATGTTCTTCAATATTTAATGCATATTTGAATAAATGGCAAGTTTTTATGACAGCCACCATTTAAATGTTTATATTTCATATAATCTTATTATTATAAAAATAAATAAAAGTGTAATTTAAGTGTTTGTATAGCTACAAAACAGTTGATTATTACCTTCATATTAGGCTAATGAAGCCTATAGGCTACAACTAGACTCCCATAGTTACAGCATTAGTTAAGAGATTTGATTCCCTTGAGAAAAATTGCCATTTATTGTTACTGATATCCAAAATAATCGATATTGAATCGAATCGAATCGAATTTTTTGAAATTTGTGTCGATACCCAGCCCTAATTTTTTCTGTCGTCAAAGAACAAAAGTGGATTCGGACACGCCCTAAGTGCACTTGTGCCGTGCGCCCTAGACTATGCATGCGCTTAGATCCTTAAAATAGGGCCCCATCTCTGATTAGATTTGAACTTCTGTTGGGTTTAATCTATTGCAGATATGTTCGTGTGGTGGTGCTGCCGTGCTCCGAGCCCGTTCGCTGTTTGTTCCGCACCCACGGCGCTCCTCCGCAGGAGCCCTTAGAGCTCAAGGAAGCGTTTAGCCTGCAGATGTCCTCCACTGCCCTCAGACAGAAGACCCTACGCATTGATG
The DNA here is from genome assembly GCF_016745375.1 of Pimephales promelas. Next base: position 14,149,402 of record NW_024121210.1, read on the forward strand.
TCTGTACCACCAGCAAATCCGGCCGAGAAGACTGCCTAGTGAGTGTCTGATCTGAGATTGAGCAAACAGCATGATGGCTGAAGTGTCTGAAGTGTGTTTTTTTGTCTTAAAGGCTGGTGCTCAGATCAGTTTGGCTGATGAGGAGTATTCAGAGGAGTGGTGCACCAAGTGGTACAACCTCCTCAACTGCACGTACATGCCAGAAATGGATAGAAAGCACAAAGAGACAGAGGTCTCCGCTCAGCAGGAGCTGGTAAAACACACACACACACTCATCACAGCTAAATGCTTTACTAACATTTCTTGGAAACGGTCTTGCCAAACTGCTAAGCTCATCAAGGAAAATGGAGTATTCATAAATATTATATCCAGTTCTTGCGTCATTCTAATGAAGAAATGGATTATTTCTTGCCCGAAAAGTCCTTTCTGCTTTCTAATACTGTTGATGATCAAATTACATAGAATTAGTTGCTTCACTTATTATCGGCAGTTTTGAATTTGCAAACAGTCTGTTCTTTTATGATGGTTATTTAATCTAGATTTTACTGGTACTTTCCATGAATAAGGCACAAAATAAGCCATTTTAGATGATTTTTTTTAAAGGAGTAGTTGCTGATAATTTCCTCACCCCCGTGTCATCCAAGATGTCCATGTCTTTCTTTCTTCAGTCGAAAAGAAATTAAGGTTTTTGATGAAAACATTCCAGGATTTTTCTCCATATAATGGACTTCAATGGGGACCAAACGGTTCAAGGTCCAAATGAGAGTTTTTGCTCATAAAAATGAACATATCGTTGAATGAACCAAATGACACGAAAAAAAGATTCGTTCATTTTGATGAACGAGTTCAAACAGGAGAGTCACGAACACGCATCACAGAACAGAGCAAGGCGAGCATTTGAGCTCATAAAACTTAAAATTTGTTATTTATTTTTTAAATGAGCGATCGTTTCGCTTGATAAGACCCTTATTCATTGTCTGGTGTCGTTTAAAGCCCTTTGAACAGTTTGCACTGAAACGCTCATTTGGACCTTGAACCGTTTGGACCCCATTTAAGTCCATTATATGGAGAAAATCCTGGAATGTTTTCATCAAAAACATTAATTTCTTTTCGTCTGAAGAAAGAAAGACGTGGACATCTTGGATGACACGGGGGCGAGGAAATTATCAGCAAAAGTTTTCTTTTTTTAAAAAAGTGAACTACTCCTTCAATAATAAATGTAAAAATGTGAGATGGTGATATTATAATATTACCAGGTACTTTAATTCAATTGATAATTTAAAATTTGCAGTTTTGACATAGTGAAAATTAATTATTATGTAGTTTGTTTTGATGAATTTTGAATAAAGTGGAGAAGATCAAACCCTCTAAGTTGGGATGGACCAAAATCACCATTTTATGATGATTTTTTAATATATTTAAATATATCTACCTTGCATTTTAGGTTAATTTTATGTTAAATAATAGTTGATCCACTTCTTCCAACAAAATCATGTGTATCTAAAACAATAACAGGACACAAAATTCACAAATTTCCAATAATTGGCCATAGTAATAGTATTACATTTAGAAACAATTAGCATGCATCTGTGACCACCAGGTATAAGACAAATTTTAAGTAATATATTGCAGAAAAGCCTAAATCAAGGATGTTTTTAAATGCATAATAATAATCTTTATCTTATTATTCATTTTTAGGCTTCAGCTCCCAGCACCTCAGAGACGGCCACTGCACACCTGGAGAACGTTCCTGTGGAGGACTGGTACGTTACGGCCACTACAACACCAATATAATAAGCTTTAATCCATTTCAGCACAGCTGTCAACTTAACAATGTGTCAGTGTGAGTCTGGGTCTCAAATCAGGATCAACACAAGCAATTAACAAGCTGTTTGAATCTCATATTCCTTCTCTTCCTATTTTCTTACGGACTGACCTCCTTTCTGGTGTCTCGTGGGAATTTATCACAGCGAGACGGCACACGATGACTCACTTCCCCTGGTGTTTGATCTGCTCCGCCAAAATTACATTAGTAACACAAACAGGATGAACAACTGATCCAAGGACTGTGTTTGAGCAATACTGAGGGGCATATTTCCTCTCTCGTGTCATTTTCTGGACTCGAAATGAGCTCACCTTGCCTCTTTTGGATTGGCTGAAGGACAGTCTCATGATTTGAACCAAAACTGCACTTTACAAAGCCTGTTTGTTTTCGAGGGTGATTCAACCACAAACCACCTGTCATGGAAATTAAAAACAAAGACAGGAATGTGGCATGGCAGCATTTTCCACCCTCACTCAGACTAGATACGTAAAAGTGTTGCTCTTTTAGGATCATTACGGTTTAACTTAGACCTCAATACACCACAATAACTTTCTTTTTAATTCGGAGCACTGTGACTTTCAGTACTGATGGTCTGACTACAACAGTGAAAACTACCAATTTTTTTCGCTAACTAAAAAAGAAAGCCAAATAATGTAAAAGTAATTGCAGCTTCTACATGTATTAGTAGATTTGAATATAGACAGACTATGGCCACGTACATACTACAGATAAATTCGTTTGTCGGTTCTCCTTTTATTGCTTAATTCTGTTCTTCTGAACACAAACAGTTTAGCAATTAGCTTTTTCTTAATGAGTTAACTCCCGAAAATATATGTTTTAGCTAAATTCTAGGCAGTGTGTACGGAACGAAACTGAACAAATAGGTAATGATGTATTTAAATTCACATCAGAGGCATTACTCTCTTCTGTATGTCTTTACTCTTCTTGATTTTGTTGATATCAAGCTCAAACAAGCAGCCCAAAACGCTTAATAATTGCGTTAAAGTCCCCCTGTAGTCAATAATTTTGTCTTTTAAAACTCATCTTTGATGAGTTTGATGATCTTTGACAGGTTAATAAATTTTGGAGGCTGGCTCTATTTATCATCAAAACAAATGACAGATTAGGTGGATGAGGGCGAGGGTGATCGTCGCTCCGATGCGGGACAACAGTCATCAAACTGGGCGCGGGACAGGCGGAAGTACCGCTGACAGCGGCCGTCATCCAGGCGCAGCTCCTGGAGCGAGCAAATGGTGAAACTCGCCAAACGGTTCGCCTCCGAAGGATCCGGTGGACACAAATACGGCGACGATGATCCCCACGCTGCCGTTCTGCTCTTCAGAGCCAATCTAGAGCGGTGACTCTCTCGATGAACGCTCGGTCTACATAAAAATGGCCGCCAACGAATTTCGATTCTGCCGCGCGAAAATTTCGATTCAAACTTTTCACTCTTGACGCGCGAATTAACACAAAGTGGTCAAGCGTCAAACTAGACGCTGTAGACGCGAATTTGACGTGCTATTAGCGTCCGGTGTGAACGCACAGTAGCCTAAGGGGCCGTTCACATATCGCGCCTAAAAACGCGTAGAAAACGCTAGGTGCACGCTTTCTCCTTTTTCCAAAGAAGCGCTAGGGCGGTTGCACTCCGGAGGCGTCTGTCGTTGCTAAGCAACCGATCAGCTGCGCTCTCCATTACATGAAGTAAATTTCAGCAATGGATTTCCACCACCGAAAAACCCTTGCTGTAACTCTGTTACAAGATTTATTTACTCAGAAAAGTTAAAAAACGCCACAGTGTTTGGGTGCACCCCATACTACAAAAACGCAAGAACCATGGGGAATTTCACCAGCTGATTCAGGAACTCCGCCTGGACAATGGACAACAGTTTGATTATATTTTAAGAAGAGGTAACAAAAATGGCGAGGAAGCAAATTGGTTGGTTCGTGTCACGTGACCTACGGTGCGCTTGCGGCATTCTGAAAAGTTGAGATGTTTTTATCTCGATGCGGCGCGGACGCGCCTGGAAAAAACGAGCGCGTCGCACCGCGACCGCGTCGCTTCCATTATGAGCGCGCATACCGCGCGCCTACATTTGAAATAACGAACTTGAGCGCGCAAAAGACGCGATATGTGAACCGGCCCTAATAGTGTTTCACACCGAACGCGAATTTAATTATTTGCGCGAGTAGATTACATACAAAATCAATGCAGAGACGCGAATAGACGCATCATTCGCGCCGGGCGTTGCGAATGACGCGAATTGGGCGACGCGTTTGCCGGGAATGTCTACCGCGCAAGTTTAGAAATTTGTAAACCTCACTCGAGTCCGAGTCGACACCGAGACCAGAGAGAGTCGAGTCCGAGTCAAGACCGAGTCCATAGAGAGTCGAGTCCGAGTCGAGTCCGAGACCAGAGACGGTCGAGTCCGAGTCGAGACCGAGACCAGTGAGGGTTGATTACCTAATTTACTTTTATTTACTTAGAGATATCCTTTTTTTTTACTGAATTTACTTAGAGTTTAAAAAATGATCAGTTTAGGGTAAAAAGGCCACATAGTAGGTGGTGTTAAAAGTAATTTTATTACAATTTATCATGCGCAGTTGCGCACTAGAAAATCACCAATCACTGGGCGTGTCAATCAATTTAAAGAAATATTTTAATAACATACATTAATAATCATGAAAAATATTTTGAATTGAACTCGAGTGGATTCGGGAATAATTCCGAGTCCTAAAAAAAAAAATGTTCGAGTACGAGTCAATTCCGAGTCCAAATGGACACGAGTCCATGACAAGACCAAGACCATTAAAATATGGTCTCGAGACCGAGTCCGAGACGAGTCCGAGTCTCGAGTACTACAACACTGGTAATAACCCATATTTGTGATCCTACAGGGCCACAGAGGCATTAGATGGTGATGTGTTTGTGGACGGAGAAGGTAGTGATGTTGAGGAGGGTGAGGAGTTCTACCCCGATGAATGCCAGTGGGAACAGGAGGAAGAGCCGGTTAAACTTGGACCAACAGCAGTGATAACGGAAAAGGTGACCGTTCTCATTGCTTTTATAGAAGTTTTTGTTGTACCTTTCCAATGAAACTTAACGACATCCTCTCCTTGCCTCACAAGGTGAATAAGGAGACAAGTGTGGACGGACTCCCCCATTCTGCTTCTGTAGTTCGGCCCAAGGAGCGACGACACGATGTTCATCAGCAAAACCCTTTCATGCGAGGAAACACCATCATCCGGTCCAAGACATTCTCACCTGGACCTCAGAGCCAGTATATCTGCAGGGTGAGAGCATAGATTCACACACAAATGTATTTAGATATTTAAAATTATTATTAGAGCTCAATATTTTTATTTATTTATTTACCTATGCCCAAATTCATTAAATCACCAGATCAACCGCAGCGACAGTGACAGCTCCACCCTTTCCAAGAAATCTCCATTCGTCCGCAACGCTTCTGAGAGACGCAGTGTTCGAATGAAGAAGGTAACATGAAAATATTACACACACACTCGTTCGGGTAAAAATCTCACGATTCTTATGATTTAAAACCGGTCCTTTAATACACAAAAAAATGCTTTATATTCAGGTTGATGCGTAATTTCTTCTGCTAATCCTATGAAAAGTGTCCTAATGAAATAATAATCCTTGAAATTGATAAACACACTTCAACCATCTCAAATAGGCCCCCAAACATATAAATTGTGCGGTTAATCTCGACAGAACATCAGAAATGGAATTAAATTCAATTTAGGGATCCCATTCGATTTTTCTTAGGAAACTGCATGCATTTCATTAACCCTAAAGCTAAACACTTTCCTTAGAAAGGGGAGTTTAGGCTTATTAGCACGAGTTTAATATTTAATACCGACATTTCTGTGCTGACCTGAGGTCAGTGTTAATGAAGCACAGTCTCAGAGTGAGGAAATTTGGGTCTAGAAAGGTCAGATTTGCTCTCACTGTGCCTTAGGAGACACATTACATTGAGTCTTATAAAGCAGTGTCATAGCGAGAGTGTAATTCTGAATTGATTTGCCTAATGAGGACTGTAAAGAGAGCTTTAATGATTTATAGTACATGCTTTTAAAGTCTCCTAATTAAGGGGATAAAGTACCACCTCCCTTTAAAGCAGTAATATAAAAATATCACATATCTCATCTATCTATCTGTAAATTACAGGAACGTCTTTTTGTTTGTCTGTGTTTGTGTGTGTGTCTTTTATTTGCATATCTCTCGAACCGTTAGTCCGATGGATTTCAAACTTGACGTGTGTCTTGCTAAGTTCAGCGCCAAGTTTGACGTTGTTTGGATTAGGATGTTTGGGTCCGAACAACAAAGACTTTTTATCTACATATGTGTTACTAAAACATTTCAAAGCATGTTAAATACTGTGTATGGACAAGTGATTTTTGACTGGTTGCATAAACTGCTTTTAAAGGGACGGTTCATTTCAAGGGCATCCAAGATGTAGGTGTCTTTGTTTCCGCAGTAGTTTCAATTTTGTCAGTCATATAATGGAGGTCTATGGTCACCACCTCAAAGAGCATGCACAGAGAAGTCCAAATTAAACATGATTTAATGACTCGTAAATGTAAGTACACATTGATGGCCTAAGACACGAAACGAGCGGTTTGTGTGAGGAAACGAACAGTATTTATATCGTTTTTATAAAGATAACTTGGACGTGGCTGTGATAACAAGAGGTAAAAACGATATAAATACTGTTCATTTTCTCACACAAACCGCTCGTTTCGTGTCTTAGGCCATCAATGTGTCCTTACATTTACGAGTCATTAAATCATGTTTAATTTGGACTTCTCTGTGCTGCTCTTTGAGGTGGTGACCATAGACCTCCATTATATGACCGACAAATAAATATAAAAATTGAAACTACTGCGGAAACAAAGACACCTACATCTTGGATGCCCTTGAGCGAAGATAAAACATACCGAAATTAATTTCAAAGTGAACTATCCCTTTAAGACTGATCTAAAATTAGAAAAGTAAAGTCTAATTGCTGACACATAAAGGAACAGAGCTGTTGAGTACGTTTTCACCCTTCTGTTCTCTCTCTCTCTCTCTCACACACACACACACACAGCCACCGATGCAGGTCAAAGGTCTGGACGGGCTTCTGCGCACCTCTCTGGATCTGGAGCTAGACTTGCAGGTGACTCTCACACGGCAAAGCCGGCTGAACGAGGAACTGCGTGTGCTGCGGGAGCTGAAGGAGCAGCTGGAGAACGCCCGTCTGAAGGGCCAGCACGTCCTCCCCGCGTGGGTACAGGAGGACGAGCGCTTTCGTCTGCTGCTCAAACATGCGGAGAGACAGGTCAGTCCCGGTAGATTTCCAGAACGTCATCCGGTCCAGCTGCGGATTTTGATTGGCCATTCTCTCCTCAGACCCAGGAAGAGCAGCTACAGGAACAAAGGGTAGAGAAGATGATGCGTGCGGCGGCCAAGGATGTGCACAAGATCCGTGGACAGAGCCTCAAGGAGGTCCCTGGAGTCCAGTCCTTTAGGTGGGCATCTTTTACTAATAGGGGTGGAACGCTTCACGATAAAATCCGGAACAGATCTTTTCGGTTCGTTATGCACATGTGCAGAACGAATACAGTGATGTTTTAACCACTACTTCTCTGTGTGCATCCAAGTCACTGTTTCTGAACTGATCCTAAACATTATCTTAGGTCCAAAACCTAGTGAGCTGCCTTGTTGTCTAATTGCCTACATAGGGAGTAGGGTTGGGTATCGAGAATCGAGTATCGATTGGAACCGGGACTAACTTTTCGTTTTTCCCGGAATCGTTCAAAAGTTTAAATTTCGATTCCTAGTTTCGATATTCAGTCCGCCGAGCGGAAGAGGAAACCGCTGAACAACACCAACGAAGAAGCGTCTACTGGAAGTGTTGGCATAACCGCGCGAGTCGAACATGAGTAGCTTACATCGGCGGCCCAAAGTGTAGCTTCACTTTTCTAAAAATAACGAAATCTCGGCAAAATGCAAAATTTGTGACAAAAGGAGTATTTCCTTCAGAAAGGCCGTTGGTTAGTAAGGTTAGCTAAACTTTTTTGACCCCGCCTCTTAAAAGAATCGGAATCGAGAATCGTTAGGAACCGGAATCGAAACAAGGAATCGGAATCGGAATCAGAATCGTTCAAATTCAAACGATACCCAACCCTAATAGGGAGCTACCATGTTAAACTGAAATGAAAGCCCATAATCGACTGATCTGGAGCAACTCAATCAGCCCTCTTCACAGGAGTATTTACTCAGAGTTGATTCCCAATAGTCTGAAGTTGCTAATGATCGGTTTCCACAGTTATTAAAGGAGTAGTTCACTTTTAAAAAAACATGATAATTTACTCACCCCCGTGTCATCCGAGATGTCCATGTCTTTCTTTCTTCAGTTGAAAAGAAATTAAGGTTTTTGATGAAAACATTCCATGATTTTCTCCATATAATGGACTTCAATGGGGACCAAACGGTTCAAGGTCCAAATGAGAGTTTCAGTGCAAACTGTTCAAAGGGCTTTAAACGATTCCAGACGATGAATAAGGGTCTTATCAAGCGAAACGAGTGGTCGTTTAAAAAATACCGTATTTTCCGCACTATAAGGCGCACCGGATTATAAGGCGCACCTTCAATGAATGACCTATTTTAGAACATTTTTCATATATAGGGCGCACCGGATTATAAGGCACATAAGATACTGTGGTCAAACGTTTGACTGGGTTTGCGTTATGCATCCACTAGATGTGCTAAAGGCTAAATGTAGCAAAGCCAGACCGATATCGGCCGATATTAGGCGTTTTCCAAACTATCGGTATCGGCAGTTATAATGGCCGATAAATTAATATTTAAAAAATAAAATAAAAACGGACGAAACACGCTTCAATCATGTCATGAGTGTTGGAGTTGTATAGTTTGTCCACCAGAGGGCGCTCATTGAGCAACACTCGTTGAGTTGGTCATTGCTTGAATAACAATTAAAAGATCATCCGCATCAGTTCTCTAAACTCAAATAAGCATGACAAACTTTGTGACTATCATGTCCAGTTTTGCTGTTAAATAAGCCGAGAGTGAAGCGGAATTAGCTAGTAATAGTAACGTTACGTTGTTACAGTGTCGTTGACTGATTGTCCTTTTAACTTTTGACAATGTGACTGAAGTATTTCTTTAATAGCGCATGACAGACGTATCATCTCTCCTTGGCCTGTTATATTGAAAATGTGTGTTTTACAATTTGCAGTATGACGTTATCCATTGCTAAATTATAGCTCATCATAGACTAGCTGACCACTAACGCCACTATCATCAGTCTGTTCTAACAATAAAAGAAAGTTTCTTTTTAAAATGCATTATCATATTATTGTAGTTAAAACTCATAAATAACTACAAATAACTAATGTTAGGGAAATCTGTTAATGTTTTCTTGCGCGTTTCTGAAAAACAAAAAAATACATCGGCCGATATATCGGATTTTAAAACCCCAAAATATTTGTATCGTATCGGCCTTCAAAATCCTTAATCCGGCCCCGGAGGTGAGGCGTTTATTTAGTATGCGTGAGCGTAACTTACATTCGCAGTCTGACTCATGAGTTTTAATCTTTAAAATATGCCACATTTTTTAAATGCTTTGATAGGCAGCTCACTAGGATGTTATGTGTATGATGTGTATGTTTTATATCCGACACCGTCCTGTTTCAAGCTCTGCTTATTGTCTCCTGTAACCTCTCGTAGAGAAAAGATGGCCTTCTTCACCAGAGCGAAGATAAACGTTCCTGACCTGCCAGCCGACGACGTGTAGATCATATTCTTCTCCACTGCTTTTGTTTCCATGGAGACAAAACTGACATCTGGCAGTATTATGAATAATGAAGAATGATGTTTGTTGGGCAGGAGAAATGTCATTTTAAAACACTGGGTTGCAACTCTCAAAACTGAAATTGTATAGATCCGTGTTTTTGTTTGTTTTTTTAGATAGATTTATTTTTTAAATTTCACCATGTTCTGTTACTAATAAGAGTATGTCAGTATCTGTTCTAGGTATTTGAGTGGTCATTGAAAAACAACAGTGTGAATCGTGCTGACGGCAACTCTTGAAGATGTGAATACAGATACGGTACTACTATCTACTCATAGCACAAGGGTTCACGACTCAAACTTTATGACAAAATGAATGGGCATAAATCCTGCTATTCCAGTCACGTCCCTTTAGAAACACATTTGTCCACGTTTATGTTCCACAGTCTCAAGATTTTTGCAATTTGTGTAAATGGTTACAGATGTTAGGAAGCATGAAACTAAAGCATGACGAGTTAACTAGACGGGTTAGTAGACTAAATCGATTGCTAACAGCTCTCAGTGTTCGTTTTGTTAATCGCACATGCAAACAAAGACACGTTTCGTGCAAATGTTCGTAAGATGATGTAGAAACTGCACTTAGTTCCACAGACTCTCAGGTAGAATATCAGATAGTTCATGCACTTTAATAGAAAAAGGCATTGATGTAGAGAATAAAGCAAATAAGCACATTGTGTGAACGCAAAGATCGTCGTACTATCCCATTGAAGTGAACCCCTGTTTCCCAGCTCTTGTTACATCTTCGGAAACTTTCAAGGCCACTTTTTCGCTTTTATCAATTTTCCATTCTAGTTTCTACAGTCGCCTGTTGTTATAGTATTTCATTTCTACTGGTTCGGACTTCTTCTAATCTAAAAATACCGCTTTGTGTGTGACTAATAGGCTTCAAAATAAAAGAAAGTGGTAGCATCATTTCATTTATGTCAAACCCTGATATATTTTTAGTGATACACCAAATATATTTTTATTGACTCACTATAAACAAAGGAAATATATTTTGTATAAGATTTACATAACCATTAAAATTGAACCCAAACCGCTAAAATTACTTACAATCTAGTAATAATTTGTCGCCAGTTGAGTGCATTTCCCCCCAAAACTCTTATGACTGTAATGTGAAGGAAAATAATTTATTTAATTATATATATAAATAATATTTTTTCATTACTTAAAAGAATTATCTATAACAGGGGTGCCCAATCCTGCTCCTGGCGATCGACTGTCCTGCACAGTTCATCTCCAACCATAATCAAACACACCTGAATGTGATCCTAAAGACCTTAATTGGCTACTTCAGGTGTGTTTGATTAGGGTTGGAGATGAACTGTGCAGGACAGTCGATCGCCAGGAGCAGGATTGGGCACCCCTGATCTATAATATATGTGGGTGCACTATGTATAATTATTTTGTATATATAAATACACACACATGCTTGTATATATTTAAGAAAAAATATTATTTATATATAAAATACTTATATTTATAATATGTAAAATAAATTATATATAAATCTATATACATGAAAATATTTCTTGAATATATACAAGCATGTTTGTGTATTTATATATAAAATAATTATACACCGTGCACCCACATATTATGTAAACACAAACTTTTATTTTGGATCCGATTAATTGCGATTAATCTTTTGACAGCCCTAATATATATATATATATATATATATAATTTAATTTTTTTTGAAACATTTTTCATTACTTAAAAATATGTGATGAGAACGATACTTTTTTTGCCTTACAGTACATTAGATTTGGGGAGAATTGTCATCCAATCAAAATTACAAATTTCTGTAATCTCATATTATATTTATTTATTTTTATTTATTATTATTTCCAAAAAAAATTACCTGGACAATTTCCGTGAGATTCTGAAAGCATATTTTCCCCGAGGCCAAGGAACGGGAACACATCTAGGGCACTGACTGACAGCTGTGGATAATTCCCAGCTCTCCCTGTAAACACTTAATAATGGATCGCACGCCACTGCAGAGTTTGTGACTGGTGATTTGCGTTATGTAAATGAGTGCTTCCTCTATGCTAATCTATTATTGATTTTCACCAAACACTTCATCTACAATATCTTGATAGTATGTGACTGTGAATGTTACTGCCATGTCATAAAAATCTACTTTTCAATGTAACGATAGCTTTGCATCACGGGCCAAGAATGAATGTAGCACTTTAAAATGTCATGTGACCCTTATTTAATACTGATTTACAGTATTTTTACATAAATTAACCAGTTACCCATTGATTTTGCTCACATTTAAAATGTAACGTGAAATCAATCGTACAGTTTTGTTTTGCATTTCCCTCCTGGAACGCCTCATGTTTTCCATGTAGATCTTCCTGTGCTTCATTCTGCCTTTGTTTCTCAAGGAAGCATTGAATGTACTGTCATTTGCTCAACCTCAGATCATAATGTCATTTGAATTGTAGTACCATTCATGCACATGAACATGCACATACTATGATATGCGGCGAAATGATACCACGATGTCCGAAACTAGTGTGGAATCTGTTACGGATGATCCAGAAGGCATCCTTTATCTGCCCGAGTCTCTAGCTCCACCAAGCGGCGTACAGACAGAACTGAACTTGAATTTACTTGTAGCACTCGTTCTGAAACCGTCATTTCCTCTCCATTGTAATTTCACTAAAAATTGGTTTAGGAGATGTTCCCATATTTATTCTGACATAACTGAAGTGCTGCCCCACATGTCCAATTCAAATAGAAGCATCTTATGGCTTTCACCTTAAAGGAGTAGTTCACTTTTCAAACAAACTTTTGCTGATAATTTACTCACCCCCGTGTCATTCATGATGTCCATGTCTTTCTTTCCTCAGTCGAAAAGAAATTAAGGTTTTTGATGAAAACATTCCAGGATTTTCTCCATATAATGGACTTCAATGGGGTCCAAACGGTTCAAGGTCCAAAAGACAGTTTCAGTGCAGCAAGGCAACCATTTGAGCTTATAAAACTTAAACTTTGTTATTTATTTATTATATGAGCGATCATTTAGCTTGATAAGACCCTTATTCATCATCTGGAATCGTTTAAAGCCCTTTAAAGCTGTGCTGAAACTCTCATTTGGACCTTGAACCGTTTGGTTCCCATTGAAGTCCATTATATGGAGAAAAATCCTGGAATGTTTTCATCAAAAACATTAATTTCTTTTCAACTGGAGAAAGAAAGACTTTCACTTTTTTTTTTTAAAGTGAACTACTCCTTTAAAGCAGTTTTACTCGGTTGTTTTGTCTTCCGCAGCGTGTTTTCTTGTAGATCATGTAGTTAAACCTAGTTCATTAGAGTAACCATTCCTTTGTGTTCGTTTCAGCTCTTGTAATGTTATTATTTTGACCCATTTAAGACAGTACACTGCCAAACGTATACATCCCAGCTCTGTTGCGTGATCATGTATATTTCTCACATTGGCATTTTTAATCAAGGTACTTTTTTTATCAGAGTTTTTCAGATTTTACCAATTTGTGGTTATTTGAATGTGAGAGAAACAGTATATCCCCTTTAACTGTGTACTGTTTACCGGGAAACACTACAGCGGAGCTGATTCTGAGAGTAGTCGAACAAGAGAAATTGTCTCTGGTCGCACAGTATGCTTACCGTTCACAGTATGTGTTGGAGAGAGAATTGTCTTGATTGATTAGGTGCTCTTCGACTATCAAATCTGAGGTTCATAAGGACATAATATTTGGCTTTTTTATTTTTTATTTGGACGCTTGGTCCAATCATGCCTAAATCATGTAATACTTGCTTAAAATAATCAAAAGAGGAAAAAAAAGATGCTGGTAGTCATGAATGATTCATTTGTTTATTGTACACCGTAGGACTTTTATTCTGAAAACTCCAGTGCGTTTAATTTGTTTTCTTTTTTTTTTTTTCTTGTATTAATGATGAAAAAACCTGATCTGATCACAGCGATGGTTGGAGAAGTACAGCTTGTATTTATTGCACTTTTGTGATTTGGGTGTGCTGTCTTTCTTTTTCTTGTGAGACTTTTGAAAGCTGTGAATTTTATCATCGACACTGTACTGTCAACCAGAATTGTAAATATATCACCAGCACAAGAGTATGTTTTGTAGTTTCACAACAAACATAAAAAGTTCCTTTCTTCTAATCTTTATAATGTTTTGTGTGTGTTTGTGTCTTTACTCTCACAAATGTCTAATAGATTTAACTGTTTTGAGATCGAGGCCAATCGGTTTTCTTCTCATTCCAACTATTATGTGCAGTTGCTAACATTACAATATCAGAAAGAAGACTACAAATGGGGCATTTTCAGCAATGCCCATTCAATTTATGCTATAAAAACACAGTACACAACTTACACTGATTCTCAAGAATAGCATATTGTAGCTCAAGAGAATAGTTGGTCCAACTTGCTCAATGCTCATAGACGAACGACAAACACTCACACAACCTCTTGCCGATTATATCCAAGTTAAAATTTTAATTTAAAGGGACATGTCCCACAAAAATGGAAATTCTGTCATCATTTATTCCAAACCCGTTTTTTTCCCCCTTTTTTTTTTGTTGAACACAAAAGAAGATATTAAAGAATGTTGCTAATCAGACAAATACCATGGAAGTGAATGGCTGCCGTCAAATCATTCTTTAAAATATATTTTGTGTTCAAGAGAAGAAAGAAACTCATACAGGTTTGAAACAACTTGAGCGCGTGTAAATGATCAAATTTTCCTTTTCGGGTGAACTGTCGCTTTAAAACATTTAATCTACGTAAATGTAAATATGTAAATATTAGGGCTGTGCAAAAGTTAATAATCCGAAATAAAAGTCTGTGTTTACATAATATATTTGTGTGTGCTGTATATAATTATTTTGTATATATAAATACCTATGCATGCATGTATATATTTAAGAATTATTTGCGCTTAAATTCTGTATATATTTATAAATACATAATCTATATTATATAAATATAAATATTTCATACATGAATAACACATTTTCTTAAATATATAGATGCATGTGTGTGTATTTATATATACAAAATAATTATATACAGCACACACAAATATATTATGTAAACAGACTTTTATTTTGGATGCGATTAATCACAATTAATTTTTTGCACAGCCCTAGTAAATATATTACTATAGTAAAAAGAAATCAAAACTTTATATCCATCGTAAGTGTAAATCATTATATATTTAATATAAATCGTTTTGTGACTGTATTTCTTTTCCAACTGCCAACGATAGAAACTTTGGCTATAGTTTTGGCGGGTATTTTCCCACAAGCCCTCGGAACCGGAAGCAGCGCGCTGTGTGTTTAGAGTCGCTGCTACTGCTAGCTGCACAGCGGCTTCTACATCAACGC
This sequence comes from Pimephales promelas, assembly GCF_016745375.1. The sequence goes on from NW_024121210.1 coordinate 14,164,476, forward strand.
TGAAGAACACCTAACCACCTGCCAGGTAAGTAGTCGTCTGAAACTTTGTGTTACTCAGTATATGTGTTTAGTAGCGTTTCATATTCTGACTGGAATGGAAATGTTGTTCGTCAGCTGCAGACTAACAGAAGCTAGCGTTTTAAGCTAACGTTAATATCAAACCCTTGCACCAAAATCATGATTGTTATTTTTTAAACTTCTTTATTGTCAAATAATATGAATAATCAAATACATTTTTAGATATTTGCTACTAAGTTAGATACTAGCCTGTGAACGGTTAGAGTTATCCAGATTAGACTTAAGATGTTAATGTTAGTGAACATTTAATTAATATAACATGTTTATTATGTTAGTTCCACTCCCATTAGCGTCACATTTGGACTAAATGATAACCGAGTTTACAAGATGTTTGTTTGGGTCTGGTAACGTTGTGCATGTTAATATTCACAAATATAATTCATTTAATATTCACCCAACTTACTTCAGTCTTATGTCCACTATGAAAGTCTATTAACCATATATAATAATATATGGATAATAATAATAATAATAATATATATAATAATAATAATATAATACAATCCCTGATACGATTCTTATTGAAGATTCTAGTTGCTAAAGTATTCATTTCATTGAGTTAACAAACATTTCATGTACTTTTTATATATGAAGAGTTCTGATGCAAAAGCCTCTAAATGCCATTTGAAATTTTCTTCTTTAATGATGATTTTTATCAAACTTGTATATTTAAGTTCAGTAATTTCACTTAAATAACAATTAATAGGTAATTATCATTGCCATTTAAGTGAAATCACTGAACTTAAATATACAAGCTTCAAATGGCACTTAGAGGCTTTTGCATCTGAACTCTTCATATATTTCCATGCTCATGAGAGATGAATCAGAATAAATGTCATGATGATAACTCAATTGCTCTTCCTGACAGAGTTTCGTTTCCGTGTGAGAGCTTCAGGATCGCTGGGATACTCAATCAGTTCCTCGGCCTTCATCATCATCATCATCATCATGCCAGCCGCACTTGCAGATACCAGTCAAATTATCTGTGAGGTCTGGGCCAGCAATGTGGAGGAGGAGATGAGGAAGATCCGACAGATCATTCAAAACTACAACTATATCGCCATGGTGTGTGTGTGTGTGTGTGTGTGTGTGTGTGTGTTCAATCTACTAAAGATGTGGGAAAATGTCCTATAATAACTGTAAAATGACAGTTGAGACAACGTACGTTACAGGTCAAATAGCACATTTTAGTTAATATACACTACTATTTAACAGCGTGGGGTTGGTAAGATTTGTTTTTGAAAGAAGTCTCTTCTGCTCACCAATATCTTACATTTATTTAATCAAAATAATAGTAAAAATGCTAACATTGTGGGATATTATTACAATTTAAAATAACTATTTTTTAACTGATTTATTTGTTCATTACTCCAGTCTTCAGTGTCACATGATCCTTCAGAAATCATTCTAATATGCTGATTTGTTGCTATGTATTATTATTGCTGGTGCTCAGTTATTATATTCAGATTTGAAAACCGTTTGTTGCTTTATTTTTGTGGAAAGCATGATCATTTTTGTTCTTTAGGATTATTTAATGAAGAGAAAGTTCAAGAGAACAGCATGTAATTGCAAAATGAATATTTTGTAACATTTATAAATGCCTTTACTGTCACGTTTGATTAATTTAATGCATCCTTGATAATTACGTATAATTGCTAAAGTATCCCAAACTTTTGAATAGTAGTGCATCAAAGTTTCAACCAAAAATGTGAAGCAGCAAAAAGATCAGATCATCATATTAGAGTGATTTCTGAAGGATCATGTGGCACTGAAGACTGGAGTAATGATGACGATAAATTTAATTGTAGTAATTTTTCACAATTTTACTGTATTGATAAAAAAAAATACCTTGGCACAAGAGACTTCTTTCAAACACATAAATGTTAATGATTCCCAATGTTTGACAGTAGTGTAGGTGCTTTAACAGGAATATGAGCTGAAGATTTGTGCTTTGCATCCTCAGGACACAGAGTTTCCTGGTGTTGTGGTTCGTCCCATTGGAGAGTTTCGCAGTACTGTTGACTATCAGTACCAGCTCCTGAGGTGCAACGTGGACCTTCTAAAAATCATCCAGCTGGGTTTGACGTTCATGAATGAAGACGGAGACTACCCTCCAGGAACCACAACATGGCAGTTCAACTTCAAGTTCAATCTGACGTAGGTGTCCAACATGACTTCCTTATGTTGAAATATGTGTCAGAGGCCCTGTTTACACTTGGTATGAAGATGCGTTTTGGTCGATCGGATCACAAGTGGACGACGCTACTGGTGTAAACGGGGTCTAAAACGCTTTGAGCACTTCCAGAGGGAGTTGAAAACGCATTCGCAGTGTAATCGCTCGTCTCTTCAGATGTGTTGATCGGCCACAAAAGGCCGTCTTCTCTCCGCTACTGACCTGGGGTCGGTTGCACCAACTGTGCGTAAGTTACAACTTAGCCTAGTTTTGACATAAATGGGCACTAAGTTACAACTTACGCACTACTAAATATTTTTCCGTTGCACCATTAACCCTTGTGCTGCATTAGATTTTTAACACCGTTGAGTGCATTAAGGACCAAAAATGGCCACATATTAAACATTGCCTAAAATATGATATATTATTATTATTTTCCACTTTTACCAAGTTAAATCTTTTAACCAGCATCAGTCCTCATCATAACTACCAAAAATGTATTCAATTTCAGGATTTTAACCCTTTAATTACCAGTTTTGTTTGCGAAACCATCGATTTGTATAAGAGGAAAAAACACAAAAATTCAATTATTTTCAATAAACTAAATGCAAAGAGAAAACTTTAGATTTGGATTATCACAGTCCCACTTTGCAAAAAATCCCACTTGGCGCGTTAGAGACCAAAAATGGCCACCTATTAAACATTGCCTATTGCCTAAAATAAGGTGCATTTCCACCCATAGGGAATAAATATGTAGTGACGTCATCTAGTGGAATACACTATATAATGCAAATATAATGCTTTTGCTTCAAAATGAAAGGATGTTTGTGCAAAAATCATGTTTCATGTATTACTGACAGCCTCAGATTTAAACAACGTTTTAATGGGTTTCAATGGGCCATTTTTGGTCTTTATGGTGCTGAGTGTTACTATTTGATCTACACAGTGTGTGTTATACATATTTTGCAAAATGGGATCACATTTTTTACATGTATCCAAAAAGTCACAATTTTGCCAAATTTCATACCATTTGCATTAAAACAGCCAAAATGGTCAAAGAAATTAAACTGCAAAAGACCAAAAATGTCCCTAATGCAGCATAAGGGTTAAACTTAGTTTAAACGTAACTCTACGTTCCAACTAAATATTTACGGCAGCCCCGATCAGGAGTAACGGTTGGAATAAAATATCAGATAGATAAGCTCTTCTGGTAACACTTTACAATAAGGTTCATTAGTTAACATTAGTTAATGTATTTACTAACATGCACTAACCATGAGCAATACATTTGTTACTGCATTTGTTCATCTTTGTTAATGTTAGTTCACGGTGCATTAACTAATGTTAACAAGATTTTAATCAAGTATTAGTAAATGTTGAAAATAACATTAACAAATGCTGTATATGTGCTATTCATTATTAGTTCATATTAACTAATGTAGTTAACTAATGTTAACGAACGAACCTTATTGTAAAGTGTTACCGCTCTTCTTTTACCTGACAGACTTCAATTTTTTACACATATATGACAATGCTGACATTTACACTCGCTTACATTTTAAGAGAGAGAACATTATGTGAAAATATTACTTTGTTAGCATCTCTTTAACACGAACCCGTCCTAAACAGCGCCACTGTGTGCATCGGTACATGTTGTGCATGTCAAATATCCGTCATAATCAATAAACATAATTTCTTGTTTTGTTTTTTTTTGGATCAATATTTATTCATTGATGCTTATTAATTTCATTTCAAATACAGTACGAAATTCATACTTCAAATAAATCACGCATTTGAAGGCTGCTATTGGTTCATTGAGGCTAAACGTCATATTATGCTACTACGCATTACTTTACGGAGAGTTTACGACTTACTAGCTACGTTCTACCTTACGAACAAATGGTGCAACGGAATAAAGTAACGAGTTAGTTACAAACTAGCTAGTAGTTACTAAGCCTCTAGTGTGGACTTTACGTTACGATTTAAGAAAGAACTTACGAACGGCTGGTGCAACCCTACCCTGATGCGTGAACACGATTGGCAGCGCTCTTGACAGACAGGATTTAAACTTTGTCGGCTGGAGACCCGAGCTTTTTTGAAGATGAAAACCTTACCAAGCGCAATGTTCTCTCACCATTTCCGATTTCTAACACACACTCACAGCGTTCGGCTGGGCTTGCGGCTAAAGCTAAAGCTGCTGCTCTCTGTTTTTTGTTTTTTTGTTTATTAATATCCCCATTAGCTACTGCAAAAGCAGTTGCTATTCTTCCTGGGGTCTATAGACTTCAACACAAAAAATATTCTTATAACATAAAACCATACATTTTGTAGACAAGAAGGAGTGTACACATACATACATAACAACACTGCAACGTACCAAGAAACACAAAAAACAAAACAAAAAAAATAAAAAACAAAACAGCTCTACATTATACCTTCACACAATACACAGTAGTCGCCATACTCTTAGGGTTCATAGATATCACAATGTTTTTCCAACCTTCAATATCAGGAACAACACAAAAATAATAAAAATTATTCAAATGTAAATAAATAAAGTCTTAATCTTTTACGAAAATTCATTGTATTCATTCCCAAATTCAAAAACTGAGGAAGAGAATTCCATGCCACCATTGCTCTATACAGCACCATCTTTTGTCCAAAATTAGTTCGACACAGAGGTAACAAAAAGTATGTTTGATGCTCTCTTCTCCTGTCGTGTTCATATATAAATTGTGCAAGCTTATTTAATCAAAAGATCAGAAAAAACATCAATTTCCCACTTATAAACCCTCCCCTTGGAGAAATCAGGACAGAAGTGGTTTAAAGTGAACAAAAGAGACGGATTGAAACATCAGGTGTAAACGGGGATGTGTCTCCCTCGTCTGGTTGTGTTAAAAACGGCCAAAACGCATCTCAATATCAGGTGTAAACAGGGCCTGAGTGTTTGACAGATTTACCTGAGCCAGTGATGCTGTTTTGCAGAGAGGACATGTACTCCCAGGACTCCATAGATCTCCTCCAGAACTCTGGGCTGCAGTTTAAGAAGCACGAGGAGGAGGGCATCGACACGCTCTACTTCGCAGAGCTGCTGATGACGTCAGGCCTGGTGCTGTGTGAAAATGTCAAGTGGCTCTCCTTTCACAGGTAATAGACGAATCCATCAATCTCTGCCAGACTCCAATCAGTTTTCTTTTTTTTTTTTATCTATATGTGATTAGAGCCAGACCGATATATCGGCCGATATTAGGCATTTTACAAACTATCGGTATCGGCAGTTATAATGGCCGATAAATTAATATCTCAAAAATAAAATAAAAATGGATGAAACGCGCTTCAACCATGTCATGTTGGAGTTGTATAAGTTTGTCCACCAGAGGGCACTCTATACCATCCCTGGCCTGTTGGCAACACTCGTTTATAACGCGCAACACATTCTAGCTAACCACAAAGCTAGCTAATGCCACTATCATCAGTGGAATTTAATGAGCTTTGTTAATTAATTAATGAGCTTTGGTTCCTCCTCTGTTCTGTTGCGACAATAAAAGAAACAAGTTTCTTTTTAAAATGCATTATCATATTATTTTAATTAAAACCCATACATAACTACAAATAACTAATGTTTTGTTGTGCGTTCCTGGAAAAAATAAAATAAAAAATATCGGCCGATCTATCGGATTTTAAAACCAACAAATATTTGTATCGGTATCGGCCTTCAGAATCCTTTATCGGTCGGGCTCTATATGTGATGCGATCTGGGAAAACCCGTCGGATGTCGCGCTGGTACGTTTACAGTAAGGTCTAAAGACAGATCGAATGTCAGTTTTTTTGTCAATTGGGTTTTCAATAAATTATTATTCTAAAACATCGTTTATCATCTCTGAATATATTTTGGGAAAATTCACTAGTTTAGTGCAGAAAAATAGCGATTTATACTGGCCAGCTGAAAACTTTTTCGCACTTCACGCACGGCGCAGCAGAGGGGCAAAAAAACACAAAATCACCCATTTAGCTCTCCTTCTCTTAAGACTTCAAAGACAGTTTCGCCTATCAAAATAAACCACATTACAGAATAAAGGTCCCGCCAGTCCTGTATTTATTTATTTATGTATTTTTTTCCAACGTTATTGTGTGTTGTGATGCGGAGCACAAGAGAACAAAGTCTGCTTGTTTAAAAGACCTTGCTCGCCTCTCAATCGTCCAATTTCAAAATGGTTTTCATAGGATGAATTTTGAAAGCTATGATGATTACTAAAATATGTGATATGAAAAAAAGGCTATAGAAAAAGAGCGCCAGTCGTCCGCTAGCAGGACGGACACTGTTAATTAAACCTGTTTTTCTCAATCATAGCGATCAGCCGACTTCAGATAACCACAACTTTTGTTACAGACAAACTGTAAAAGATTTGGAATTAAAGAAGTTAGTTCACCCAAAAATGAAAATTAAGTCATTAATTACTCACCCCCATGCTGTACCAACCCCGTAAGACCTTCGTTCGTCTTCGGAACACAAATAAAGATATTTTTGAGTGAATCTGAGGGCTGGATCACTCTTCCATAGGCTTCCTAAGGGACTGGCTCTTGACGGCCCATAAAGTCATTAAAGAAAAGGTTTAAATATTCCATGTGCCTACAGCACCTCAATTATAAGTTTATCAAGCGACGAGACCTCTTTTTGTGCGAAAAAAACATAAATAACGACTTTATTCCACTATTTCATTACTTCCTTATGGGCGCATGCGCGAGAACTGAGACGGACACGTTCTCATTCGTCTACTTCTTGCTCACCGCTTAGGAGTATTACCGCCCCCTACCGTATAAAATGATGATCCATATATAAGGCGCTCCGGATTATAAGGAACACTGTCGTTTTTTGAGAAGATTAAAGGCTTTTAAGTGCACCTTATAGTGCGGAAAATACGCTAATTGAAAAGCGTATGTACAGCGCGCATCTTCCTCTGCTTGTAAACAGAAAGTTTTGCGCTTCCAGCTATATCAGCACGTCATCTTATACGGTAGGGGGCGGTAAAACTCCTAAGCGGTGAGCAGCCGGTAACAAGAAGTAGACGAATGAGAACGTCCTCGTCTCAGTTCTCGCGCATGCGCCCATAAGGAAGTAATAGAATAGTGGAATAAAGCCGTTATTTATGTTTTTTTTCGCACAAAAAGTAGTCTCGTCGCTTGATAAACTTATAATTGAGCCGCTGTAGGCACATGGAATATGTGTGTAGCTCATTTTTTGGATATTTTTACCTCAATTATTCCATATGGCACCTTTAAGGGCTTGAACCCAGCTTTAATATGGTCTCAACCTGTAATATGTCAAATTTCACCATGTGGTGGAATCGCAATCCCAGATCGCATCACATATAATGACAATTTTTATTATTTCTTAACAAAAATGCTTCACTGCTTTTTTGGGTCAAATTTGTCAATACTGTAGCTACCGTGCAATGCAGTTCTGGAGCCGCCGTCCCAACATACTGTCCAACATTCACATCACGTTTAACAGCTGAAAGGTGCGGCTGACCAAAAAAAAAAAAAAAAACATTTTTTCGATTAATCGTTTTTTAAAGCTGTTTTTTTTTTTTTTTTTAGCTGGTAGGAAATGTGACAATCTGCAGTCAGAGACTATTATAGTGTGTGTGAGTGAAAGGCAGAGCGGCAGAGAGACAAGACAGAGTTATTAAATTGCAGGCGTGGCTCAAAATGGATGTTATTTCAAATAGCGTAGCATATTTTAAACTAATCGGTTAACCGGGTTTCAACTGGCTAAGTTTTCACCATCCCTACTGCCTATTCTTGTCACACTCACTCATTCCGGATTCATTGACGCCCCCCTTCCACGTTTAACGTGTGTCAAATTTACTAGTCGCACATGTAAAATTCAGTCGCACACTCTCAAAATTTGGTCACGTGTGCTTTTTTTGGGATTTCGCTCTCGCTAATTTGTCCTGTTTAGTAAATCTGGCCGCTAGTGAGCTCTAAAAGTGTTTTTTTGTGTTTTTGTCTTCGCTAGTGGCTATGATTTTGGGTACCTGGTGAAGCTCCTCACAGACACCCGGCTGCCAGAAGAGGAACACGAGTTCTTTCAGATCTTAAACCTTTTCTTCCCAGCCATTTACGACGTCAAATATCTTATGAAGAGCTGCAAAAACCTCAAGGTATGTCGGGCACTGTTGTCTAGATGTTGTGTTTTGTCATTGTTAAAGATGATCAGGGAGTTTTGCTGTGTTCAGGGTGGACTTCAGGAGGTTGCGGACCAGCTGGAGCTGAAGCGGATCGGCAGACAGCATCAGGCCGGCTCGGACTCGCTGCTCACCGGAATGGCTTTCTTCCGCATGAAAGAGGTCGGTGTTTTCTGAACGAGACCATGGCTGATGCTGGGATCTGTGCCGATCGTTAACCAGGGTTCCCGCGGGTCCTTAAAGTCTTAAATTAGATATTTAAAAGTCTTATTTTTACATATGAAAGGTCTTAAATTTTAGATGACACTTCGACATAGTCATATCTTAATGTTTTCCCAATTAAAACCATCTAATTTGCGTACGCATTAATGTTTATCTATCTTTGTGGATTTGCTTGTTCACGTGACAATTCGCGTCACATTCGCGGCAGAATAACGTCCGTCTCCTGCACGCGAGACAGGAGAGGAGGAGAGAAGAAAGTTGGCAAATGTCAGTTCAGTCGTAAGTTAAGTCTTTATGTGTGTATTTTCTATTATGATATTCTAATTGTTTTAACGATGGACGAGGCACCGAGTGTGAGCTGACATCGCATTTGTCTCTCGTGTCTTCACTGCGTGATGTGTGCAGTTATAGGCATAGACATGTAGGCTATTTATTATGTCTATGGTTATAGGTATGCCCCCAAATTAGTTTTAAAATTAGAAATCATTTCACATTTAAATATTGACTTATAGCTCGATTTATGCAATTGTAAATGGAGTATATATTAATGCCACCTCTAATGCTGCTTCTGCGTCACCTCTGCACTGCTAAGATGAATTTTTGATTGAATGATTTAATTTGACTGCTAACAGTGGTACTGTATAATTATTGTGTAATAAAATATTATTGTATAATTGACATAAAACGTGATCCATAGATACAGTCGGTTGGTCTGGGAACGCCCCCGGGAACGCCCCGTCACGTGGTGTGAATTTAGCCCGTGGGGGAAAACATTGCCTTGGCGCTCATTGAAATACATGGGACAATCATGCCGAAGAGTTGCTGTGTCGTTTTCTGTACCACCAATAAACGAACAAATTATAAATTGAAGTTCTACAGCCTTTCTTACATACATGCAGAACCGGATAGGAGGACAAAATGGCAAAATTAATCATATCTTATTAGATTACTGTGTGAGTAGATCCCTGTGTGATAGTAGTAGATGTTTAACTCGTATTAGGCAGTGGGCCAGATTTGTCTGACTTTACATCCCTTACGAAAAAGAACTATAGTAATCCTATGGCTATTAGTATTCTATAGTAGTGTATTATACTTCTGTGATGTTCTTTAATACCTCTATACTTCTAGGCTATGTCCCAAAATACTATAGTATTCCGATAGGATTAACGTTACTATAATATTTTGTCCTCAAATACTACAAGATTCCTTTAGTTGTTTTTTATAAGGGATATGTCTCTCAGTCACATTAGCGTTATCAGACTGCAGTCTGTGAGAATTCGGATAACTGTCAGCAAAGTCCCTCTGCAATTTCGTAGCTAAAACTGATCACCGTTTTACAAAAGGATTAATAGTTTGGAGTGAAGCATACGTACAATTGGTAAGTGACATGGTTTTATGGACTTATACACTTAACTTATACGCAAGTTGATTGAGTAATAGGCTTGTGTTGCAGCTTCCGTTTTAGGTGAAAATGCCCCTGGAAATCAATTTAAGGTGGCAAATATTGCACATTAATTAATAATTTCTGTCACTGCTGTGAACTGACCACTGCATAGAATATGAAAAATATAAATATCTTCGCGAGTCTGCTGTGAACAACAGGCCTAAACCAGCCATGGCACCAGCACAAAAACACAATCAGTAAAATATCAACTAATTATTTATCAACAAAACCATGAAAATATTGAGATACGTTTTTGTCAATATTGCACACACCCCTAATGTATGGTATTAATTTTGATTTCTTCAGGTCTTAAAAAGCCTTAAATTTTACTTTAAAAAGTGTGCAGGAACCCTGTTAACTCTGCCGTCGTGTTTTATTTTCTCAGCTGTTTTTTGAGGACAACATCGACGATGCCAAGTACTGCGGGCGACTATATGGCCTGGGATCCGGTTCCTCTCAAAGTCAGAACGGAATCTCCAATACACAGGATGAAGCCAACAACAACAAGCACTGACTAAAGCCAAGTGGATGACGCACTTGTTTTAATCCCACTCAGAATTGTTCTTTACAAAGATGATGTTATGCATTCTAAAGGGACATTGGGAAATCCGATTCTGCTCTGTTGTTGTCATCACACCACCACGTTCCAGGACTCTAGATGTGCTCCCGTTCTTCCCATCGGCTGCTTTTTTGACTATTTTATCTTTTTGTTTTACAGTATTAAAAACACCATCGTTTTAAGCATGGGACCAGCGCTTGTGTATCTCACTGCTTTCGAGACTCCAGGCATTTTAACATGCTCTGTCCTTTTTAGAAATGTTTTGATAATTTCTGGAAAGGCTCGAGATTTAATCATCAGCGAGATCCGAGGAAATGCCTTCGCGACGTTGGAACGCGTGACTTTGGAGTTGTGTTTTTAAAACAAGCCAGCATGTATGTATATTAAAATCGAAACTTTCAAAATGAAATTGCTGTCTTTAAGCATTTTTCCTGTAATAAATACATTTTAGATGGAGAACGCAAGTCCATTGGTCCTATGTAAGCGTTTTAAATGTGTTCGTCACACGATCTCGACTGTTTGTGGTACGTGATTTTATTGTATCTGTTGTTCGAGGCTGTTGTGTATTAAAATGTTTTCTATCGCCACGGTGGTGTCATGTCCAATTACAAGGCATGTGTCCCAACTGACCCTTTGTTACAGCCTTTAAAGGAATGGTTCGCCCAAATTTAATTGGACAAAAAATATTTTTGACAGTCCAATATCCATATTTCGGCATCTTCAAAGGGCTCCACATAAACTCTTGCAGTTATTTTACGAAGAATGTGTTTTACAAACACTCACCGTGGTCCAAGTTCACGATCATCAGTTAGCACTGCATTATTCATATATTTTATTAAGTTAAAAGTATAAAATTAAATGATTGTGGTTGTTAAAGGCCTTTATTCATTAAGTGGAGCCCTTTGAAGCTGTATAAATATTAAATTGTGGTCACTGTCAAAAATGTTATATGTTTGGCACCCTTCACTTGCATTACATGAAACCATAACAGGATGATTCTCCCTCCAAAACCTTGATTTCTCTTTGGCTGAGAAAGTCAATTCATGGTCTTGGGGTGAGATCATTTTTAGGTGAATCATTCCTTTAAAGTCGGAAGGCTTTAGTTTTGGTGGCTGTTTTCCCACAATCCCGCAGGCCGCTAGTTTGTTAGTAGGATTGGGAATAGAAAATCAATTCCAAATCTTAATATTCTTTAAAGGTGCAATGTGTAAAAAAGTTGAGTATCTATTAACAGGAATGCAATATGACATCCATAACTATGTTTTCAGTGGTGTATAAAGAACCGTAATGTTTTTGTTACCTTAGAATGAGACATTTATATCAGAGTCCGTCTAACGGAGAGCCTTGGCACTTCCTATTAGCCCCGTTGTGGATCACCTTGGTTGCAGTTCCATTAGAATTCCACTGGAGGTGATCGCGGGCGAGAGCAGAATGAATGGGAGTCTATGGGGCTAAACGGCTAAATGTGTTTCTTTCACCTGCTTTTCATTAAATAAAAATAGATTTTATAGTTGATTCCGCAAGTTCAATATAGATTATAGGCCAAAAGTCGAATGAACGAGTACTTATGTCCTTTTGATTTCTTACAGGTTAGGCCGTTGTTGGCCGGAGCACGCTAGCATTCTGCTATTGTGTGACGTCATCACTGTTTTGAACGGATTTTTAGAACAGATAAGTGAACTTAAAAATGCAGTGTATTATCTTAGCCCTCCATTTTGAATGCAACTTTAAAATTACTTGACAAAAAACGACATCCTGAGAAAAGTGGATTTCTGGGGGTGAAACCCCATTGACTCCCATTCATTCTGCACTCGACCGCGAGCGCCCCCGCATGGACAGAGACGTGTTACTGCAGCCAGACCAGAAACCGGAAGTAACGAGCCAGTGATATCTACATAAATAGACCTTATTCAGAGCAGCGCCATGACAGGTATGAAAGTGAGGCTGCGAGGGATAGATTTACCGTGTTTCCAAATGGCATCCGCTGTAAAAAGCTGAATAAAGCAGCTATAGATTACTTACAATTTTCCACAGCTTACATTGTCGGGAGTTTTTTGTCAACTGACATTTCTTGGAAAGATACTTTTCCAGTGTTTCATGAGCAGAACAATCCGAAAACACATTAAATAACAGTACAGCAGAAGAGATGCAAGTCTATCCCTCACAGCCTCGCTTTCATTCTCATTTAAAATCAAAGATGGCGCTGCCGTGAATAAGGCGTATGGTGCCAATTCTCTTCAATTAGACATTCTCTGTTTATATCTACATAACCGCGGGAAGCGATATTTTCGCCCGCGGGAATCCCCTATGAAGGTCGCCATTTTGTGACGTCATATTTCTACCGCAGCCGAACGCGAACAAACAGCGCTACAGAACGCGTTTCATCACTACCTTGAAAGAGAAACAGCGGAAAGCTGGAAGCTAGCCTTACACTCCGTGAGTAGTGACTTTTCTTTTCCCTTGTGAGTGGTGTAAAATATGTAGTTGGGATTGTTTCATGTAACTTAGTTCTCCCTCGCTGTGTTAAAAGTTATGGGTTTGCTGCTATATGTGGGGAGAAAAAGTGCTACTGGTTACGTTTGTTTGTGAGACAATCAGCTGATTACTATTATTATTTTAAATTAACTTATATATTAAAACCCTTGATCGTCACCTGACTATGGTTTTGTAAACTGTATACATGATGTGGTTTATAATGGACTGTGGTACAGAAACAGTGACAATGTTGCACACTCTTGGCTTACTCTGCTGTCTCAGCCGACGAGATGTTTGGGAGGGGTGAGCAGTGGGCTGAGCCCTTAGTGCAAACCTGGTGCAAACTCGCAACCAAACCGCTAGATGTCGCTAAAATCCCACACTGCACCTTTAAAGGTATGCTTAAAGGGATGGTTCACACAAAAAGGAAAATTCTGTCATTAATTACTCACCTTGATGTTGTTCCAAAAATTGTTCCAAACCTGTAAGACTTTCGTTAATTTTTGAAACACAAATGAAGATCTTTTTGATGAAATCTTGACAGCTTCGTATTTATTTGCTTCCAGCTTAGCAAAATGTTAACTTCAAACTCTTCAAAAAAATTAATTGAAATCAATTGTGAGTTGAGTCCCCCATGCAAGTGTCACTTGTGTGGCAGACAAATTAGGGCCTATTCATAGGTGTCTATTCAGTAATGAACACCCTAGAATACTAATAAGATTAGAAGGTGGCTGTGGTCTAGAGAGCAAGGCAGCTCACTTGGTTTTGGAACCGAGATATAATGTATGTAATGTAATTTAAAGACAAGAAAATGAGAATCTGAATGAGAATAGGATTTTATTGGCAAGTAAAATTGCTCTTACAAATAATCTGACATGTCAGTCCCTGACATGGGCCATGGCATTTAATAAGAAATGGCAGAAATACCTAAATACAAGTTAAATAAAATTCCATTAGAATCTTCTCAGAACCTGATAACTAAAAAAAATTGATTAATATTCATACCAATACCATAGCATACCAAGTTTCCAAGTGAGTTAAAAAAAAAAGAAGAAGAAGAGGAGGAGGAAGAAGAAAGCAATAAATTAATGGATCCTATTGGGGCTGAGAACAATTAGCATCACTTACGATCCCATCGCCACCTCTCGAAGTTGTGAGAAATGTTCAAGCGATTATGATTTTAGTCATTGTGAAGGAACACCTGTAGAGAGAAACCCCCTCGGGACCGTGAGAAATGTCAGCACTGAAATTAATTAAGTAAAAACTTTTGTCCAATTATTCATGAACAGTCTGCAGTGAATCCGTTAGCTTAAGTGATGATGGTATATGAGAATCTTGAGGCTCTCGAGACAGCACAATCATGGCCATCATCTTTAGTTTTTGCCATTGTTGTTGTAAAACTAAGCCTGTGTTAACTTAATAGCTGAAACTTTGAAGATTCAAACTGCAGAAGAAGTTCAATTGAATAGTGAAGTATCTGTGGCCAAAACTGTCTGTTAATATGTGTAGTGCGTTACATGACGGTATATGATTTTGCATATTAAACATCCCTAACATACAGTATTTTGTAATCTACAAGAAACAATGTATAAAAACAGTTTTATATATATATATAAAAAAAAGTATCAATAAAATAATTGCATGTGCAGTAGTCAACATTTAAAGTGGAAGCTCGAATGTTGACAACTGTATATTTATGCTTATTGCAATTATGCATTGTTAGCTTAGCAACATGCTAATGTAAAACTATATCTTCTATGTAAACAGCTTTAAATTTGCATTCGAACTCTAACATCGTCTAAAACTTTTAAAGTGTCACTTCAGCTAAAATATCAAACTTACATTATCAATAATGGATCTTTTGAATAGCCTTCTTGTGTTCTGCAAATAGCTTGAGGTTTTGCTAATTATTGTGCAATAGCCCTAAAATACCTCCAGCCCGGGGAACATTATCACTCACAGAAGAACGTAATAGAGGATCAGAATGGCTCCTGGCTAAAGCACTAACCGCTTTAAAAACTTCCATAGCTTACAATACATTCTCAAATCAATATTTCATTACCTGGATAGAGGCGGAATGTTAATATAAAAATAACGTTTGCAGCACTTACACTGAAAGTTTAGCTGAAATGAATGAATCATACTTTGTTTCGCCGCAAGTTCAATGCTCCAACATACAGGACAGTAAGATGAGGTAACAAAACAACCTTATTTAAAACCTAAAAATCTGAAACTGGTAGCGTATTTTACCAACTAAATAGCAGTCTTCTATTCACCTGTTTTCATTACAGTGACATTTATTAAAACATATAGGCTATGTTATTAGTGTTTTTAGTGTATTTAATAAAAAAAAAAATAGTGTATTTAATCAAAAAAAATTTAATTAAAAAAAATAATAATAAAAAATTGTGAGAATTGTATCGAATTCCAACAGCGACACCTAGAGACTGCAGGAGGAAGCGCCTCACAGTCAGAGTGTTGATCGATCTACATGTTTTATTCCTCTAATTAGAGTTAGAGAGAGAAAACGGAGGTTTCAAATTTAAAAAATGAGATTCAGGAACCCTGAAATGCAGTAATAGCACCTTGCTCATACTGGTTATTAACTGAATAAATAGCGTTTCCTCTCATACACATTTTTAAGCTCGTAAATTATAGTGACTACACTGATTGCAATTTTATCTTTGCGTTTGATGCAAATTATTATTCATTTTCATAACTTGGAATGTAAAAACTAACAGTTACCGTGACGAGATTATTTCTATCATCATTTACTCACCCCCATGTTGTTCCAATCTTATGACTTTCTCCCTATGCTTTCTCCTGTCAAAAAGAAGATATAAATAGATTTATCCATTTTATATCTCGGGATTATATCCGAGATTTTTTTTCCATCTAGGCTACTATGGGCAAACCGATTGGTTACCAAAATTATTCAAAATATCTTAAGATCGTATAATATGGTACATGTTTGGAACAACATGAGAAGAGTAAATGATTTTTGATTTAACTATTTCTTTTTTTTTTTTTTTTTATTAATGCTGAGAACAGGATACACAATACAACACAATACAAAAGAGAAAGCATACATCACATAATATCAATCAAAACAATAAAGGACAGTAACAAAAATAAATAAAATAAAATAATAATAAAAAAGAGTAGGGCAATTAAATCACTTAAAAAGGTTTCACATGAAGAGATTAAAGGCAGTGCAGATTCTAATAGTCCTTATGGCTTTCATATTCGTAGATGTTGAAATCACACTTAAATAATTTTCTATCTCTTTTAAGAAGACAGAGAAAAAAGGTTTACAGTTTGAAAATTTTGCATTTGTGAATGTAAAATTTGCTTAAGAAAAGAATTAAATTAATAACAAAACCGATATTTGCATGTTTGGGGTCTGAGTCAAAATATCCAAGTAAAATGTTTCTCATCTCTATATGAAAAGCCTGGCCAAATCTTACACTTGATAAATACATCAATATCCTTCCAAAGCTTCTGAGTGTAGTGACATGACCAAAATAAGTGAACCACTGTTTCATCAGACTTCAAACAAAATAAGCAAAAAAAAATTGATTTAACTATTTCTTTAACGTTTATGGTTTATATGGCACTGACGTCACTTTCCCGCCGGAACAACCCCCTCAGCCTGACTGAGTACGTGGCAAACGATCTGCTGCGTGACTGGATTTAATAGGGGAAACTGCGAAAATGCGACTAAAACGAACAATTTTATCAATTTAAACTAAATGTTGGACTCAAATTGTGTTCCTTACAACTTCTTAAAGATCCAGTGATCCATGGATATTGACACGCAGCCAGGAATCGTGTTGCCTGACATTTATGTTCGCCTGATTTCGACACCGGGGAAATAAAAACAATATAGACCTAAGTTAAACATAAAGCACATTTGCCTGTGAACGCTTTATAGAAATACAATATAAGTTGGTCTAAATCCGGGTGATCAAGTTCTATCAGTGTTATGTATAGCCTATAGCTATCATCATATCATCCAGCCTTAAAACTTTATAGTATTTTTGGTCAGTGTTCATCCAATAATGCAGAATATGCAATGATAAATATTTAACTGATGAGTTGTTAATATAGCAATACAAAATATATGGGTATGGTTTTACACCTAAATTCAGCGTATTGACACAAAATGATAACTGCAAATCCACCTTTCGCTGACTGGAGTCCAGTGGTTTCTGTGAATTGCAGCGATCCATTTGCTCCTATAGCAGTCTGTAAAAATATACCTCAGATTTTTTTTGTCAAATCTAGTAGTACAGTCAATCGCAAAGCTCTTTCCCACTTTATATGTTTTGTGTTTTTGCCACTGACTGTGAGGAACTGCAGGCACTCCGGCCGACGGTGACGTCACATGCATAGTTTGCTGTGTTTGTACCCAATGTTGCTTTTAATAATAATAATAATAATATATATATATATATATAAGTTTGGTGGACGGTCTAAGCAGGAACACTTAGTGGAAAAAAGTGAAACCGTGGTGTGGCTTTTACTTTGGGCCTCAAGGGCAAAATATCCCATAGTGCCTTGTGGTTTGGGACAAGTGGTTTCTGCCACAGATTTTATTAGTAAGCCGAAATCATTTGTTACCCCCACAGGCTGATAAATGAACTTCTCTAGGCACTCCCTGAAAACACTGGACAGCTCAAAGTGTTTTCCTTAGCCTTTCTCCTGTGTCAACCTAAAATCTCTACATTTCAAAGAATTACATTTTTTTCCCAAAGAAGTTAAGGAGGAATATTATTTCTTTAATACCCAGTAGGCTTTAGTTCACACCAAAACGATAATCCATTATTTGACAGTTGGCCTGCAGCAACAGGGGACATGATAGAGAGGTTTTCATTGGACAACATTTCTGTACATGGAAGGTAAGTCATCAATATTTTTGTTGCAAGACTAATATATTTTTTGATTTGTTAGTTATAGATGACCTGAAAGCAAGCCACTGAAATTCCTCAGATGCACATTTCACTTTGAACCGTATGCTGTAATGCGCTAAGGTGAAATGCACATAGCAACTAAACATTTCACATTGAACCGTATGCTATATGTAATGCTATACACATAGCAACTAAATTGCTTAAATATTGGTTTTGGGTCTAACAAAATGTCTCAGCACAGTGCCATTTGCTCATCTTGGTACATGTCTTATTTATCATCATTTCTCATGCAGATAAAAATTTCAAAAATCCATCAGGCTCTTGCCCCATCTTGACATTTAAATTTCATGTTTTGAGATGGGTTAGGCAAGTCTAAAACCAATGACGAAATATTTTATTTTCAACAACAAGAAACACTGCAGCCCATGATATTTAGTTTTCCAAGAGAGCTGTTTACAGATTAATCCCTTGAGGTCAATCTGAACCTGATTATTATTATTTTTAACATTTTCCCCTCTTTCATTTGTGTTTATGCATATAGGCTATGTGCTAAGATGCTATGCTACTTTGAGTGGTGGTTAGCGCACAAAATGCATTTGCTAGTTGGTTACTTACACAGATGTTTTACGGTATGACTTGTGTCTATCCTGTAGCGTAAGATTAATGGATTTATTAATGTTTATCATCCGCCATAAAAATTGTGTTTCGGGAACACTTAGAAAGTAATAGCACACCTCTCCTTGTGAAAAGCCACATAACATAGTGCAGCAGTCAGCTTCCAGAAGTAAAAACCCCATTGATTTTCTACAAAGGGGAATAGAGTACTACAGGGATACACCACAGCAACATAGACCTATTAGTGATGCTAACTTACTAGTCAACACACATCAAAGTTGCATACTTGGGTTAAATTTAGGATACAACATTTTGACAGCTATGTGAAGATAAGCAGTATTTCTAGTGCTACGTGTTGAGCGGTAGAAGTGAAGGTGTAAACCAGGGCTCTAACCTGAAATTGAGGGCTCTTGTCCGCTGAAATTGGGGCTAGGAGATAGCATTTTATTTGAGACCACCACACTACAGGCCTCAGGAGCAGAGCGATCTAATAAGAGCCACACTATGGGGAACTATGGGGACATTAGCGACAACACTGAGCGCCGAAAACCTGCTCTTACACTGATCCAGGTTTGGGTTCCTCATAGTGATGGCTGGAGTTTTAATGGATTAATATCAAGCCTGATACTAGACCAGTGTAAGGGCGTTTGCACACCTGAAATCCGCACCAAGGTCCGAACCAAAGTTCACGTTTTGATATACATTTTATACTTTCAGAAAGTTTTGGTTTGGTTTCACACTGCAATTTTGCGTCATCATCTATGTGGGCTGCATCTTGACATTGATTGGTTTAGTAAATGGACAGCTGCGTGTTGTCAATTCGGCGGGTAACTTTGACAACATGAACGAACAGATGCATATCGTTGCAACTATATTGTTATTTTTATGGCATAATTACCTGCAGCACCAACTACCGTAAAACTTCAAATAATAGCCGAGTCCCAAATAGTAGAGCCAAACCGATATATCGATATATCGATATATTTCCAAAATATCGGTATCGGCAGTTGTAATGGCCGATAAATTAAAAAATAAAATAAACACGGACGAAACACGCTTCAATCATCTCTCCTCGGCCTGTTATATTGAAAATGTATGTTTTACAATTTGCAGTATGATGTTATCTATTGCTAAATTATGGCTTATCGTAGACTAGCTAACCACAAAGCTACATGGCTAACGCCACTATCATCTGTGGAAGACCGCTAACGTTAACATTAATGAGCTTGGAAACCACAATGAACTTTTTCTGCCTAAATAAAGTAATGATTACTGTATTTATAACTAGCATATCTCTAGTTACAGTCCCTGCATTGTAAAATGTAAGTTAGACTTGCAAGGAGTGAACATTTATACATAGAGAAAAAGTATCAAACGTATCTTGTGCATAAAACTTAGCTTTTCTTGAAATCCAACGACGCCAAGTGTCATTTTCAGTGTAAGTGCTGCATGTCGTTTTGATATGGATTTATATAAGAATCGCTAAATAGTTGGTTTTAGAAGGCAGGCAGCAATTGATGATTGAAACAACCAGTTGTGCCAGCATAGATAATTATGTATGTAAATATGACTTTTTAGTGAGGTTTTATTGATAGTAGAAAATGGATGAATGAATTAATTGATAGTTGTATTTGAGTGAGTGAAAATGTAATTATAACATTTTATATTGTATATTTTGTATTGTATTTCACCTGCTCGGGGACTGCAGATGGAAACTAGCTTAAGCTAAATCTGCCGCAAAGCATCTTTAATTAATGTTTTTTTTTGCACATTGTCCCTGTTGAAATAAATAAATAAATGGAAATTGTATTTTAACAGTATATTTTTAAATGCGTTTATCCGTATTTTAAAGCCAAGGCACGTTTCATTTTCACGCGGGATACTTTTCAAACAGTTCATATTTTGTTAGTTGATCAAACGTTAAGGCCTCGCTGGTTTTGGAAGGGTGGGACTCTCTTCCGATCTGATCGAAGGTTTACAAGGTCTCGGCTGATAGATGAGGGAACTGCACAAAGCAACACCATTGCCTCAAATTAGAAGCCATTAAGGAGCTGCTTCAATTTCACCCTCCTAATTTAATGAGGGGGACTAATGACACTGCATAATAGGATAGACTAGATTCAGAGAGAACAACCAGAGCTGGAAGGGTTTCAGGTAATTTGGCTTTGAATATTTTTGGGCGAATTAAATCCACTTTCTTCTATAAATAAAAAATTCATTGCATTCCTCCCTGTGCACGTGAAATAGTTTTATATATTCATATAATTTATAGGCCTACCTGACATACTGCAGAATCCAAGCACTCGTGAAAAAGCTTTTTACATTCTTTTCTGATTTAGTATAAAAGTTTCTTTACAATCTGAGTTCAATTGAAAAATCTGAATTACAAAATGTCGTAGTATTTTGGTCGCAGCACTTATGATAATCATGATTTGACAATGTTCCAGAAAACATCTGCCAACACTTGGCTAATAATAAATAAAATAAAGATAGAATTAGTCCATATGAAGGTTTGCAATGTATATGTGTTCAAATGGATTTTTATTTGACAAAATTGAAACCATTAATTTGAATGGGAATCTCCTTGTGCAGGTGTGTGTGTGTGTGTTTCTGGGGATGTTATATAATCTCATGCCTTCATTAGTGTGTGTATGTGCTCTGGACTGCGGCAGGTTTTGTTTTATTAAAGAAAAAAACAAAACATTGCCCCATTTTCCATTCATTTCTATGAGTCAAATTGACCATGTTTTTTTTTTTTTTCAACCACAAAAACACCTTGAACTGTAATTTTTTCGTGCATGTTCCCCAATTTCAGGTGGATGAAGATTAAGGAAGGTCTTGTACCGTCTAATTAAGCATTAATTTTTTTTTGAAAGAAAAAATCTATTTAAAGCCATTTTGTGTCATTTTTTTCCTTCAAAAATTATGCCATGTTCTGTATCTGATTTATTTGCAAATTAATTGATATTGAATTGAATTACAAGCTTGTGAATCACAATCGAATCATTAAATTCGACCCCAACTTGTGCATACTGTGTATATGAAGAGTTCAGATGCAAAAGCCTCTAAATGCCATTTGAAATTTTCTTCTTTAATGATGATTTTTATCAAACTTGTATATTTAAGTTCAGTAATTTCACTTAAATAACAATTAATAGGTAATTATCATTGCCATTTAAGTGAAATTACTGAACTTAAATATACAAGCTTGATAAAAATGATCATTCTAGAAGAAAATTTCCAAATGGCACTTATAAGAGGCTTTTGCATCTGAACTCTTCATATATATATATATATATAAACACAAGCTTAAACAAAAGCTGTGCATGGCATGATTTCTTTATTTTTCAATTATTATTTACATGAACCAAAAAAAATCATCATGTTAATTTGACACTACAGTGAGTGAATAATTGTTCGGTTCCTCAGTTGCTCCACATACTCCTTGGCCTGGTCGAATCCGGTCTTCTGCACGACGGTGGGCGGCACTCCCTCAACAAGCTTTACAAAGTAGTGGCAGTGCACTTTATCCATGATGCCGAACATGCCACGTCCATGATAACGAATCCGCTTCAGGTATTTCCCTTTGCCAGAGAACGACTCCGCTGTAGAAGTCAGGCCGAAGAAAATACAATTCAACTGTTAGAAAGACTGGTTTACCTTCAAATACAAAAGCCATAACAAATAAATGACTCAACATATATATATAAAGCCAGAAGCATACATAACAGATAAAACAAAATATTGGAATTAAACAAAAATAATAATGCCTTATCAAGCAAAATATGGATTTATTTTTAAACCACCCTTATTTTTTCTCAAAATACTTTAACAAAATGATTGTTTTTTTTTTTTCTTCGGTTGAGACATTTTTATTCTTAAAACTGATTTTAATACTTTGAAGCACAAAACTGATTAGCTTGAAACCATTTTTTGTTGCTAGCGTGTCAAGACGTTCGCTTGTGAATTATTTTTTGGTGTAATGAAAAGTTTTACGATCTATGGATTGCATCGCAGATTTATGACAAATGCTTATGAAAGTCATGTTGATAAACTTGTACTTGTGTACATTTAAAAGTATACAAAACATTGCACAAAAAAGACAAAAATAAAGTGCTAATAACTTTGATGTTCATTTTTTACATGTTTGGGACTTACCAACATATAGATTTGATTTGTATTCCACATTATGATTCCTGATCGCCATTTCCTGAGCTTCCAAAAGAACCTTTAACACGAAGATTAAAAACGTTATAGCTTCTTAAACATATTTCGAAATATGTGACATTTAATGATTTCACAGCAAAAACATATTTTAATTAATATTATTTGAGCAGTTCAATAGGTCAAATCAGTGTATTTTTACCTCTTTGATAATTTTAGCTCCCTTCTTGTCGTTGAACTCGAGCTGAGTGAGTGCCTGGTCGATGGTCATACCTCTGATCTGGAAAACACATCCATCACTAAAATATTCAGACTCATTACTCCATACGCCGTATTATATAAATATCAACATTAGGAGTATAACGGTTCTGAGTTTAAAAAAATGTAATCGTACCGTTCTCCACCCACGGTTAACGTAAACAGTCGAAAAAAAAAGACAAAGCGTGTGTACAGTATCAGTGGATTATGCCTTAAAGTGACAGCAGCCTGTTAATCAAACAACTTCGCGTTTGTATCTTTATTAATTATTGATTCATCTTTATTTAATTTATACAGTGAAGATTATATGCTGTTATTTTACATTTGATAACTCAATTTCTGCACCAGAAAGCTACTGCAAGATGCTTGAAAAACCTGAAAAGCAATGCTTATTTTATTTCTATCTTTGCTTCATTGTATTTTAGGGCTGTCAAACGATAAATCGCATCCAAAGTAGAAGTTTGTGTTTACATAATATGTGTGGGTGCACTGTGTATAATTTTTTTATATATTTAAATACACACACATGCTTATATATATTATATATTTATTTATATATAATATTTTAGATTTTTTTTTTTCTTAAATATACATGCATGTGTGTGTGTGTGTGTATATATATATATATATATATATATATATATATATATATATATATATATATATATATATATATATACATTTTATATATATATAAAATTATACACAGTGCACCACTATTATGTAAACACAAACTTTTATTTTGGATGCGATTAATCGCTATTAATCGTTTGAAAGCCCAAACAATATTTTATTTATTTGTGCTGTTGCTTGTAGCTTGATTTGTTTTTCTTATTTTCTTGTATTTTCCGTAAACTTCGCACATACCGGTCCTTAAACCGTGACCCTAAAAACCGAACCGTGAGTTATTTGAACCGTCACACCCCTAATCTACATATATCACTCACCCACCAATTTAGCCAAGTACCACATCTTGTCTTTGCTGTATTTGATTTGACGTCTGCAGTGATGGATCTCCTATTCCACACACACACACACACACACACACACAAGTCAAACTCAGCATAATTTAATGAACTTCATTCATTCATTCACATATTGTAAAAGCGAATTAAATGTATTACTAACAGCTGGTCTGCGTGGTTCATCTTTCTGTTGTGGTGGATATACAGTCAGATTTCTCCTTTCCCAGTGTTTGCTGTTTAACTCTGGGCTTGTGTGAAGACATGACACTTGTGATAATGTAGAGGACGATCCAAGCAACCTGATGAAAAGAGCAAGACAGAACGAAAAACATTAAGGAATAATACATAGGCTGTGTCTCAACACCTAGCGATCTATTTTTATCGAGATAGCGATTGACACAATCTGTGTCCTTTCCTTTGCACAGCAACTGCATGGGCTTTTCTTACCTAGATCGAATATGTCCACAAGCACGACCAATCGAGGCCAAACCTGTCGATAATATTCATATAATTCACAGTTAAACCAAAAGCAAATGAAATGCCAATAAGAATAAAAATACAACGCAAGTATATTTGATTTTACTTACCAGCCCATGTCACAGCGGAGGCCGCCATATTGTCCGATTCGTGAGGGAATCGTTTTGATTCGGATCTTTAGATGAGTCTGTTGAATACAGTAAGTTCATTTTTGTATTTTTTTAAGCTATCAAGGTTGCGTAGTTACTTTGTACTTACGCAAAAAAGTACTGAGTAATATTAATTTACCACATTTAACTACTTACTGTTTGGTTACTGTTATAACCGAATCACTAAAATGGTGTTTCGAACCGGTTCTTTGAAATGAACTATCCGAAAGAACCGATTCTCGGAAATGATAGGTTGAATACATTACGACGCTGCGCTTTACGGCAAGTGTCACTTGCAAATGAGTTTAAAGTACTTTTTATTAATAATGGATTGATTGTTTCTTTCTAAAATATTCACATGACAAACAAGGCCCACTTATGTACATGTTTATTGAACGTTGGTCTTAAAAAAGAGATTTGACTGTCTCTGTAGTCCCTTCTCGCGTTCCGTATATATTTTTTTACAACACACGCTGTCGTTATCCGGCAGCTGGTGTGTTTTCGGCAGCATGAGTAGCACTACATGTGAGAAGTGAATTCACCATCCGTAGATTTGTTTTCTGATCTTGATGCAGCGATCACTTGCTCTTTATAATGCACCAAAGACATCTGCCAGCCTCTCCAAACTGGTACTGTTCACGCTGCAGTGACGTCAATGGAAAGGGAGTGCTGGGTTTTGGAGCAAAGAATACAGTTTATCTGCTAAATGTGACCGCAGCATCTCCAGCAGTCACAGGTAAGAGCCGGTGTTTTCATTGATTCGGTGTTTGTCGTTTCGATCTGATCTGATCAGTCCTTCTTTCTGCAGGGGAACTCAGTGGACACACGGAACGAGTTTCTGGTTTTGCATTTTGCTCCTATGATGGACAAGAACACATTTGTGCCAGCACTTCAGACGACAAGACCGTCAAAATCTGGGATTCTGAGCAGAAAATGCTGCTGAAAGAGCATAATGTTCACCAGGTGAGTGATTTATAGAGCTGTGACTGTCTAGATTGCAGCTTTCTATCTACACTTTTCACTTTTACCTGATATATCAAAAGTATAACGATTTTTAATTGCCTTGCCAACATTTACTGTCGCCACATCTACCTAAATAACTAAATAAAAAAATGTATTTATCATATCTTTCTATATATCTTTTTATATTTTTTATCAGTATAGTTTATACGGAGGCGTATTGCATTCACTTGAAGAAAAAAAATCTACTCTGTTTTCTGAATTAATGAGTTAATTTTTCATGATAATTTTTTTTGCTCTTTTTTTCTGAATTAATGAGTTAATTTTTCATGTGAATTTTTTTTTCTCTGTTTTTCTGAATTAATGAGTTAATTTTTCATGAGAAAATATTTTTTTCTCTGTTTTTCTGAATTAATGAGTTAATTTTTCGTGAGAAAAAAAGTTTTTGCTCTGTTTTTTCTGAATTAACAGAGCAAATTTTTTTTTCTCATGAAAAATTAACTCGTTAATTCAGAAAAACAGAGTAGATTTTTTTTCTTCAAGTGAATGCAATACGCCTCCGTAAGTTTAAATATACATTTGTATACAATATACTATTATACACATACTCCATACATACTTGCTTACTTTTCAGTAGTATCATGCAATTTTACATTTGTAATGTAACTCCATGACAACCACAATATCAAAACTACTTTTGCTGAAATATTTTCTACCCATTTTAAGACTTATAACGAGTATTTTTGACAGCTGTCAGTCAGCTAAAATTCTCACTGGTGGTGACGTTTAAATAAGCACAGCTTTAGGGCTTTATTTTTGTTGAAAATTTAGATTTTTTTTTTTTAATTTGCAGCAACAATGAATACCATAAAATCATAACTTATTGTTGCTACCTATTTAAATAAGCAAAATGTAGGTGGTGGAGTTATATATTTATAATATGTAATATATTATATATTCTTATATATATATATATATATAGTCCTTATATATAGGAGTTATATATTCTTAATATATATTATAAAAATATATATAAATATGAAGAGTTCAGA
This sequence comes from Pimephales promelas, assembly GCF_016745375.1. The sequence goes on from NW_024121210.1 coordinate 14,191,168, forward strand.
TGCAAAAGCCTCTAAATGCCATTTGAAATTTTCTTCTTTAATGATGACTTTTATCAAACTTGTATATTTAAGTTCAGTAATTTCACTTAAATAACAACTATTAGGTAATTATCATTGTCATTTAAGTGAAATCACTGAACTTAAATGTATAAGCTTGATAAAAATGACCATTCTAGAAGAAAATTTCAAATGGCACTTAGAGGCTTTTGCATCTGAACTCTTCAATATTTAATATTAATATATTTAATATTAATATGTTAATATATTTTTATATTAATATTCCATAAAACATTTTATTCGGTGACAAAATACTAACTTTTTAAGTTTACTTGTCATAATACACATGTTCACAGGGCCTAAATAACTTTAGCAACTTTAATAAGGATTTATCCATGTTTAATTTATACAGTGAAGACTATTATTTTACATTTGATTACTTTATTCATTTCTGTTCCTGTTAGTTTTAGCATGTACATGGTCAACAAATGTAAATGTGTGTGTTGTTGTTTGAACAGAGCACCATCACAGCGGTCCACTGGTCTCCAGTGCAGAAGCTTCTGCTGGTCACAGGAGACGAGAAGGGCATCGTGGTGTGCTATTGGGTCAGCAGCAACGACACCCAGAGCTTCTTCCCTGAACCGCGAACCATCTTCTGCGTGTCCTGCTCTCCACATGAAGAAAACTACATCGCAGTGGGGTAAAGGCTTGATATATTATTATTTAATGTGCGTTCATTGTGATCCTAGACTCATAAGCGATGCTTGCTAATCGTACATGCTTCCTCCTTAAGGTACAAGGATGGAATGATAGTAGTAATAGACATCAGTAGGAAAGGGGAGGTGATTCATCGACTGAGGGGACACGATGATGAGATTCATGCGCTGGCATGGTGCCCTCGTCCCAGCGAAGAGCCTCTACACGGACGATCAGAAGAAAACGCAGGTAACCAATCAAGATCCGTCTCGCCTCAGTCAATACTATTAAAGGTACGGTAGGCCTAGCAAAAGCAACCGAATGCAATGATTGGACGAAGATTTTTTTTTTTTTACACAGTAAATATAATACATGAAAAAAAGATAATATAACATTATGTGATGTTAAAAATGCAATGTCTTTTTAAATAAAGGAATAAAGGGTTTCTCAAATGAAGGGAACTGCAGTGGTGAAAAGCTTGTTAGTTCAATCGAATGTAACATTAAAATAAACAAATGGGGCTGTGTTTAGTTGAGCAAAATAAAACTTAAAGGGATAGTTCACTTTTCGAAATTAATTTTTGGTATGTTTTATCTTCCCTCAAGGGCATCCAAGATGTAGGTGTCTTTGTTTCCGCAGTAGTTTCAATTTTGATATTTTCTGTCAGTCATATAATGGAGGTCTATGGTCACCACCTCAAAGAGCAGCACAGAGAAGTCCAAATTAAACATGATTTAATGACTCGTAAATGTAAGTACAGATTGTACACGCCACGTGGCTGTGGTTACACGAGGTAAAAACAATATAAATACTCTTCGTTTTCTCGCACAAACCGCTCGTTTCATGTTTAAATCGTGAATAAAATAAATCATGTTTAATTTGGACTTCTCTGTGCTGCTCTTTGAGGTGGTGACCATAGACCTCCATTATATGACTGACACACAAGAACGCTTTGACCTAAAAATGTCAAAATTGAAACTACTCTTGTCTGTCAGTCATATAATGGAGGTCTATGGTCACCACCTCAAAGAGCAGCACAGAGAAGTCCAAATTAAACATGATTTAATGACTCGTAAATGTAAGTACACATTGTACATGCCACGTGGCTGTGGTTACACGAGGTAAAAACAATATAAATACTGTTTGTTTTCTCACACAAACCGCTCGTTTCGTGTCTTAGGCCATCAATGTGTACTTACATTTACGAGCCATAAAATCATGTTTAATTTGGACTTCTCTGTGCTGCTCTTTGAGGTGGTGACCATAGACCTCCATTATATGACTGACAGACAAAATATCAAAATTGAAACTACTGCGGAAACAAAGACACCTACATCTTGGATGCCCTTGAGGGAAGATAAAACATACCAAAAATTAATTTCAAAGTGAACTATCACTTTAAATTAAATGTTTGATGTCTAACGAGTTCAGCTGTCAAAAAAGTTTGGACAAAAATAGATGAAAAACAAGTGACCTTGACTCTTTCCGTAGATGGATTAAGTTTGGCGACAGAAGGTGCAGAAGTGGGGTGTTACCTGGCGTCGGGTAGTCGAGATCAGACCGTGCGGATATGGAGCACAGCCAGAGGCAAAGGTGACAGAGAGAGTCATTACCCATCACCATGGTTTATGTTAGCTTTCAGGTGTCACTGAGGTCACCGTGTGTCTCCTCTCAGGTGTAATGACGCTGAAACTTCCCTTCCTGAAGAGACGAGGAGCGGGAGTTGATCCGGCGTTGAAGGAAAGGCTTTGGCTGACGGTCCACTGGCCTAAAGGGAGGCCTTCACAGATTGTGTCCAGCTGTTTTGGGTATGTTGTGTTTGGTTTTTGTGTTCTGTAGTGCAGTCATTGCCACAAGTGGGTCGCGGGAGATTTTAGCCGTTTCTCAATACCAAGTACGCAGACTTCGGACTTGCGTCCTTGGTAGTTCAGACTTGCCAAGTTTGACTCCGGAGAACGAACTCCCGAGGATGCGAGGACGCAAGTTTATCACATTTATCAAACAGAGACAGGGTTATGTCATTTTATTTTATTGTTCATATAGTGAAGATAATATAAAAAAAGTTGTTGAAGTTAAATAGCCATGAAACTTTTTTTTTTTTTTTTTTTTTTGCGCCATGGAACAAACTATAGTTTAATGAGACCAAAGATAGACTTATACACAAGACGAGTTATACGTCAAGGTTTATCCACTAGACTAGAGAGATCAGAGCCGGCGGCAAACGTCAGAAGCACTAGCCGAGGATAAGCTGTTCCAGTCGGGGTTGATCTCACCGAGTGTCCGCTGAAGGCTTGGATGTCAGAACTCCGAAAACGTCAGATGCATTTTTCAGATAGGCGCTATCTTTATAAATAAACTACAGATTTGAGATTTAAACAACCACATTCTCGCCTGAAACACTCTTAAAATTACAATTCATGATTTAATAACAGTAGTATTTTGATATTTCGCGGATTTTCTCCGCTCCTATTGACGCTTGCTGGTTGGTGCGAGGTGCATTCTGGGTTACCTGGCTATCTCAAGTCCACACAAGTCACCTCTCGATGCATCCTCGGTAAACGGGGCGGATCAAGAACACATCCGGGTATTTGAAGTGGACTTGGCTAGATGCGAACTTTGAATTGGAACAGTACTTCGGCAGCGACTGATGACGTTTCACAAGAACACAAGTACAGACAAGTACGCATATTGAGAAACGGCTTTTGTCTGGGTCGCCAAGTCGAGCACTATTTTTTAGTTTGCTATTCAATGTGCGGCCCGCCAATCATCTCCATGCGGCCCGAGGGCACCCCAACCTCCCTCTCCTCCTATTTTCTGGTGGTGCGGCTAAATTTGGTTAGATATGCGCGTGCAGCTGGATGACTATACAGCGCTCCGACGAGCCTGAGAGAAACGTTTACAGTCCGAATATTTCTGCAGTTATTATGTGTGTCCCGTATTTCTGTCGACTGAACCAGCGATATTAATCAGTTTGATTATTTCCTTTCCATGAATTGGCCAAACGACGCGCGTGCATAACGGTCTGAAACGATTCGGATTTGTCCACCTGAAGCGGTTTCTCGGTCAGTAACAACAAATAGAGAATAAAATAGCGCTGGTTTCAGTTGTTTCACTAGTTTACTTTGAACTAGGCAGCACGGGCCAGTGGATAACGTAACGCAAGCTTAATGGAGTTGCGTTTACTCCCGGACACTATTAAACAGCGTTGTGACATCCAGTGAGAAGCGTTTCAATCGGACACTCCTCTCTCTTACAAACCACAAATCACTCAATGATTTTAACTACTTTTAAATCCAATCCAATCCAATCCAAGTTTATTTCTATAGCACATTTTATAAACAGGAAGTTTCCAAAGTGCTGCACAGATGATTCATACATCCAGATCAATTAGCATATAATAAAAACAAATAACAAAATAAAAACATCTCAGTCCAAGAATACAGTAAAATAATAACAGACATCAAAAAGACCACACAACTCACGCAGGATTAAAAGCCAAGGAATAAAAATGTGTCTTTAGACGAGACTTAAAACTCTCAACCGTCGAGGCATTTCGAACATGGAGGGGCAAAGAGTTCCAAAGTTTTGGTCCCACCACAGAGAAAGCCCTGTCCCCTCGAGTTTTGAGTCTTGTCTTAGGAACAGCGAGCTGGAACTGGCTCTCCGACCTCAGTGACCTAGCTGGTGCATAAATTTGAATGAGGTCCGCAATATATGTTGGGGCCAGTCCATTTACAGCTTTAAAAACAAACAATAAAATCTTAAAATCAATCCTAAAACGAACAGGAAGCCAGTGCAATGAGGCAAGAATTGGCATTATGTGTGTGCGCTTTTTGGTTCCTGTTAAAAGTCGTGCTGCAGAATTTTGGACTAACTGTAATCGTGAAAGTGCGTTTTGATTTATACCGGTATAGAGTGCATTACAGTAGTCTAATCGAGATGAAATAAAAGCATGTATAGCTTGTTCAAAACTGTTAAAAGACAAGAACGGTTTAACTTTAGCTAAAAGACGAAGATGATAAAAACAAGATTTCACAACTGCATTTATTTGTTTATCAAATTTAAAATCACTGTCAATTTTAACCCCCAGATTAGTAATAACAGGATGCACAAAGTCATTTAGGCTGCCAAAATCTATCATGGGGTTTGTGGGGCCAAAAAGCATGATCTCGGTTTTACTCTCATTTAATTTTAAAAAATTTTGTGCTAACCACGCTTTGACATCGTTTAAGCAGTCAAGTAGAGGTGTCAGGGAGCTGCCTTCATGCTTTCTAATTGGCAAGTAAATTTGGCAGTCATCAGCATAAAGATGATAGGAGAGGCCATGTTTTTTAAAAATTAGTCCCAGTGGAAGAAGGTAAATCGCAAATAGAATGGGACCAAGAATTGATCCCTGAGGGACCCCACAGTTTAGAGGCATATCAGATGAAATAAAGTCGCCCGTTTTAACAGAGTAGCATCTCTCAGAAAAATAAGACTGAAACCATTTTAAGGCAGTCCCCCTGACTCCCACACAGCTTTCCATACGAGATAAAAGAATTGTGTGATCAACTGTGTCAAAAGCAGCAGTGAGATCTAAAAGCACTAAAATGGCTGAATCACCAGAATCTGTCACTAAAAACAGGTCATTTAAAACCTTTAAAAGTGCAGACTCAGTGCTATGAAATGCTTTAAAACCTGACTGAAAATTATCTAAAGTGCCATGTGCTTCCAAAAATGACTGTAATTGCATAAATACACATTTTTCCAGAATTTTAGATAAAAAAGAAAGTTTTGAAATAGGGCGATAGTTTGAAACATTCGTGGAATCGAGTCCAACTTTCTTAATTAGTGGCTCAATCACTGCTTTTTTACAAGATGCAAGCACGACTCCAGAAGACAAACTACTATTTATAATTTCTTCAACATGAGAGCCAATCGTTTCCCACACATCCTTAAAAAGGCGTGAAGGGACAGGGTCCATATGGGATGTGGAGGGTTTAATTTGAGAAACGATCTTTGTAAGAGATGGTAATAAAACTGGCTCAAACTGGCAGAAAATACCAGAGCAATGCATGTTTAAAGAAAATTCAGGAAAAGAGGGTGATATATTCGCTCTGATATTTGAAACCTTTCTATTAAAAAAATCCAAAAATGTCTCACAGATATCAGGTGAAAATTCAGTAGAAGTAGATTGTGGAGGGTTCAATACAGACCCAATGATTTTAAAAAGAACTCGTGGATTGTTGGCATTCTGAGAGACTATTTCTGAAAAATATTGTATTTTTTTAACTTTAACAAGTTTTTGATATTTTCTCCAACTCTCCTGTAAAATCTGATAAAACACCTGAAGCCCATCCTTTTTCCACCGGCGCTCTGCCCTTCTACACTCTCGTCTGGCTGCGCGTGTGGCTTCACAGTGCCATGGCTCAGACTTTGGTCTAGAGCGCAAAGCTCTTATTGGAGCTACAATGTCCAGGACATCAGAACAGGTGGACAAAAAAACTTTACTTAGTTGCTCTGTGTCTGAGGCAACAGAGTCGCCGTTTACATGCACATGTGTAGTAAAAAGAGAAGAAAAACACAAGGAAGTGTCGGGCTTCAGAGTGCGACCATAACGCACGGGAGCAGGCGTTTTAACTAACTCGTTAAAAATAAAATCAAACATGACAGGACAATGATCCGAAAAAATAGCATCCAACACTGATACATTTTCAATAGGCAACCCATAGGACAATACAAGATCCAGCAAATGCCCATGTATTTGAGTAGATCCTGTAACATGTTGTGTTAAATTAAAACCATCAATCAAATCTAAAAATTCTTTCGCCATAGCCTTTGAAGGGCAGCAGACGTGTACATTAAAATCACCAACAATTAAAATCTTATCATAATTTGTCCTTATTTCCGCAATAAAATCTGAAAAGTCCTTTATAAAATCTTGATTATGCTTTGGCGGCCGGTATATCACGGCACACAGAACAGGATTCCGCGCACCCAGTTCAAAGCAACTTAACTCAAATGAAGTAAAAGCCATCGACAATGGCTTATAATGTAAGTGACTCTTTAGTATTGTAGCAATGCCTCCTCCACGTCCAGTCGTTCGCGGTGTATTAATAAAAGTACACTCGGAAGGTAGCAGTTCCGAGAAGGCGGTGGACTCACCCAGATTAATCCATGTTTCCGTAATAAAGAATAAATCCAATGAGTGCGTATTGAAGAAGTCCTTTAAAATAAATGACTTGTTCATCACGGATCTTGCATTTACAAGTGCACACTTGGTTGAGGTCTGGACGCGGTTTGCTGCCGAAGCTGCCCTGCTCAGCGGCCGAAGATAATCAGGGTTCACTCCACGTAGACGCAGTCGGCGATGGTGCACAGCAAGACGCTCATCCAGTTTACCGACAATAGAGACCAGATAGCTTCTAGCAGGAGGACCGAAGATGCGCCGAGATATCAGGCGATGAAAACAAGCCTCGTACTCTTGAGGGATACTTGTTTGGGACCATGCCAAGTTTGGAGATAGTGCTAGCCAGGATTTCAGCCTGACTAGCCTACCGCTGCGCACTCCTCTGCGCCGGCGTTTCCTGGGAAGCAGAGCCTTCAGGCGGAACAGGTGCTCTGGTATATCCGACAGAAAAAGGGGACACGACTTTGACGATCCTTTGTTATTATATTCAGCACACGAATCCACTAAAACTTTGATATTTAAGAGCTCTGTACGATCGTACGCCCGCAGAGAGTTTGTGGTCCTGATGATACTCAATAAAAACAGTATAAAACTTGTAACAGTCAGGATAGCCAAACGGCGAGCCAGCCACACCGGCGCCATTTTTTTTCACCCAAAAAAAAAAAAAAAAAAAAAAAAAAAAAAAAAAAAAATCGCTGCGATCGCTGAATTCAATGCAAAATCAGCCAAAGTCCGCATATTTATGCGGGGGCCGCATTTTTTTCAAATACGCCGCACTTTCGCCGCATAAATTGCCGATTTCCTTGCAAAATATGCGGGGTTTGCATAATTTCATAATCCTCGCATTTTCGTTGCAAAAAAAGTCACGTGTATTTTAGTAGAAAGTTAAAAAATGTTGCGTTTGCTTCACACAAGAGCAGCCATTTCCCTCTGTTTCCATGGGAACGTTATGAAGTGACGCAATTACGCGACGCCGGACAGACTCACGGAGACGATTGACATCCCACAAATCGAACTCGTATAACTGTCTGTCACACGTTCTACCGTCACATCGTTACTTAATAAACAACATAAGATAAAAGAAGTAGCATCAAACAGAAATTACCCGCACACATGGGGTGTTCGAGGCGCACATATAACACTGCAGAGAGCTCTTAAAGGGGCCACACCTTATTTACACTCGTTACAGTCTGAAATAAAACAAGATGAGAAATTAAATATTCCCAGCACTTTCTATGATATAGTATGCTTGCTTATCAAAGGAAGTAATAAGAAATGACTCTTACATTAGCCTAGTGAGAACAGGATGTTGGGGGAATCACTGAAAAAGAGAAATCTTTTTCATCAAACCGCAATTTTTGCAAGTTCTCTCAATTTTTGCAAATTCCTGCAATTTCATCGCATAAAATTGCATAAATATCCTGCATATTCCATCGCATTTTTAAAGAAAACGGGCCGCATAATCAATCAATTTTTGCCCGCAACAATCACAAAAAAAACTCCGCGTTTTTCTGGAAGGACTGAATACTATTATGGTAAATGTTATATATAAATCGCACATTTTTTCACAAATTTTTGGAAATTACCACCACATAATCAGTCATTTTGAGCGCAAAAATCACAAAAAAAAATTGTGAAATCCTGGAGGGACTGTCTAATCACCACCCTTACAAACATTTACCATATAACAGCTTATGAATGTAATAATTTACCATGGTTTGGGCATAAATGTGGAATGTATATATTGAATACTAGTCATTTATATTGCATTAGATTTATTAGGGGGGTAGAGGAATATATAATTAATTGTGTGTATAGTTTTTTTTTTGTGCCTGTTTAGGCATTTTTTTATACAGTGGTAGTGAGCCATGCATGGTTGCAAAGTCTCACTGTCAGGATATTTTAATTTAAGCCTATAATAATTATTATAGTAAATTAACGATGAGAATATGCCCCGTCAACTCTTCCTTTCTCATTTCACCTTTCAAGCATTTCGCTTATCGTCAACAACAGGTTAATAATAATAAAAAAAGTGCTTTGTCAAATATCTGTATCTCTTTTAAATAGTTGACTGGAAGCTTAACTGACCTTAAAAAATGGTCATACATATTTTGTTAATGCATAAATTGTCTTTGTGATAATGAACTACAAATATGGGCCTAATGTTTTTTGGGTCACAAGGATTTATCGACTTTAAAATGTGGGTCCCCAGAAAAAAAGTTTGGGAAACACTGCTGTAGTGAACGAACACGAGTCGAATCACTGTGAATGTTGTCGTGCAGCGGTGAGATCGTGATGTGGGATCTCGTGAAGTCGGGCAAGCAGAGGTGGAGTCTGTTGGGCAGTTCCCCAGACGGAGAAAACCACAGCCGTATCGTCTTCAACATGAGCTCGTTTCGCTCGGGGGACCGAGAACTTCTGCTCAGCACCTCGATGGACCGAGAGGTGAGGTCTCCCAGAGTAAATAAGCTTTATTTCTCCTTCCAAAAATACCTTGCTCTAAAACAAGTGTTCGATCACTCAGATCAAGTGTTGGGACCTGGCGTCTCTGGAGTGCTGCTGGACTCTGCCCACTATGGGTGGGTTTGTGTACTGCCTCAGCTTCTCTCCGGTGGGCACCGGCTGTCTGGCTCTGGGGGTCGGAGACAGCATGATTCGGGTCTGGAACACCATGTCCATCCAGAACCAATATGACATCAAGACTTTCTGGCAAGGGATCAAATCTAAAGTCACGGCTGTGAGTCAGATGGGTTTCGTTCACTGATATATTTCCCACAGTGCCATTCAGTTCAGTTTAAAATCAAGCCCTTTTTTCTCCCACTTCTCTTACAGTTGGCATGGCATCCACAAAAAGAGGGCTCTCTGGCGTTCGGTACCGATGATGGTAAAGTGGGCATATATGAAGTTTACTCTAACAAGTAAGAGCAACTGTATTTATGCATGTAAAATCTTGCGATTCCTTAAAGGAGTAGTTCACTTTTGTAAAAACAATTGCTGATAATTTACTCGCCCCCGTGTCATCCGAGATGTCCACGTCTTTCTTTCTTCAGTCGAAAAGAAATTAAGGTTTTTGATGAAAACATTCCAGGATTTTCTCCATATAATGGACTTCAATGGGGTCCAAAAAACAGTTTCAGTGCAAACTGTTCAAAGGGCTTTAAACGACTCCAGACGATGAATAAGGGTCTTACGATCGCTCATTTAAAAAAATAAATAACAAAGTTTACGTTTTATAAGCTCAAATGCTCGCCTTGCTGTGACGCACGCTTGAGACTCTCCTGTTCGAAGTCGTTCATCAAAATGAACAAATCTTTTTTCGTGTCATTTGGTTCATTCAATGAACGAATTGACTCAAAAACAGATTCGTTCATTTTTATGAACGAGTTCGAACAGGAGAGTCACGAACGCCCATCATAGAACAGAGCAAGGCGAGCATTTGAGCTTATAAAACTTAAACTTTGTTATTTATTTTTTTAAATGAGTGATCGTAAGACCCTTATAATGGACTTCAATGGGAACCAAACAGTTCAAGGTCCAAAAGACAGTTTCAGTGCAAACTGTTCAAAGGGCTTTAAACGATTCCAGACGATGAATAAGGGTCTTACGATCGCTCATTTAAAAAAAAATAAATAACAAAGTTTAAGTTTTGTAAGCTCAAATGCTCACCTTGCCTCGCCTTGAACTCGTTCATCAAAATGAACGAATCTTTTTCTGAGTCATTTGGTTCATTCAACGAACGAAATGAGCGAATTAAACGAATTGACTCGGAAAAAGATTCATTTTGATGAACGAGTTCGAACAGGAGAGTCACGAACGCGCATCACAGAACAGAGCAAGGCGAGCATTTGAGCTTATAAAACTTAAACTTTGTTATTTATTTATTAAATGAGCGATCGTTTCGCTTGATAAGACCCTTATTCATCATCTGGAATCGTTTAAAGCCCTTTGAACAGTTTGCACTGAAACTTTCTTTTAAACCTTGAACCTTTTGGTTCCCATTGAAGTCCATTATATGGAGAACATTTTTTTAAAAATAATTTCTTTTCGACTGAAGAAAGAAAGACATGGACATCTCGGATGACACGGGGGCGAGTAAATTATCAGTAAAATGGAAATGTACACATTTCACTTCATCATGTGTTTCCACGCTCAGACCTCCTCAGATCTCGAGCACTTACCACCGCAGAACCATCTACTCTCTTTCATGGGGTCCTCCTGTGCCGCCCATGTCTTTCGGTAAGTCAATTCACTAAACGCATCCGCATGACCAACTTGAAGTGGCGCCCAGATCAATCCTTCAGCAGTAAGTGATGCCAGCTCCTCTTTAACGCGCTCTGTAATCGCTTTCCCTCCGTAGAGTTTGTTGGGTAATCAAGGAATGAAAACATAATCCCGCCCTGCTCGCTGACAAATGACACGTTCGTGATCACCGTATCCATCTCCGCTGCTCGAGGGGCTGGGGATAATTGCTTTTGTTTGTTCAGAGGGGTTTGTTGAAGGGATGAGCAATAGTAATAGTGCTGTTCCCGCTAATAGTTGTGTACGTGTGTGTCTCAGGAGACAAGCCGTCCTACAGCTTATACAGCTGTGCCGGAGAGGGGGTCATCTTCCAGCACGACCCCTGGAAGCTCTCAGGGGAGGCCAGTAACATCGACAAGCTCATCCGAGACACTAACAGCATCAAAGTAAGATGAGAAATCGCTCGTTCAGATTTGTCTTTACTAAATTTGTTCATATTGATGAAGTTCTTCTGTTCTTCAGCACAAGATCCCCCCACACACAGACCTGAGCTGGAAGCCCGATGGCAGCGTTCTGGCCATTGGAAATGAAGATGGGTAATGTTGTTAATCATGTTCTCCTTAATTGGTAACCCTTTCCATTAAGTTTTAAGTTGTTAACATTAGTAATACATTTATTAATTAATATACTATTTGTTCTTTACGGAGGCGTATTGCATTCACCTGAAGAAAAAAAATCTACTCTGTTTTTCTGAATTAATGAGTTAATTTTTCATGAGAAAAAAAAGTTTTTGCTCTGTTTTTCTGAATTAATGAGTTAATTTTTCATGAGAAAATTTATTTTTGCTGTTTTTCTGAATTAACTCATTAATTCAGAAAAACAGAGCAAAAAAAATAAATTCCATTAAAAATTAACTCATTAATTCAGAAAAACAGAGCAAAATTTTTTTTCTCATGAAAAATTAACTCGTTAATTCAGAAAAACATAAAAAAAAAATTTTTCTCTTGAAAAATTAACTCGTTAATTCAGAAAAACAGAGCAAATTTTTTTTTTCTCATGAAAAATTAACTCGTTAATTCAGAAAAACAGAGTAGATTTTTTTTCTTCAAGTGAATGCAATACGCCTCCGTAGTTCTTTATGTATTTTTGTTTTATTCATAATATAATGATGTTCATTTTTAAAAAAATATAGTACCATTTAAAATAAAAATATGGGTCATATTTATTTTTGAAAGAAATTTATGTTTTTGAAGGAATGTCCTAAATTGGTCAGTGACATTTATTTAAATTCAAATAAATTGTTCTTTTGAGCTTTCTATGCATGAAATGATCACTTTTCAAAAAAATACTAAGCATCATAAAGTACATTCAGAATTTATAATAGTAAGAAATGTTTCTCGAGCAGCAAATCAGCATATTAGAGTGATTTCTGAAGGGTCATGTGACACTGAAGACTGGAGTAATGATGCTGAAAATTCAGCTTTGATCACAGGAATAAAATACATTTTAAAATATATTAAAATTGAAAAGTTATTTTAAATTGTGATCATATTTTGTGATGCTTTACTGTATTTTTATTTATTAATTTATTAATTTTTATTCAAAGCGATTTTACAAATGAGGAATACAGCGAGCGATTCATCGCGAAGAGGCTAACAAATGCTAGAAGTGTTTAAAATACAACGTTTCAGACATTACTTGGAGTCGCATAAGCTAGAATAGGGAGGAATTAAAGGAAAGTTTTATTTTGTTAAATTAAAACATTTTATTAAAAAAAAAAATGAAATGCAGCCTTGGTGAGCATAAGGTACTAAATAAAAAAAATAAGAAACACATAATCAAATCTTACCAACTGTGAACTTTTGAACGGTAGTGTTGTGTATTTTTTGGTTCGTGACATCTTGCACATTAACTAATGTTAACAAATTAAAGCTACTCTGTGTTGTTTTGGTTCATTTTTGAATATGGAAATGATGCATCCATCTGGATTTAATTGGGTCATGAGACTGAGATATTTCTTTTTAAGATCATTTTTCTCATTCCACAAGGATTTAGTTACAGCACCAGAAAACATCAGAGGTGCTTAAAAATGAAACATGAATCGTGCACAATAAGACCAGACTCTATTTTGATTTCATTTAGTCGTAAAATATGAAATATATCATATGCAAGAATATTTTAGAGTGTTATGCATCAAATAAAGCTCATTGAAGTGTGTTTGTGTTGTAGGTCTATCGAGGTGTTGCAGGCCCCCATGCTGAAGCTCTTGTGCACCGTGCAGCAACATCATAAGATCATAAACTCTCTGCGCTGGCACCATGAACACTCGTCCCAGAAGGAGCTGCAGTATCTGCTGGCGTCCGGATCCAGTAACGCCACGGTCTACGTCCATGACCTCAGGAGCGCCATAGGTGAGAGACAATCGGCTCTTCGTCATTGCTGGAATTATCGTGTTGACTATTCTCTGCATACGATGACAAAAAAATTACATGATTTTCGTAGTATTCATTAGGGCTGGGTAATAAATATCGATTTCTCGATATTAATCGATTCTCATTTTTACGAACCGATATCGATTCTTAAATCTCAAGAATCGATTAGTCATCCTGTTTCATTTGAATGAATGGGACGTTGTATCACAGCTGCTCGCATCCAAAAAATCGCAATAATCTTTGTCCTTTGTTACTATTGATATGAAACAAAGTCTCAATTTTCAAATTACGTCCATTTTCTTTATAAATTCAAAAACATAAATAGCGTTTTGTCGCTGTGGCGTGAGATCGCTCTGGAGAAGCAGCAGCGCTGATCTCTCTTCCGGCTTAATAATACCAGTCACAGCGCCAAATAAACATGAATGAGCTTCTGAAAGTGTGTTAAAGATACAGTACAACTTATCCAAATCCGTATCATGTCACATTGATTCACTCAATCTGCGTTTCAACACTAGTTTGTTCCTCTATTTAGCTTGAAGTATATCAGGGCTTTGAATTGGCTTGTTTTTCACTTTCAGAAACCCCATCAGAGAATCCAGTTCTGGTGACTGAACCTTTCAGGACTCTCTCTGGACACACCAACAAAATCACCGGCCTAGCCTGGAGTCCCCATCACGACGGGCGTCTGGTGACCGCGTGTTATGACGGAAGCGCTCAGGCAAGTTACGCCCGTTTCACACACACTCCGTGTGCGGTGCTTTCACTGCAGTGCGTAACTGATCCGCGGCTGTACCACAAACACATACTCACTATTTTTATTTCGAATTCAAAAGTTATGCAGCAACTTTTATTAAAATTGAAGTTTTGTCAGCATTGCGATTAGAGCCAGACCGATATATCGGCAGACCGATATTATCGGACGATATTAGGCATTTTCCAAACTATCGGTATCGGCAGTTATAATGGCCGATAAATGAATATTTCAAAAATAACATAAAAACAGACGAAACACGCTTCAACCATGTCATGAGTGTTGGAGTTGTATAGTTTGTCCACCAGAGGGCGCTCGTTGAGTTGGTCACGAGACATACATTGCTTGAATAACAATTAAAAGATCATCCCCATCAGTTCTCTTAACTCAAATAAGCATGATTTGTGAGTATCATGTCCAGTTTCAAATAAATAAATAAAATATCGGCCGATATATCGGATTTTAAAACCCAAAAATATTTGTATCGCTATCGGCCTTCAAAATCCTTTATCGGTCGGGCTCTAATTGCGATTCTCTTTGTACACTTTTACAAACTTGAATGCACATTTAAACACAATTTAAACAACGTAGACCTATAATTCCATGCATTGCTTCTATATATATTAAGTTCCTCAAGCAAGTGGTCAAATATTTAACCGTGTATTTATATTAAAATCGCAAACATTTTAAATTAAAACTTAAAAATGACAAAAATAGCCGTCTCTCGTGCCTTTTCTTTTGCATTTAAATTTTAATACGATAAATCTTGCATGGCACAAAGAACGGAGTATGTGTGAACTTTTATTTATTATTTAAAAATTTTTTTAGAAGGTTTAAAAACATTTCATGCCGCAGTAATAATTGAATTCAAGGTTATTTTATTTGGAAATTTTATGAAAATATGGTTTATATTAAAGGGGTCATAAAATATATATATATATATATATATATATATATATATATATATATATTTTTTTTTTTTTTTTTTTTTAATATGTTCCTTGAGGTTTACTTGTAATAATTTACTTATAATAGTTTTTGCAAAAAATAAAATAAAAAATAATACATATATATATATATTTATATAAATATATATATATTTATATATATATATATATATATTTATATAAATATATATATGCACATGTGTGTGTATATATATATATATATATATATATATACACATGTGTGTGTGTGTATATATATATATATATATATATATATATATATATATATATATTTTTTTTTTTTTTTTTTTGAATATGTTCCTTGAGGTTTACTTTTAATAATTTACTTATAATAATTTTTGCAAAAAAAAAAAAATATATAAATATATATATATACATATATATATATATATATTTTATTATATTATATATATATATATATATATATATATATATATATATAAAATTACAAATGAAATGTTATTAGTGTGTAAAAAGTGCTTGTTTGCAGGTGTGGGATGTGCTGAAAGAGCAGCCGGTGTGTAACTACAGGGGTCACTCGGGCCGTCTGATGTGCGTCCAGTGGTCTGCTGTTCACCCAGATCTGGTCTGGACCGGCGGAGATGACTTCACCCTCCAAGAGTGGGCCGTATCCAAGCAGGAACACATCACTCCTCCCAAGAGTGTGTATATCATTATATACCGTCAAACAAACATATCTAATGGAAACAAGTTCCGTCTGGTTTAATAACAAAATTCAAACAATAAATGCCATTTTGTCCCTCTTTAAAGTAGTAGTTCACTTTTAAAGAAACTTTTGCTGATAATTTACTCACCCCCGTGTCATCCAAGATGTCCATGTCTTTCTTTCTTCAGTCGAAAAAGAAATTCAGGTTTTTGATGAAAACATTCCAGGATTTTTCTCCATATAATGGACTTCAATGGGGACCAAACGGTTCAAGGTCCAAAAGACACTTTCAGTGCAGCTTCAAAGGGCTTTAAACGATTCCAGACGATGAATAAGGGTCTTATCAAGCGAAACGAGCGCTCATTTAATAAATAAATAACAAAGTTTAAGTTTTATAAGCTCAAATGCTCGCCTTGCTCTGTTCTGTGATGCGCGTTCGTGACTCTCCTCTTCGTCAAAATGAACGAGACCTTTTCCGATTCATTTGTTTGATTCAATGAACGAATTGACTCGAAAAAAGATTCGTTCATTTTGATGAACGAGTTTGAACAGGAGAGTCACGAATGAAAGAAAGGAAGACATGGACATCTTGGATGACATGTGGGTGAGTTTTTTTTTTTTAAAGTGAACTACTCCTTTAATGTGGCATTACTGTAGTTCTTCCACTTTACTACTAGACCATGACATAAGCATAAATAAACTTTAAAATACGCATACTTTGATGTTTTCATCAACAGGTAAAAAGCGTTTTGAGATCGAGAAAAAGAGAGGACCTCAGAAAAAACCCAAGAAGAAAAAGAAGGCCTCAGGAAAAGGAGGGATGAAGGCGGAAGAAAGTGAATTAACTTTATGTGAAGAAAGTAAAGGGGCAGCAGGCAGCGGAGCAGAAGACGGCCAGTCGGACAATGAGGAGGAGGAGGACAACACAGACGCTCCCTCCGTCACGGGTAACGTCTTTCTCTCTTTCATCTCTCGCTGTCTCTTCCGCTTCCTCTCGCGTCTGTGCTTCCAGCGCCGTCTTTGAAATGTCACTCCGGGTGTTGTGTGATGAATAACCTTTATCATTGGGGTCACAGGCGGGTCCAGAGAGAGCAGTGTGGACATGCGTGGCGCTGAGAGGGTTCAGAATGGAGAAAAGTTCATCCATGCAGTTAAAAGGGAAGTCAAAGAGGAGAAGAAAAGAGAGAAACCAGGTCGGTCTCTGCTTTAAAGGAGTAGTTCACTTTAAAAAACACTTTTGCTGATAATTTACTCACCCCCGTGTCATCCAAGATGTCCATTAGACCCCGACCGATAAAGGATTCTGAAGGTCGATACCGATACAAATATTTTTGGGTTTTAAAATCCGATATACCGGCTGATATTTTTTATTTATTTATTTTTTTCAGAAACGCGCAACAAAACATTAACAGATTTCCCTGACATTAGTTATTTGTAGTTATTTATGAGTTTTAACTACAATAATATGATAATGCATTTTAAAAAGAAACGTGTTTCTTTTATTGTCACAACAGAACAGAGGAACATCAAAATATATTAAAGTTCTGATAAATAAAATAATAATTAGTCCCTACATTGCCTTATAAGCTACCTTATAATTACAATATCAGCTTGCGTATCCGTTTACCTGCACTTTTTAAATTCTTTCCATCAAGCTTCATCAAACCATTTTCAATCATCAGTTTCTGCCTGCCTTCGAAAACCTACTATTTAACGATTCTAAATAATCAATAATCAAAATCTTTGGATCTTTGCATCGTTGGATTTCACACGTGTGAACTATAACTCGCAACTATAACTTCATTTTACAATGCAGGGACTGTAACTAGAGATATGCTAGTTATAAATACAGTAATCATTACTTTATTTAGGCAGAAAAAGTTAATTGTGGTTTCCAAGCTCATTAATGTTAACGTTAGCGGTCTTCCACTGATGATAGTGGCGTTAGTTAGCTAGTCTATGATGAGCCATAATTTAGCAATAGATGACATCATTCTGCAAATTGTAAAACATATATTTTCAATATAACAGGCCAAGGAGAGATGATTGAAGCGTGTTTCGTCCGTTTTTATTTTTATTTTTGAAATATTCATTTATCGGCCATTATGACTGCCGATACCGATATTTTGGAAAATGCCTAATATCGGTCTGGCTCTAATGTCCATGTCATTCTTTCTTCAGTCGAAACGAAATGAAGGTTTTTGATGAAAACATTCCAGGATTTTTCTCCATATAATGGACTTCAATGGGAACCAAACGGTTTAAGGTCCAAAAGACAGTTTCAGTGGAAGTTTCATCCGTGACTCTCCTGTTCGAACTCCTTCATCGAAATGAACAAATCTTTTTCCGAGTCAATTCGTTCGTTTCATTCGTTGAATGAACCAAATGACACGAAAAAAGATTAGTTCATTTTGATGAACGAGTTCGAACAGGAGAGTCACGAACACGCATCACAGAACATTGTAAAAGCTCATCATTTGTTGTTTGTTTTAGATCTGTTTTTAAAAAAGAGAAAGCCTCGCTCCATTCTCCCGCTCAGCACTTCTATGGATCACCGACCCAAAGAGGAACTTCAGCAAGACTGTCTGACGCTCGCTGCTGTGAGACACTCGCATGGTAAGAAATCAGATGTAGGAACATTAAAGGTCCATTCACAACAAGAACCATAACGGTCAAGATAACCACACGGCTACAGATTGCGACCAAATGGTCCAGTTTTGGACCTTTTTTCTTGCTGGTGTGACTAAATTTTGTTAGAGTTTGCACTGGTTGAGAGCTGCCATTTCTGTTGCATATGAGAAACATCAAACGAAAGCATGAAGAAGCCGTGCTTCTTGTTCGAGATGGACAGAGAGGACAGTTAGTCAGTTTATACTAGACAGCGCATCAGCATTTAATCATCAGTATAGAAAAAAATAATTTACTTCTGTTAATCGATCTGCATCTCAGCTTAAAGGAGTAGATCACTTTTGAAAAAACTTTTGCTGATAATTTACTCACCCCCGTGTCATCCAAGATGTCCATGTCTTTCTTTCCTCAGTCGAAAAGAAATTAAGGTTTTTGATGAAAACATTCCAGGATTTTCTCCATATAATGGACTTCAATGGGGACCAAACGGTGAGAGTTTCAGCGCAAACTGTTCAAAGGGCTTTAAACGATTCCAGACGATGAATAAGGGTCTTATCAAGCGAAACGATCGCTCATTTAATAAATAAATAACAAAGTTTAAGTTTTATAAGCACAAATGAAAATGAACTTTTTCAAAAATGAGCTTAATCAAAATGAACGAATCATTTTACGTGTCATTTGGTTCATTCAACGAATGAAATGAACGAATTGACTCAGATTTGATGAACGAGTTCGAACAGGAGAGTCGCGAACGCGCATCACAGAACAGAGCAAGGCGAGCATTTGAGCTTATAAAACTTAAACTTTGTTATTTATTTATAAATTTATAATATAAATTTATTTATGAGCGATCGTTTCGCTTGATAAGACCCTTATTCATCGTCTGGAATCGTTTAAAGCCCTCTGAACAGTTTGCACTGAAACGGTCTTTTGGACCTTGAACCGTTTGGTTCCCATTGAAGTCCATTATATGGAAAAAAATCCTGGAATGTTTTCATCAAAAACCTTAATTTCTTTTCGACTGAAGAAAGAAAGACATGGACATCTTGGATGACATAGGGGTGAGTTAATTATCAGCAAAAGTTTTTTTTCAAAAGTGAACTACTCCTTTATTAACCATATACCAAGTTATATTTATGGTATTATCACTGCTTCTCTTCTCATGTAAATCAATGAGGAATTTAAAAATTTAAACTTCTGCAATGACAAAATTAGAGTGAATATGTGGTTATCATGTGTATAGCGCTTTTCCTGTCCCTTCTGCTCCTCAGGGCAAAGCGGAGCTTGTGTTCCAGGATCTGGAGATCATATCCAGCTCGGCCTGTTCACGGACAGGGATGGCCTCTACAGGATGTTCCAGGAGGAAGGTGAGTCGGGCCAGTGCTCGGATGCTGGAGATCTGATTTGAAAGTGGTGTTAAGTTCATTGTGGTGTTTTGAACAGAGGAGAGCCACGTGGAGGCTGGTCATTATGACTCGATGGTGTATCTGAGGCTGTGGAAAGGAGACGTGATTGGAGCAATCAATGTTGCTGTGGAGAAAGGAGAGCTGACTGACCACCTCCTCAGTTTAGCTCCAATGGGTAAGACGTTCTCTGGTGTTATGACTCTGTGCATGCTCTTTGAGGTGGTGACCATAGACCTCCATTATATGACTGATAGACAAGAACGGTTTGACCTAAAAATATCAAAATTGAAACTACTGCGGAAACAAAGACACCTACATCTTGGATGCCCTTGAGGTAAGATAAAACATACCAAAAATTAATTTCAAAGTGAACTAAAAAAATAACGCTTGAATGTGTCATTTTGGTGTTCAAATATGAGTTTTAGGGGATACAAGTATTGACTCCAGGGGGATTTTAACCCTCTGATGGTCCTCGGTCACTTCTGACCGAATAATTTTCTGTTTTGAATTATAAAAAATCACAGCTTCATCGGAATGTTACGAAACTTGGTGACATTTCTGGCATTAGGTATGTGAACACACAAAAAAATTGAGTTCATGATCCGAGCATGCTAAGTGGTTGTAAAAAAATAGTCATGATTTTGGTCTTTGGTCAAAAATGACCCCCATAGGAAATTAACAAAAATTCACAATTTTTTATTTATTTATTTATTTATTTATTTTTTACATTTTTTTTTTTTAAATAAGAAATCGTTTTTGAGATTGTTTCAATTATATATTCAAATTCACCAATAAATAAATAAAAAATGTGTTCATAAACAGCTGGGGAATTCACATGCCTCTCCATAGAGAGCTGTACATGCCATCTAGTGGTTACACCATGATTCTACGCTTTTTCTCTATACTGTAACCAAATGGTGCTAATTTTCTTCAAAAAATATTTTTTTTCTGAAGGCCTAGACTGTATATTAAACAAAAATTCTGCATTAATAAAAAAAATATATATATATATATATATATATATATTTCCATTTAAAAAAATAGACCATAAATATTGCATAAATATTAAAATATTCAATCAAATTGTCTCAAAATATCAAATTAAAAAGAATAAATATTATAGAACAAAAATAAATTGCATTGGTTTTACTGGGATGGAAGAAGTTTAATTTTTAGGCCTCCGGTCACTTCTGACCGGGAAGGCCCAGGACGTGACTCATAAAGGAAGACCATCAGAGGGTTAATCTTTTATCATTTCTTTTTAAAAATGTAGTGAAGCAGTTTACAGAATATTGGCCAGTCAGTGTGGTGTAACCAGCATGTGACAGGAAAATCTTTGTATAAAATAAATTTTATGTAGATTTTTAAATGTCCAGTACAATAACCCCAAAGAAATTTCTCCTGGACATGTTTATTTGTCGTTGACCCTCTCAGCGGGCTACCAGGTGTGGGCCAGGACTGTCGAGGCGTATGTGAAGCAGCTCTGCCACCAAGAGCAGTTCCTCAAAGCAGCGTCACATCTCGTCTCCATCCATAAACTCTACGAGGCCATCAACCTTCTGAAGGGCCACCAGTTCTACCGGTTAGAAACCTCACAATCAGCTATTGTTCGTCATGGTAATGGTGTCGGCCTGAGTAGAAGGTTCACGTTTGTTTTTGCAATAAATCTTCAGCGAGGCCATCGCTTTAGCCAGAGCCCGACTCCAGCCTGAGGACCCTGTGCTGAAGGACCTCTACATGAGCTGGGCTGCGGTGCTGGAGAAGGACGGCCATTATGCTACTGCGGCGAAATGGTGAGTGAAACACATTAGCATATATGTATACTGTGACCTCTTACAATTCATGATCCCTTTAAATGCTTTGTTTGTTTTTATTGAGTGAAATGAATTATGCATGCTAAATGTCGGGCTGCTAAATATGACATTTTTGGTAATAAAGTTTAATAATTTTAAAGGGATAGTTCACCCAAAAATGAAAATTCTGTCAACGCTTACTCATGCCATTCCAAACCTGAATGCATTTCTTTCTTCTAACCACAAAAAAGATATTTTGAATAATGTTAAAGGAGTAGTTCACTTACTCACCCCCATGTCATCCAAGATGTCCATGTCTTTCTTTCTTCAGTGGAAAAGAAATTAAGGTTTTTGATGAAAACATTCCAGGATTTTTCTCCATATAATGGACTTCAATGGGGTCCAAAAGACAGTTTCAGTGAAAACTGTTTGAAGGGCTTTAAACGATTCCAGATGATGAATAAGGGTCTTATCAAGCGAAACGATCGCTCATTTAATAAATAAATAACAAAGTTTAAGTTTTATAAGCTCAAATGCTCGCCTTGCTCTGTTCTGTGATGCGCGTTCGTGACTCTCCTGTTCGAACTCGTTCTTCAAATCTGAGTCAATTCGTTCATTTCATTCGTTGAATGAACCAAATGACACGTAAAATGATTTGTTCATTTTGATAAAGCTCATTTTTGAAAAAGTTAATTTTCATTTGAGCTTATAAAAATTAAACTTTGTTATTTATTTATTAAATGAGTGATCGTTCGCTTGATAAGACCCTTATTCATCGTCTGGAATCGTTTAAAGCCCTTCGAACAGTTTGCACTGAAACTCTCATTTGGTTCCCATTGAAGCCCATTATATGGAGAAAATCCTGGAATGTTTTCATCAAAAACCTTAATTTCTTTTCGACTGAAGAAAGAAAGACATGGACATCTTGGATGACATGGGGGTGAGTAAATTAACAGCAAACGTTTTTTTAAAAGTGAACTCCTTTAATAACTAATGCCGAGTTCACACTGGACGATGGATCGGCGACAAGATAACTTACAAAAGAAAGAATCGCAGACAACTTTGTCTGGTCTGCAAACTACCTTTCTCATCCAAACATACGAGTGAGAAGTGATCACGCGTGGGTGAGACTGGAGTTCAAAAATCAGGCCTTGGCATAAATTGTTTTGGTTCCCATTGACTTCCACTGTATGCACAAAAAAATCCAATGCAAGTCAATGAGAACTGAAATTGTTTAGTTACTAACATTCTTCAAAATATCTACTTTGTGTTCAGCGGAAGAAAGAAATGCATATAGTTTGGAACGAAATGAGGGTGAGAAAAAAAACTATCCCTTTAACTGGATCTGAGTCAACATGTATATGTATAATATTGTGGTATGACTTAAATAGCTGTATACAGTCAATGGTGTAATATAATTGAAACTGACGAAGATTTATTTTTTTTCTTCCTACACCTGTCAGTTACCTCGCCACAGACTCGAGCTTTGACGCAGCTAAAGTCATTGCCAAGAAAGGGGATGTGATGTCACTGAAGACGGCGGCTAATGTGGCGTGGGTATCAGGAGAAAGTGAGCTGGCACATTCTCTCTCTCTGAGGTGTGCCAAAGACTCGATGCTTTCCCAGGACTGGGCCGCAGCACAGGAAGTCCTGAGGACGCAAGACTCGCTTTTGGTTTGTTTCCAGCTGTTATTATATATACACCACCGGTCAAAAGTTTTAGATCGGTAAGATTTTTTTATGTTTTTAAAAGAAGTCTCTTCTGCTCACCAAGGCTGCAATTATTTGATAAAAAATACAAAAAAAACAGTAATATTATGACATATTATTACAATTTAAAACAGCAGTTTTCTATGTGAATATATAGTAAAGTGTAATTTATTCCTGTGATCAAAGCTGAATTTACCGCATCATTACTCCAGTCTTCAGTGTCACATGATCCTACAGAAATTATTATAATATGATGCTCAAGAAACATTTATGATTATTATCCATGTTGAAAACAGTTTTTTACATTTTTATTTCAGGATTCTTTGATGAATAGAAAGTTCAAAAGAACAGAATTGATCTGAAATGGAAAGCTTTTGTAACATTGATCACTACCATTCAAAAGTTTGGGGTCAGTAAGAATTTATTTTTGATTTTTGGGGGAAAGAAATTCATCAAGAATGAGTTAAATTGATCAAAAGTTACAGTATAGACATTTATAATGTTAGAAAAGATTATACTTTAAATAAATGCCGTTCTTTTGAACTTTCTATTCATCATAGAATTTTTGGGGGGAAATGGTACACGACTGTTTTCAACATTGAAAATAATAATTTATGTTTTTTGAGCATAAAACCAGCATATTAGAATGATTTCTGAAGGATCATGTGACACTGAAAACTAATGTGTAATCAGCAACAGTAATGATGTTGAAAATTCAGCTTTCAAATCACACTTTAAAATATATTAAAATAGAAAACAGTCATTTTAAATTGTCATAATATTTCACAATATTACTGTTTTCATCAAATAGCAGCCTTGGTGAGCAGAAGAGACTTCATTTAAAAACATAAAAAAATCTTACTGATCTAAAACTTTTGACTGGTAGTGTAGATATACATGTATGTTCAGTAAGCTGAACTTGGCACTGATTTAAATTCATTCATGGTTTTATAAGGGAAGAAAAATATTGTCTTTTTAGTGGATTAATTTTTCAGGCCTTTTTTTATTTATTTTTTTTATTTGTCTCAAACAATCAACATAGATACACAACAACAAACAATAATTAAAACCACAAAGTAAAACACAACCACCTAAAAATAAATATGTATAGATAAAAAGTTGTAGTAATAATAATAATAATAATACCAAAACAACAAAAAATAAAAGACTAAAATAAAAATTTGTTTGAGAAGGAGCAGGCAGAAGCAATTAGCTTATTTAAACCTGCCCCTATTTAACAAAAAATAATAATATTACCAAACAAATAAAAACTCAGTTACAGCATACATTTTTCTCAGATCATACATAACTCACAACAATACCTTAACCACAATACTTTCACATTGCAGATTTAGTCCTGTGTTTCAGTCTATGCTCGTCTATATTGATCCAATAATGATTTCTTTAATCTATTTTTGAACCGAATGAAATTATGGCTCTGTTTGATATCATTATCCAGTCCATTCCATATGGTTACCCCACAAACTGATAAACACATGCTTTTAATAGCAGTTCGTACAAGAGGTTGTTTGAACACACAATATCCTCTTAGATGATATCCCCCAACTCTTTCATTAAACATTGCACTTATGTTACCTGGTAAATTATTTTCTTTGACTTTAAACATAAATTGAGCAGTTTTAAATGTAACAATGTCCATAAATTTTAGCAATTGTGAATTAAAAAACAGAAGATTAATATGAAAGACAATAAATATCTAATATATGATAAATAATTCATATTATTACTATGAATAGTGTGTTTGTCTAACCAACAATTGTTCACCATGAAGAAATCTACTTTATTCTAAGGCTTATTTCTCATGGTAACTATTGAAACATGATCAATGTTCTTCTTCACAGGGTCACAGACTGATGTTCTGTGTTAATGAGATCCTGACTCAAAGACTGGCAGATACAGGTGTGGTCACCTGGACCGTGGCTTCTTCACACACCTGGTCTAAGCCCAGTGAGGAGACCTTTCTCTCCGCGGTACTCGGCGTGTGGCAGAGCGAGTGTGCGGTGGCGTCTGTTGACCTGGTCAAAGTGAAGACGCTTCATCAGCAGCTGAGAGCCGTCGACAATCCTCCCGCCACCACTAGAGTTCCCATGAAGCAAGTATGTGAGAAAAGATGCAATGGATCTACTTGACACTGTTCACGGATTAATATAATATATTTCATGAAATACATGGACAAAATGGATGATAGTATTGAGTTGTGCCCAGTGTTGGGTGTAACTAATTACTAAGTAGTTAGTTACTGTAATTTAATTACTTTTCCCTTGAAAATGTAAAGTAAGGGATTACTCTTCATTTATCAGTAATTTAATTACAGTTACTTCTGATGTAATTGAGGTAAATACTGTGTATAGATCAATCCGATCTCACAGCGATTCGTATGAGGTGTCTAAATCGTACGACCGCACTCGTACAAATTCGTATGAATTATTGTAAAATATGTATGAAAAAAGTGTGAAATGTCATGAGATCAGACATAAAACAATAGTGGGTTTAACATCGAAATATATTGTCTGATGCTAAAAAGTATGTTTTTATAATGTAACCTTCTCCACCTTGGTCTGTTTAAGGATAATTCATGCAATTTTATAGTATTTATTTGAAAGAATTAAAACAGATTCATGTCTATCCTTGTATTATTCAGCTGGTTGAGATTGATATGGGATTTTGAAAGTAATTAAAAGTAATTAAATACTTTTTAGAGAGAGTACTTAGTACAGTAATCTAGTTACACTGTTGAAAAGGTAATTAGTAACTATTAATTAATTACTTTTTTGAGTAACTTACCCAACACTGGTTGTGCCACATCATACGTGCGATACGGTTCTATATAAACACTGTTGTGATTTATTTGATGTCATCGTCAAATTCACTAATCTTCCGCTCTTTTTTTTCATTCAGCTCTTATCTCACATTTCATTGGACGTGACGCTGTGTGCTTTGAGTCAGCTGTTGTGTGATTGGCCGTCTGCTCTAGAGGAGCTACTGCAAGCTCTGACTCGAGGTTCAGAGGTCGGACACTTCACGCTGATGGCGGAGATGTGCCAGCTGCTTTTACCACAAGGTGAGGTACACGGCCACAGATGCACCAAAATAAAATCAAAATCAATCCAAGTGAACTTTAAAGTCGGCATGAACCGGATTTCAATCGTTTTTGTTTCCTATCGTGACGTATATCCCAGTGAAAAGGTTTCCTGGGTGCACTTGGCCTAAAACAGAAACCAAACTTTAAAAAAATTATTTTTTATAATTTATAATTATTTTTAAAATATATTATTTTAAAGTAGCTTTTTTGCATAAGTGTATTAATATTTTTTTTTTTTTTATCACTTCCTGTAGAAGTTTGCAACAGTTCTAGTCTTTAAATCTCATATGTTTAGGCAGGCTTTTATGTGATTTTCTAATTTTCAGGTGTCCTAGAGTGCCATGGAAGGCGCCTATTAATAAAATGTAGTATTATTGTTATTTAATGGAAAAAAAAATATGCCAATAAAATAAAATAACCACACTTCTATTGAAAGTAGCCCCTAAATTGTACCGAAAATATATTAATATTAAATATATTGTTCTTATTTAAGTTCTTTTCAACAGAATCAGATTTAACAGATTTATTTTTTATAGTCCTACGGTGGCTGAAATTTATGGAAGCTTGTTTCCGCCACTGAATATAAAAATAAAATAAATAATTGTGACTTTTTATATCACAATTCTGACTTTATAACTCGCAATTCTGAGAAATGAAATCAGAATTGCGAGATATAAAGTCATAATTGCGTGATATAAAGTTATAAAGTCAAAATTGCGAGATATAAAGTTATAATTGCGTGATATAGTCGCAATTGCCTGATATAAAGTCAGAATTGCGAGATATAAAGTCAGAATTCTGACTTTATATCTCGCAATTCTGACTTTATATCACATAATTGTGAGTTTATATGTCAAAATTCTGACATCTTTTCTCAGAATTGTGAGATATAAACTCGCAATTGCAACTTATCAGGCCAATTCTAAAGGGGAAAAAAGACTAACTTTCCCCCCTCGGAATAGTTTAAATCTCACAATTCTGACTTTATATCTCGCAATTGCGACTTTATATCTC
Organism: Pimephales promelas; assembly: GCF_016745375.1. The sequence goes on from NW_024121210.1 coordinate 14,218,741, forward strand.
GCAATTCTGACTTTATATCTCGCAATTCTGACTTTATATCTTGCAATTCTGACTTTATATCTCGCAATTGCGACTTTATATCTCGCAATTCTGACTTTATATCTCGCAATTCTGACTTTATATCTCGCAATTGCGACTTTATATCTCGCAATTCTGACTTTATATCACGCAATTCTGACTTTATATCTCGCAATTCTGACTTTATATCTCGCAATTCTGACTTTATATCTCGCAATTCTGACTTTATATCTCGCAATTCTGACTTTATATCTCGCAATTGCGACTTTATATCTCGCAATTCTGACTTTATATCTCGCAATTCTGACTTTATATCTCGCAATTCTGACTTTATATCTCGCAATTGCGACTTTATATCTCGCAATTGCGACTTTATATCTCGCAATTCTGACTTTATATCTCGCAATTCTGACTTTATATCACGCAATTCTGACTTTATATCTCGCAATTGCGACTTTATATCTCGCAATTCTGACTTTATATCTCGCAATTCTGACTTTATATCTCGCAAGTCGCAATTGCGACTTTATATCACGCAATTCTGACTTTATATCTCGCAATTGCGACTTTATATCTCGCAATTCTGACTTTATATCTCGCAATTCTGACTTTATATCTCGCAATTCTGACTTTATATCTCGCAATTGCGACTTTATATCTCGCAATTCTGACTTTATATCTCGCAATTCTGACTTTATATCTCGCAATTCTGACTTTATATCTCGCAATTCTGACTTTATATCTCGCAATTCTGAGAAATAATGTCAGAATTGCGAGAAGAAAACTCGCAATTGTGAGAAAAAAATTCAGAATTCAGATAAATTCAGATAAAAAGTCGCAGTTACCTTTTATATTTTTCATTCTATGGCGGACACAAGCTTCCATAGAAATTTTGGTGCGTCCCTAATTCAAATCTTTCGTTGTCCTTTTCCTGGCAGGTTTGGAGTCAGTGGCACTTTACAAACAGAAACTAGACCCGAGTGACGAGAGAAGCTCGACGATTTCTCAAAGCGTGGAGGCTTTTTTCTCTTATCAGCTCATGTATAAGAAATGGTGGAACTGCAGTGTTGAAACTTCAGCTTTGACCTATAACCCCATCAGCAACGGTCACCGTTTAACAGAGAACAACCACAGCGAAGACGAAGCAGACTGTAACGGAGAAGCTCCATCTGAAGGCACTTTCTCTGAGGGCTTCTGGAACGTTCTTCTCTCTGAACCTCACGCCAATCTCCAGGCCACCCAGAGAGCCATAGCAGAGATTCAGAAGAGAGTGGCGAGCCTGATTCAGCAGCACAGCCAGTGTAAAGAGACTCCCGTGACCCCGGAAGAGGAACGTGGAGGATCTGCGAGTGGAAGCAGGTATTTCTGATGCTGGATCTTTGATATAGGTGCTTCATAGAAATGTCTAACAGCTCTTTTTGTCTCTCTTTAGCAGTGAATCACTCTCTACACTGACTGCACAGGTTGCTGAACACCATAAAGTGCTCACGGCCATTCCTGAGCTGCTCAGAGTAAGATGCTCCGTTTTCTTAAAGGGACAGTTCACCTTAAAAATGAAAGTTCTGTCATCATTTACTAGAACTCATTCAGGTTTGGAATGACTTGATTTTTCTTCTGCTGAACACAAAAGATGTTTTGAGGAATATAGGGAACCAGACAGTTGATGGACCCCATTGACTTCCATTATTTGGAAAAAAAATGCTATGGGAGTCAATGGGAAGCATCAACTCTTTGGTTTCTGACATTCTTTTGTGTTGACTTGAGGATGAGTAAATGACTAAATTTTCATTTTTGGGTGAACCCAGTAATGCCTGATATTTAAAATGATAGTCAGAAAATGTGTTTTTTGCATATGTGAGTATCATATTTGAGAAATCAGGCTTTTATGGCTCATTAAGTATGATATAGGAGAAAACTATCATATGAGTAGAAAAACTGTTTTTGCAATTTGGAGCAGTTGCTGATTTACATTTAAAGTGGGTTAAAGTGGGTTGTTCACTTTTAGAAAAACTTTTGCTGATAATTTACTCACCCCCGTGTCATCCAAGATGTCCATGTCTTTCTTTCTTCAGTTGAAAAGAAATTAAGGTTTTTGATGAAAACATTCCAGGATTTTCTCCATATAATGGACTTCAATGGGGACCAAACGGTTCAAGGTCCAAAAGACCGTTTCAGTGCAAACTGTTCAAAGGGCTTTAAACGATTCCAGATGATGAATAAGGGTCTTATCAAGCGAAACGATCGCTCAATTAATAAATAAATAACTAAGTTTAAGTTTTATAAGCTCAAATGCTCGCCTTGCTCTGTTCTGTGATGCTCGTTCGTGACTCTCCTGTTCGAACTCGTTCATCGAAATGAACGAATCTTTTTTAGAGTCATGACTCGAAGGGTCCTTGATAAGACTCTTATTCATCGTCTGGAGTCGTTTAAAGCCCTTTGAAAAGTTTGCACTGAAACTCTCATTTGGTTCCCATTGAAGTCCATTATATGGAGAAAATCCTGGAATGTTTTTTATCAAAAACCTTAATTTCTTTTTGACTGAAGAAAGAAAGACGTGGACATCTTGGATGACACGGGGGTGAGTAAATTATCAGCAAAAGTTTTTTTAAAGTGAACTACTCCTTTAATACCTGGTATTGTCTAAGGATTTTTTTTTTATTTAATTTTTTTTTTTTCACTTCAAATGTTGACTACTGTATATGTCCAAAAAGTGAGATGAAATTCTGATAGCTTTAAATGTAAATCTAAAAGATGCACAAAATAAACATTCCTATCATATATGATACTCGCATATGATGAATAATAAAGTTGCTGCAGTGTAATTGTTAATCTTGAAATATTACTCACAATATAAAAAAAAATTCTTACTTTTACTTTATCAAAATAGTTAAGGACTTCACCACATAATACTAAAAGACCTTCTACTTGAATTATAAACTATCAATCAGATGCTAGAAGGTATGCAGTAAATTGCGTACAACATTTTTTTTTTACCAATGTTTTAAACATTTGGACAATTTGGAGGCCTTAGAAATATGTGTTTAAAATATGATGATGCAGGCTAAGTTTCTTATTGTTCAGGGTTCGGCTGCTTATCTTCGATTATGGGAGCTTTCTCTATCGTCAGCCATTCAAGAGTAGCCATGTTTTCTGACCGAATCGATTTGATTTCATGATAATTTCTTTTTTCTCTCTTATTTTAGAAATACCCATTTCCGGACGTCATGGAGTGCTGCATCGTCTTCCTGCACATGGAGAAACAGTCGACTCTGTTCCCGCAGCACATCCTTGCCCAAGCCACAACTTTGCTGCGCAAATACGGCAGTACAGAACCGCTCTGTAAAGCCTGGCAGAGACTGACAACGTCCACATAGCACTTAATGTTTTTGATATGCAATTACTGTTGTTTGATATGTAAAACGCACTTGACTTATGTCTGTAATAAAACAAATTCTCCCACAGTTTACTTTTTTATTGAAGCAATAGAAAATATCGGACCGAACTTTGTCATCTGAACCCTGTTGACTTTTATATAGCACCCCCTAATATTTTAAATTATTTCAATACAAATACAAATTATTTCAAACAAATTTTATTTTTTTGTGTGTAGTTTTTCATTTTAAAATTCTTTTGACACATTAATATATATAAAATATATATTTAATCAATATTAAGTCATGTTTAAAAAGTAAAAATGTTAAATCAAATTAAAACAAGTAGAAACGATGCTTTTTTTCTCCCTATTGTGACATACATTTGAAGAAACATTGAAAAAGGAAAAAAAAATACTAGTGTGGGACTTGGTTTTATCTTCAGTTGTTGATTGGCTGGAGACAGATCTGAATGTGAGCTTGTGGTTTAATTAGACTGAATGATCGCATCATCATGCAGAAATCTGATGCTGATTTCTGATGCTGGATGAATCATAAAAAATGCATGTAGGGCTATTTTATCGACTATCACCTTAAGAATATCACAATATCTGATTATATTGTTTACCTGATTGCTACTTAGAAATAAAATAAAAAAATAAAAAAAAAACCTAGTAAAGATGTGTAATCAAGAAAACATTTGGCAAAATTACACAAGTAAGGATAAATGATGTTTGATAGGGAACACATCGCTGAACAGGCAAATAAAACAGGTTAAAGTTATTCTGTCAAGTTCACCTTAAAGAGATAGTTCACTTTGAAATTAATTTTTGATACGTTTTATCTTACCTCAAGGGCATCCAAGATGTAGGTGTCTGTTTCCACGGTAGTTTCAATTTTGACATATAATGCAGTCAAAGAGCATGCACAGAGAAGTCAAAATTAAACATGATTTAATGACTCGTGAATGTAAGTACACACTGATAAATTGTTTTAATTATTTACTGTATTTTATTTTTTATTATTATGATTTTTTTATTCCAAGCTGTTTTAATTATTCTGATTTCTTTTGATTATTTTAATTTCTTCCATGTAAAGCACTTTGAATTGCCACTGTGTATGAAATGTGCTATATAATTAAACTTGCCTTGCCTTGATGGCCTAAGACACGAAACGAGCGGTTTGTGTGAGAAAACGAACAATATTTATATCGTTTTTACGTCCTCTTGTTAACAGCCGTCGAACCGATCTGAATCAGATGTCCAACTGAACCGAACTGAACGGTCTCCAGACGTTACGCCGGAAGTGATCTCTCGCGCGTCTCACGCACTGTTTACACGGAGATTTCGGAAGTTTTACCTTTCACTAAAAACATATTTAGATATACGGAATGGAAGACGATTTCGAGGACTGACAGACAACAACGGTTTAAATTGTTAAATGCTGTGGAAACCAAGACACCTACATCTTGGATGCCCCTGAGGTAAGCTAAAACATATCAAAAATTAATTTCAAAGTGAACTATCCCTTTATTCTTGCATAAAACACTTATATTCCCTATACAGGAACGAACAACACAAGGTGAGAATTTCATGGACATGATTGCTCATGGAGCAGTAAGGACACAGCTGCTGACTTGCCAAGTGCCAGGACGGAGTCAAGGCTGCATGATGGCGACTCTTGGGCATCATTAAAGCAGGTGATTACAGAGCTCAGGGCTGAAGAAAGCTCAGATTGATCCAGCTCCCCTCTCTGACACACACTCTCCCTTTGATCAAGATGACATACAGTATGGGGCAGGGTGCACAAACACACGAGAGACACGCAGGCATCGGTTATATACAACGAGGACATTTATGATGAGCACTTTTTCAAAAAGCTGAGGCCTACTCGTAAATGTTTACAAGCGTGATATAGAGATATCATCTCGGAGATTTCGCCCAGCTAGTCGGTTGGACTTCGATCATTGTGCCCTCGGGTTAAAGGAACAATACGAGCGATTTTTGTGCCTTCAAATATCCAGTTGCACTTTATTTTACAGTACGTGTACTTAAGTGTACTTATAGTGTTACACAAGAAAGTATTGGTTAATTTATTGTAAATAAATGTGTTAAGGGTAGGTTTAGTACCTAGTTATTTCCCTGTTATTTAAATATATACAACATAGTATGTACATGATGGGGAACAGGACTGTAAATTAAAGTAGGCTACTACAATATCCAAAAACCACTAGAACATGGTTATATATTTTGTTGACTTCAATTTTACACTATCCCAAATGTTTTTAACAATGTTTAAATCCAGAAAAATCCACAAGTGACATGGCCTGTGTCATTGTCTCATATGGTAGAAACTAGGGCTGGGTATTGAGACAAATTTCACAATTCGATTCGATTTCGATTCACAAGCTTGCAATTCGATTCGATTTCGATTACGATTCGATTTAATATTGATTATTTTGGATATCAGTTAAAATACATTGCCATTTTTCTCAAGGGAATCAAATCTCTTAACTAATGCTGTAAACTATGGGAGTCTAGTTGTAGCCTATAGACTTCATTAGCCGGTTATAATGAACTGTTTTGTAGCTATACAAACACTTAAATTACACTTTTATTATTTTTATAAGAGGAAGATTATATGAAATATAAACATTTAAATGGTGGCTGTCATAAAAAATTGCCAGATTTATTCAAATATGCATTAAATATTGAAGAACATTAAAATTATAATGCATATTATGTAATATGGTGTATATATTTAGCAAAATGCTCCTCTCTGGAGTTATTTTTTTCTAGCTGACTAACGAGTTTATGTGGGTTTTCTGAGGTAAATATGACGATGACATTGATTACAAGCTGTTTAACTGACGTCTTTCCACGGTTGAAATGCAGATTGAGCGAATCAATGTGACATGATCCGGATTTCGATAAGTTGTACTATATTTTAACACACTTTCAGATGCTCATTCATGTTTATTTAGCCGGAAGAGAGATCAGCGCTGCTGCTTCTCCAGAGCGATCTCACGCCACAGCGCCAAAACGCTATTTATGTTTTTGAATTTCTAAAGAAAATGAACGTAATTTGAAAATTGAGACTTTGTTTCATATCAATAGTAACAAAGGACAAAGATTATTGCGATTTTTTGGATGCGCGCAGCCGCGATACAATGTTCCCATTCATTCAAATGAAACAGGATGACTAATCGATTCTTGAGATTTAAGAATCGATATCGGTTCGTAAAAATGAGAATCGATTAATATCGAGAAATCGATATTTATTACCCAGCCCTAGTAGAAACCATGGAAACACAGTACGCTTCCTGAAAAAATGTGAAAGTAGTAGTTAGCGTCTGTCAATCTAGCAACAGTTGTTTTGCACATTCGTGATGGACCACAATTATCGTTTGCTGGGGGTTCTTTCGCCAAAAGATAACCCCATAAAGCGGGGGTCAACACGACAACTACCATGATTCCACGCGTCATCAAGTCTTTTCCATTGTTTTGAATACGCAAACTCTAGCAGTGACTGTCTCTTCATTTTAAACAACCTATGTGATAAAATTCAACTTGCAAACCAGCCTTCTTCAAATGGATAAATAAACAAAAAAACTAAAACCAGCCTAAGTTGGTGGGCTTGTCTTCAACCTGGTTTAGCAGGGGTTTTAGCTTGTTCGGAGAGCCTTAGCTGATCAGGCTGGGAAACCATGCTGAACATCAGTTATGACCAGACAACATTCAAGGGGTGTATTTCTTCCGTAACAGAAAAATCGAAATATTTTTCTCAATGTTTCATTTTTGGGTAAACTCTTTAAGCCCTGTCATATTTCATTGCCCACATATGAGGATGACACGCTAATTAATTATAAGCACCCGATGTAACCGCCCCTGTATATTTTCATAAATCAATACAGAGAGTAGGTCAAAGGACACTTTCCTCATGACTAAAGTGAACGAGTTAATCATGAATGTAGCCTTTAGCTTACATTCAGTGACCCTGCAAATCAAATATAGACAGGAAGAAAACCAACAATTATTTAGCCAGACAGTTGCATCCCCTTTTCTCCTGTCGCCGGTGAGAATTAATCTGTGACCCCCCGCACACTTGACCCCTGTGTATGTGCTAATGGTCATTTATCAAGTTCATCAGAAACAGCTTGGCTCTATGGGTGGACTGCAATTTACGTGTGCACATATGCTAATCGCTGTGACTACAACAGGGTATTTGCCAACTGCATTTGTCCTTCTTTGTCATTATCCATTGCAGGACATTTCAAGATATTAAATGCTTTGTGTCCAAGTGGCGATGTTTGGACATCTTAGGACATTGAATTATGCTGCTTTCCAAGTGCAGTTGTGTTACAACCCGAAGCAGATTACGAAACGTGGATTTAATTGTTGTAATGTCTGCACTCATTTCCGTATTGCTCTTTTTGCTTTTGTGCATTGTCGTCTAATTTGATGAACAATCAATGTCGGTATTCCTCCTTTCAGGGTTTGTATAAGTTTCGAAAAGTTTTATTTTTGAGTATTGCCCTGTTTTTTTTTTTTTTTTCAGGGCTTGACATTAACTTTTTGAGGCACTTGTCCTTCAGACAAGTACATTTATGTTTCACTTGTCCATGCACAAAAGTCACTTGTCCGGCCGGGTAAAGATTTATAATTGTATCTAGGGCTGCACAATTTGGGGAAAATATCATATTGCGATTATTGAGGTCAATATTGCGGTTGTGATATAATAAACAAATGGTTTCATGAGTCAACTTGTTGCACACACAGATTAATGATAATTCTGAAATTAGCAATAACAACTAAATGATTGATAACACCTACAGTATAATGATCAATAAGCCATTGATGTCTGGATAAAAATTAACTGTCTAACAGGTAGGACATATACAGAAATTGAATAAAGTTATCAAACAGCCTGCGCTGCATAAATTATAAATTATATATAGACTACTCCTTATTAAAGCTACACACAGTGAGTAATTTTCTCTGTTCCCTTTGTTCTTTCATTAACTTTACTGACTGAACGCTTTATTGGTAGCTGGCCCTTTAAGAGCCGCAACTGTGGACAGAGACGCGGATCTCACACGCGCTCATTCTCTCACGAGTCATAACTCTTTATGTCCATCATAAGACTGCTCTTATGTTATGAAGATACTCGACAAATGACATTTTGGCTTAATTGTGTGTGTTGTTGATGTTCGTTCAAGCGCGAAAGAGAACTTCTGGCGCGCGCGGTCTGTGCATGCGCATAGACCTTTTTCACAAAAACCGGAAATACGTAATCGTTGTGGAAACGGAGTTCCCGTCAACTGTCGACACATTAGAAAAACCTACTCTGGGAGGAGAAAATTGATCAATGAGTCTTCAAAACTTCGAAAAAATGTAAACTTGTCATGGTCCAGTTGTTGATGACTTTGTAAAATGCTGTGGTGATGCTTGTCTGCAGCTGATGTATCAAAGATATTGATTTCAGAACTGAAGCTCATTCTTCCCAAAATACGTTCATTAAAGGTACGAAGGTGGAGTGTGTGGAAAGTTATTAATATTTAGGGAGTATTATTTACAATAAACTGCATTTTGATGTGAATACCAGAAAGAAGTCTGTCAGTTTTATTCAACAGTTATCCTGAATTTTTTGCACTGCTGTTGCTATAGAACGATCAAAGATGAAGAAAAATTATACATATATTAATTTATCCCTTGTACACTCAGATTGTTAAATACTCAGAATGGTATATATTAATATTTTAAATTTATATGTAGCAGCCCACTGTTGTGTGTTCTTATTTATCTTGTTTTATATTGTGGTGTATATTTTTATGTGCTTATTCCGCTGGATACAAATATCTTAATAAAGTTGAACATGAACTAACGTTACTTCAAAAATACACAAAACATAAAAAACAAAACAAACAATGACGGCTTATTAGTGAATGGTGACATGAGAAGTACAGAAGATCACAGGATCAATAACATCCCGCCAGACTGCCTGAATCCATTTCCGTCGAACTTCATCGACAGGGAACTATGGAAGCTTGTTTCCGCCACTGAATAAAAAAATAAAATAAATAATTGCGACTTTTTATCTCACAATTCTGACTTTTTTTCTCACAATTGCGAGATAAAAAGTCCGAATTGCGTGATATAAAGTCGCAATTGCGAGTTATAAAGTCAGAATTGCGAGATATAAAGTCAGAATTGCGAGATATAAAGTCAGAATTGCGTGATATAAAGTCGCAATTGCGAGATAAAAAGTCAGAATTGCGAGATATAAAGTCGCAATTGCGAGTTATAAAGTCAGAATTGCGAGATAAAAAGTCAGAATTGCGTGATATAAAGTCGCAATTGCGAGATAAAAAGTCAGAATTGCGTGATATAAAGTCGCAATTGCGAGTTATAAAGTCAGAATTGCGAGACATAAAGTCAGAATTGCGTGATATAAAGTCACAATGCAAGTTATAAAGTCAGAATTGCGTGATATAAAGTCGCAATTGCGAGTTTTAAAGTCAGAATTGCATGATATAAAGTCAGAATTGTGAGATTTAAACTCTTCTGATGGGGGAAAAAGAATTGGCCTAATAAGTCGCAATTGCGAGTTTATATCTCACAATTCTGAGAAAAGATGTCAGAATTTCGACATATAAACTCGCAATTATGTGTTATAAAGTCAGAATTGCGAGATGTAAACTCGCAATTGTGAGAAAAAAAGTCACACTTCTGTCTTTTTTTCTCAGAATTGCGACTTTATATCTCACAATTCTGACTTTATATCACGCAATTCTGACTTTATATCTCGCAATTCTGACTTTATAACACACAATTCTGACTTTATAACTCGCAATTGCGACTTTATATCACGCAATTCTGAGAAATAAAGTCAGAATTGTGAGATATAAACTCGCAATTGTGAGAAAAAAAGTCAGAATTGTGAGAAAAAAAGTCAGAATTGTAAGATAAAAAGTCACAATTCTTTATTATATTTTTTATTCAATGGCGGAAACAAGCTTCCATAGGGAACTGACGAGGGAAGGAATGAAAACGACAGGTATGGCTGCTTTTGGGAATAACCAAAAAGATCGGTACGCAACAACTCTCACTAGTTGCCTTCGGCGCTATTTGTTATGAATGGAGCGGAAGAAGATTACCACGACAATTGCGTATTTACGGTCACAAATACGGAAGTTGTGAGAAAGGTCTATTATACAGGCGTGCGTCTTTCTGTGAGTCACATTCACAGGCAGCACGAAAAATGTGTTCGTTTCAAATCAGCAAAATCTGTAAAATAGACGTAACGAGTGGCACATAACGCGAGGTAACATGGCATTTTATTTTGTCTGAAATTTAACTTGTCCGGTCGGACAACTAATTTTCTCTTCTACTTGTCCTACAAAAAATCCCGGACAAGCCTTAATGTCGATCCCTGAATATAGGCCTACGGTTTTGGAATGATATTTGGGTGAGTAAATGATGACATCGTTTTCATATCAGGTTGAACTATCCCTTTGAAGCAGTGACTTACTGTACACTGACTCATTCAGTTCCTTTATATGCATTGTGTTTTGTCATATAAAAGCTTGTTAAAATCCCGTGTCCGTAATCTCCCTGTGTCTGTCTTCCCTCCCCGCCACGTTGCGTAAACGCTACAGTGAAGTAAGACCGCATTTTGTTGCTTGTGCAGGATTTGGCTGAAATACTCTAACGATTTCTTGTCACACAACTGGGCAAATTTTTCAACAACAGCAAGAACAGAAACCCAGAGAAATGCTTTTGCCAGCATAAATGAGATTTGCTTGGAACAGAAGATTTCGAATGGGAACAAATGCGGCGTCTCTAGAAGCATCACGTCATGCGCCAAGCGCCATAAGCGCGTGAGAGACACCGAGACTCTCTGGTACTGATCTTTATGGAATCAGCAATCTTTACTCTCATAAAAACAAGACCTTACCTTATAGCTGCCAAATTGAGCGGTGTCAAGCGTTTCAGAATAGCACTTTACCTCTAAAGGACCATTTTGACACCCTCAAATTGATCCTGCCCTAGTCTAATGGCAACAGCATTTTTAGTGTATACTCTAGCAGAGACTTTAAGTGTTTTGTCACTCAATGGGGATCCTGATGCCCCTCACAAAAGTCTGGGCTGAGTTTCTCAAAGGCTAAATGGTTCACCTGCACCTTAATGTTGTAATATTCATTATGATGCCGCATACGCATTAAGGCTTGTTTGTCCTGATGAGTTTTTGCAGTCTACTCTCCCAGCAAGGAGGTGTGCAGTCATCCACTGTGAGATCCAAATGCAGCACAACACGCTCCCGGGAATTACTGCGGGTGGATGAGATCTCTCACCTCCAGCCTCTCCTCATTACCTTTTGTAATAGAAACGGGACAGAACCAGCTAGTCCATGCGCAGAAGAGCTAAAGATAATGTTTACGATGAAAGCAGCACGGCCGATTTGTCAGAATGTTGGTGACCAGTCCAGCGGCGGTAACTCGGACGGTGCTTTTCAGCCTCTCGAGACAATAAGCTGTCACAGGCTGTTTAGGCTTCGAACGATAACAGGCCTCGCTTTAATCTGTTATTGGGGGCTCGCCAGCTTGTGGCAAATTCATGCAACTGACAAGCAAATCATGCAAAGTGTCCATCAGATGCATTTGTTGTTCCTCCGTTTCATATCCCCAGAGCCGTGAGGCAAGTGTGCTGATCACAACAAGTCATACAGCTGATTAAATATCGACAATGGAAGTGGCATATGAACACCATCAGGGGGTTTGTGTTCAAGAGGCGAAAGACTTTAATGAAGAGACAATACAATTTAGAAACAAGGTTGCTGTTGGCTGCAAAACCTACCAGCTAGTTTATAATGCTGCACACAGCCCGTTCTCATCCCAATTCGTCATATAGTGACGCTTTTGACATTTCGTCTACATCCAACGCGCATGGCACCCTTTAGCGTCAATTTGAGACGCAGATTTATATGGGCCAGAAGGCGCCTCCTAGTGGTCTAATCCTAACCCTACCCCAGAACTAAACCTACCATAACCGAACAAAGCTCTGTGAGTGTTATATTGACGCTAAAGGGTGCCATGTGCGTTGGATTTAGATGAAATGTCACTATATGACGCCCTAGGATGAGAACGCATTGGTATAGCACATTTCATTGAGCTGCGTAAAAGTTTTGTGGTTTTGTAACTGAACTTATTATTTAATATCATTTTAAATATATACTAATGGACAAGGCTGGAATACACTACACAACTTTTGCCCCAATTTGCAATCTGGAGAAGTTGACGTGAGTTTACAGAAAGTCAGAGCCAGTCTGCAGAGAACAGAACATCCCATAGGGATTCCCTTTTTTTTTTTTTTTTTTTTTTGGTAACCCTTTATTTTATGGTCCCTTTTGAACATTATCAGGGCTCGACATTAAGGCTTGTCCGGATTTTTTGTAGGACAAGTAGAAGAGAAAATTATCTGGTTAAATTTCAAACAAAATAAAATGCCATGTTACTTCACGTTATGTGCCACTCGTTACGTCTATTTTACAGATTTAATTTTACCGATTTGAAACGAACACATTTTTCGCGCTGCCTGTGAATGTCCTGAATGTGACTCACAGAAAGACGCGCGCCTGTATAATGCGCATGCACAGACCGCGCGCGCCAGAAGTTCTCTTTCGCGCTTGAACGAACATCAACACACAATTAAGCCAAAATGTCATTTGTCGAGTATCTTCATAACATAAGAGCAGTCTTATGATGGACATAAAGAGTTGTGACTCGTGAGAGAATGAGCGCGTGTGAGATCCGCGTCTCTGTCCACAGTTGCGGCTCTTAAAGGGCCAGCTACCAATAAAGCGTTCAGTCAGTAAAGTTAATGAAAGAACAAAGGGAACAGAGAAAATTACTCACTGATCTTGACTATAGAACTTGTTTATCTTTAATAAGGAGTAGTCTATATATAATTTAAAATTTATGCAGCGCAGACTGTATTTTGTAGACTTGTTTGTGACTGTAGACTTGTACTTTCTGTATATGTCCTACCTGTTAATTTTTATCCAGACATCAATGGCTTATTGATCATTATAGGTGTTATTAATCATTGCTAATTTCAGAATTATCACTAATCTGTGTGTGCATTTGGCTTAGAACCAAACAAGTTGACTCATGAAACCATTTGTTTATTATATCGCAATCGCAATATCACAACCGCAATATTGACCTCAATAATCACAATATGACATTTTCCCCAAATTGTGCAGCCCTAGATAAAATTATAAATCTTTACCCGGACAAGTGACTTTTGTGCATGGACAAGTGAAACATAAATTTACTTGTGCCTCAAAAAGTTAATGTCTTATGTTGGCTATAAGTAACTTTGCAACTAAATGTTCACTAACTCTCATTAGAGTGTTAGTAGACTGTCTTCTTAATATTTGCCAACTCGTTATTGTGATGGTCCGTCAACAGAAACTCTACTGACTATGAGTAACTTTGCAATCCAAGTACGTTAACTTATTCAAACTCTAAACCAGTGTAATGAGACACTCAAGAGTTAGTAGTCATCAGAATGTGTTAAAGTGACCATCAAAATAAAGTAAAACCAATTTTTTTGCTTCAAATTATGAATCTGTCCAGTTGAACGGAAACAAATGTGTCTGATATTTTGAGCTGATTTTAGAACACATATTGTTTTCATAATACATCTCCTAGCAATGAGGCTCTGCAAGAGTTTGTTTTTTTGGAACCGCTTGGAAATATGGTGGCGTATGGTCCTCAGTCGTTTTGTGCATGATGCCCAGTTTTTCCTCTCTAACCATTTCGACTGTTTTAAAAGTTGTGTAGTGTTTCCAGCCTTTACTTCTGTGGAGTCTGACTATGCCATCAGTGACGTGGGCCATATTGATAAGTTTTCCACACTCTTAAAAGTTTGCTTGCCCAGAAGTTTTTCTTGCAGGGACTTGAATTCCATGAAAACTCAATTCACTTTGCATCTCACAGGCTCAAGGTTACTGTCCCATTTGTGGCTGTTTTTTCATAAATCAGTGGGTAATGTAATTGCCTGAGATGGAGGTATGCAGCCTATTAATTTACTGTACTCCTCTAGAGGCACTTAAGGTGGCATTACGAATGTTGGAAATGTATTATCTCAAAAAGTCGACTTGCCGGGGATCTAGTTGCAGCCGGCAGGAGATAAATAAGGAACAAACTCTCTTTACATCTGCAGGAACTGAGACTAATAATGTTCTCTCCTTGCCTGAGAGTACCATCAAGAATCCCCCTTTTATTGCCCTTCAAAAAGTAATGTGCATCTGGATCACATTCTAGGCAACCCCATTAGGAGGAAAATTCTCAATCTCGGTCACTTATTCGTTACGCTCTATAATTTTTACATGTTCCCTGCATTATGCATTGAGTGTTGGATGACACCACCATCAAATGAAACCACCCTCCAACAGCTATCACAGGGAGTTACAGCTCGGCTTACTGGGATCCAAAAAATCCTTGACAGCTGGAACATGAAAAAAAACATAGCATATGTTGTCTTTTGGATACTGGTCTCCCTGCCAGGCTGCTTACCTACTACGGCCATCCATATTGCATCCATCCACCCATCCATATCGCATCCATCCATCCACCCATCCATATTGCACCCATCCATATTGCATCAATCCATCCATCATTCATCCATCCATATTGCATCCATCCATCCAGCATCCACCCATCCATATCGCATCCATCCATATTGCACCCATCCATGCATCCATCCATCCATCCATCTTGCTTCCATCCAGCATCCATCCAACATCCATCCATCCATATTGCACCCATCCATGCATCCATCCATCCATCTAGCGTCCTTTCAACATCCATCCATCCATATTGCATCCATCCATCCAGCATCCATCCATCCACCCATCCATATTGCATCCATCCATCCATCCATCCATCCACACATCCATATTGCATCCATCCAGCATCCATCCACCCATCCATATTGCATCCATCCATCCATCTAGCTTCCATCCATCCACCCATCCATATTGTATCCATCCATCTAGCTTCCATCCAGCATCCATCAATCCATCCATCCATCTAGTATCCATCCAGTATCCATTCATCCACCCATCCATATTGCATCCATCCATCTAGCTTCCATCCAGCATCCATCCATCCATTCATCCACCCATCCATATTGCACCCATCCATCCATCTAGCTTCCATCCATCCACCCATCCATATTGCATCCATCCATCTAGCTTCCATCCATCCACCCATCCATATTGTATCCATCCATCCATCTAGCATCCATCCAACATCCATCCATCCATATTGCATCCATCCATCCATCCATTTAGCATCCATCCATCCATCCATCCATAAATATTGGATCCCATTTTCTACCCCAATTAAAAATCAGGAATTTAATTGGTATTTAAATGCTGTTCTCAAATCGGAATGAATATAAAATGTAAAACAAAAACAAAATATTGTTTGGAACAGGTTTGTCAAAGTATTTTATTTTATATTTTATTTCCAGGCTATATTCTTCGATTTATGAATCTGACTTTCTTTTTGTGTATTGACACCACTCAAGTGGGCCATTTTTTTAGAGTGATTTATCTCTACGTCAAGACGACTCAATAAATGTTACGAAACATAAGTCTTCGGTGCTTAGAAAATAGCGCAACTCGCGATTGTGTTTGAAAACAGCAGCGTTTTCATTCGTGAGTATCCAATACACAAGTGAACAAGTGAAATGCACTTGACATTGGCCTGAACGCTCTTCTCTTTTCTGAAGAAAAGATGTGGTCATGCATGAGTGAAGTTCTGCACCAAGCACACGGTTCTCATCACAGTCCTTTCAATTACACCGACTGCAATGTGGAGACCCTAGCGACCTACACGGATTCCCCCATGATTTGGTACAGAAGTGTAATGAGCGAGACCGAGAGAAGACCTTGATGGAGTACTCCGCCGATCACCGAGCGAGGAGTAAAGTGTGGATTTCTTATTCCAGGAAGAGATCATCAGAAATTCAATGATTTGGAACTGCAGGCAACTGATGAAATTGCATAATCACGCTTTTTGGTTTTTCCGTGGGAGATTTGGCTGTGACTTCTGCTGGAGTGAAAGAATAAGAGCACAAAGCCTCTTCTTTGAACTCTTTCACTTCCGATATCTTTCGGGAGAGGGCCAAAGTTTCATCGCCTGTGGCAAAGACACTCCGTCTGCCCCGGGCAATGACGGACATGATCTCGGGAAGCAAAACAGTCCCCGGGAGAGCCAAATCCAAAGAGTCAAGAGCATTCAAATTTCCCTTGCATTCTCAGCAGCACGGATTATTCACGTCTGGGTTAAACACATCCATTTCAGTCGTAATTACTCGCCAGCTCACGCTTCTTCTGAAGTACTTTAACAGGACAAAGGCGCCTCACCTGTGAGGTTCATGTCTCATGTCTCACTAGACCTAACTCGTACCTTGTTGAATAATGAAGTGCGGGGATAAGTGACTGTCATTTTCCAGCTCTCCATGGCAGAGTGCTTCTCTTTCTATCCCTGTACAGCGACTGGCAGCATGATGGATATCAATGGAGCTGTAGGTTGGTCAAAAGCCCTGTGGCTCCAGACACCGCTTATATATTCATCAAAGGCTTCAAACTCCAGCAAGATGAAATACACTAATTTGAGCCGTTCGTCTGTTTGAAATGAAAACAAAAAGGCCTCTCAGAGTGTACTGACATGAGATGACCCTCGCTGTCATAACTGTTGAGATATTATTCAGCTCAGGGATGTCTTCGCTGACAAAGGGAAAAGAAAAGTAGAGGAGATTTCTCTTTGAGATTTTGTTAAAAAAAACAACCTTTGTTCTTACTGTCTGAGCAGACACGTAGGCTGTGTTATTAAAAAAAAAGATGACGAGAAGTATCACACAATCAACAGAAATTAAAATAAGAAAATATACTGTATAGTAAGTTCAATCGATGTCATTCCTCATTAAAACACACAAAATCAAGGATATATTAGAGATAATAATAATAATAATAATGATTCATTTTATTTGTGGGCACCTTTCAACACACTCAAGGACACCTTACAATAATAAAATAGAAAAACAACACGCACAAAGTAAAAAGTGATTTGTAAAATCAATTACCCAATAACATAACTAAAATCAATCAGGATAAGCTAATGAGTTTAACAAAAATACTGTTCACTTTATTTAAATTAATTTTGATTTAAGGTGAGACACTGCAGGTGAATAGGATAAAAAATTTTAACTAACAGATGTCACCATGAAACTTTAGTTGATTACTTGTATAAATAGGAGAAAAAAATGTATCGCAAGTTTTTCTGTCATTTTATGTTTAAATATACTAATCAGGCTATATCTAATACAATATGAGCTAATTTGCATATATTTTGAAGTGACGAATCTGAGCAATGAAAAAAAACAAGGTTTTTTTCTTTATAACACGCATCATCAAAATGAACGAATCTTTTTCCGAGTCAATTCATTCTTTTCGTTCGTTGAATGAACCAAATGACTCGAAATAAGATTCGTTCATTTTGATGAACGAGTTCGAACAGGAGAGTCACGAACTGAGCAGGGCATTTGAGCTTATAAAACTTAAACTTTGTTATTTATTTTTTAAATGGCCGCTCGTTTCGCTTGATAAGACCCTTATTCATCGTCTGGTGTCGTTTAAAGCCCTTTGAACAGTTTGCACTGAAACTGTCTTTTGGACCTTGAACCGTTTGGTTCCCATTGAAGTCCATTATATGGAGAAAATCCTGGAATGTTTTCATCAAAAACCTTAATTTCTTTTCAACTGAAGAAAGAATGACATGCATAAATTATCAGCAAAAGTTTTTTTTTTAAGTGAACTACTCCTTTAAATTGAACTAAAATTAAAGATTTAGGTCAAATTAGATTTAAGTTTTAAAGGCTTTTTTTTTTTTTTTTTTTTTTAAATATGCATGATTATACAGTAAAACGGCCAGGTAAAACAAACGAACAAACAAACATTTAAAAATAAAATTAATGTTTTATTTGAAAGTTTCTTTTGCATTACACACTAGAGTCAAATCACTGTCCTATGAATTAAATCAGTAATAAGTCATGGCTCAAAAATGTTTCTGATGTCATGCATTGGGAATTTTAGCCTTCCTTATGTAACTAAAAGTAGAGATGCTAGCCTGCCAAAATAGTGTAGCTTTTACAGTAACAACACATGCACTGTTCAAAAAGCAATGGTGTAGCATGACAAACTGTAAATTTTTATTTTCGTCAGCTTTACAGCCAAGCAAGCTGAAGCAATATTCAAACTGCTTCTCTCATATATATAACACTGGGCAATCGAATTCATATTGAATTTTCTTCCTTTCAATAACTCGAAACGAAAGAACATTTCTGAAAATTAAAGATTTGAATAGGGTTTTGGACCAATTACAAATTTGACAAAGGAAAAAATGTGCAGAAAATATTCTAGATTTGAGTGCATGTCTATACTTTGCCTCACAGGTAAGCTTGTGACCTATTAAAAGCTGGTTTATAATGCTAGAAGAGTTGTCCATTACACTAGTGGTCTCCAAGAGCCATTTTAGGGGTTAAATTCACAGAGCATGAACGTGTCCCAATACAGTGGACTCAGAGTGCACTTTATTGACATCCACAGCATGTAGGAGGCCATAAAGATGATTTGGGGTTAGGATGGTGACCTCCGCACACCACAGCATGATGGCGAGAGGCTGGGGTCTCACTCAATCACCTTCTAATGGCAGGTTTGTAGCCCCTGTTTAGAGAGATAAACTGAGAAACGGCTCATGACAGCCTTGAGCTTTTGAGGATAACCAAGAATAATGTTCAATGACTCCCTCATAATCTTTTACAGATTTCGTTTATATACACAATGTTCTGAGTTTGAAATTACCTGATGTGTTCACATCGCCTGTTGGACCAAAAAATAACATAAATGTAAAGCGGGATTTGATTTTGTCCATTGAGAATTGATTGGATTGTTGTGGTTTGCTATTGGTTGATCTCATGTGGTCACCTGGTGTCTTTAAGTGACCTAATGGTGTCCTAAATCTCCATCAGGTGCCTAATGGTGTCCTAAAACTCTTATCAAGTGACCCAATGGTGTCCTAAATCTCCATCAGGTGCCTAATGGTGTCCTAAAACTCTTATCAAGTGACCCAATGGTGTCCTAAAACTCCATCAAGTGACCCAATGGTGTCCTAAAACTCTATCAGGTGACCCAATTGTGTCCTAAAACTCTATCAGGTGACCCAATGGTGTCCTAAAACTCAATCAGGTGACCTAATGGTGTCCTAAAACTCTATCAGGTGACCCAATGGTGTCCTAAAACTCTATCAGGTGACCCAATGGTGTCCTAAAACTCTATCAGGTGACCCAATGGTGTCCTAAAACTCTATCAGGTGACCTAATGGTGTCCTAAAACTTCATCAAGTGACCCAATGGTGTCCTAAAACTCTATCAGGTGACCCAATGGTGTCCTAAAACTCTATCAGGTGACCCAATGGTGTCCTAAAACTCTATCAGGTGACCCAATGGTGTCCTAAAACTTCATCAAGTGACCCAATGGTGTCCTAAAACTCCAACAGGTGACCCAATGGTGTCCTAAAACTCCAACAGGTGACCCAATTGTGTCCTAAAACTCCATCAGGTGACCCAATGGTGTCCTAAAACTCCATCAAGTGACCCAATGGTGTCCTAAAACTCCATCAAGTGACCCAATGGTGTCCTAAAACTCCATCAAGTGACCCAATGGTGTCCTAAAACTCCATCAAGTGACCCAATGGTGTCCTAAAACTCCATCAGGTGACCCAATGGTGTCCTAAAACTCCAACAGGTGACCCAATGGTGTCCTAAAACTCCATCAGGTGACCCAATGGTGTCCTAAAACTCCATCAAGTGACCCAATTGTGTCCTAAAACTTCATCAAGTGACCCAATGGTGTCCTAAAACTCCATCAAGTGACCTAATGGTGTCCTAAAACTCTATCAGGTGACCCAATGGTGTCCTAAAACTTCATCAAGTGACCCAATGGTGTCCTAAAACTCCATCAGGTGACCCAATGGTGTCCTAAAACTCCAACAGGTGACCCAATGGTGTCCTAAAACTCCATCAGGTGACCCAATGGTGTCCTAAAACTCCATCAGGTGACCCAAAGGTGTCCTAAAACTCCATCAAGTGACCTAATGGTGTCCTAAAACTCCATCAGGTGACCCAATGGTGTCCTAAAACTCCAACAGGTGACCCAAAGGTGTCCTAAAACTCCATCAAGTGACCTAATGGTGTCCTAAAACTCCATCAAGTGACCCAATGGTGTCCTAAAACTCCATCATGTGACCCAATGGTGTCCTAAAACTCCATCAAGTGACCTAATGGTGTCCTAAAACTCAATCAAGTGACCCAGTGGTGTCCTAAAACTCCATCAAGTGACCCAATGGTGTCCTTAAACTCTATCAGGTGACCCAATGGTGTCCTAAAACTCTATCAGGTGACCCAATGGTGTCCTAAAACTCCATCAGGTGACCTAACGGAGTCAGGTGTCGCAGGATTGTTCAGATTTCGAAAGCACATTACTTTAAAAAAATGACAAAACAAGAATTGTCCATTTTGATTTCATGGTGATTTATGGTCGCTCACAATTGCCTCCGCTCCAAGCATTCTCGATAACACTGTAACAGAGTCAGGTGTCGCAGGATTTACCAAAAACTCAGTGTCATCTATTCTACATGACACATATTGGCACAGAACATGATTTACAGATGGAACAACGATGTAAACATATGACAAAGTGCAATATGATATTTAATGACCTTTATGCAAGGCATTTCAAAAACCTCTGAATGCTCATTACTCATAAATAACTGGCGTATCTGTCACTTTACAGTCGTTTATTTATCCAGCCATTACTTTGTCCTCCTCTGCAAAATCTCAGACCAAAACGGCAGAGAATGTCAAAGTGCCCCGGCTCAGTGTAAACTGCGGGGGTGTGTTCGTGCTGTGAGCAGTGAGTGACTGGCACTGGTGTTTGGACAGGTGCCCCTAATTGGCAGGTGGAGCTCTCGGCTGCAGCTGTGGCTGCTGGGACTAATGATGACTCGGGCCGGACAGGCAGCAGAGAAGCGTCTGGAACATCTCTGTCGACTCGTGCGGTGACAGAGTTGCCGGGGATGATGCCGTTTCAGGCTGATTAATTTGAGTGGCGGGTCCGGCTGCGAAGACGGAGTTTAAGTGTGTGTGTGTTTGGGGTGGGGGGGGTAGTGGAGCTGTCTGTGTGGGCTGTGTGACATTGTCCTTTATTATCAGAGAACCTCAACGACAGCAGCATCAAGCAAATGAGACAGTTCCCCTGGGAAGGATGGCAGTGGAGAGCTTCTCTCCTGCATGTCATGTTACAGATGCTAGTGTGAAAGAAAGCCCTTCAGAGACAGGTGAGAAAACACTCAATGTACTGTACATGGGCGTAGGTAGGTTTTAGAGGTTTATTTGGGCCCAGAGTTTAAGGTGACCCATGTGAAAGTCAACATGAAATCAAAATGAACCCTATTTACTTTCTTAAAGGGATACTCCACTCAAAAATGAAAGTTATCTTATTTACTCCCACATGCCGTCCCGGATATATATAGAGCCCGACCGATACAAATATTTTTTGGGTTTTAAAATCCGATATATCGGCCGATATATTTTTTTTATTAAATATTGTTGGATTTCACACGTGTGTAAAAGAAAAGCTAACTTTTCTGCACAAGATACGTTTGATACTTTTTCTCTATGTTTAAATGTTCACTCCTTGCAAGTGTAACTTACATTTTACAATGCAGGGACTGCAACTAGAGATATGCTAGTTATAAATACAGTAATCATTACTTTATTTAGGAAATCAGAAAAAGTTAATTGTGGTTTCCAAGCTCATTAATGTTAACGTTAGCGGTCTTCCACTGATGATAGTGGCATTAGCTAGCTTTGTGGTTAGCTAGTCTATGATGAGCCATAATTTAGCAATAGATAACATCATTCTGCAAATTGTAAAACATACATTTTCAATATAACAGGCCGAGGAGAGATGATTGAAGCGTGTTTTGACCGTTTTTATTTTATTTTTTAAATATTCATTTATCGGCCATTGTGACTGCCGATACCGATATTTTGGGAAATGCCCAATATCGGCCGGCCGATATATCGGTCTGACTCTAGATGTATATGACTTTTGACAGTTGATGGGACCTCCAAAGTTGGCTTCAAAAATTATACCAAGTGAAAAAGTCTCGGGTTAAGGCCCGTTCACACCAAGCATGATAACTATAAAGAGAACTATATATGCGTCCACACCAACAACCGATAACGTTTTTTTTATTCTAAGCACGCCCAGCGGTTTTAAAGTAACGAAAACGGATGACCTGCTGCTGCTGCTTTACATTACAAACAAATATCAAAAGAAAAACAGGCGCTTTTGGGTACAAGATATCATTAAAAGACGCGAGGAGTTGGGAGTGCATCTAAACAGTGAATCAAGTCCAGTGTTGTGCCTGAACGCGTTCATATTTTGTGCGAACGTGAACTGAACGTACTGTCTTACTGCCTGATGAACGTTATTGTGAACTCATTCATTCTGGTGTCTCTGAACGCACGCTCTCTCAGTTTGACTTTGTATAATAGGGTCCCAATTTTCTATAAAGCCTTCCCGGCTAAAACACACGTAAACAGGCCTTAATGTGTAGCGAAAAAACGCCCAATCTGGCAACACCACAAGCCACCAGTGTCGCACCCGCGGCCGTCGTCGCCAAAGCAGCGAGAGAGGAGGCGTCGTGTGATCATTTAAACGGGTTTTGACGAGGTCGGTGAGGATGGGAAAAAATCGTACAATCTGTGCAAAATGTCCGTCGATAAAATGGCTGTATAGACCCCTTTTGCGCCGACGTCACAGTTACGTCACGGCGCTAGCTGGAGGCAAAACAAAGTGAAAACTGGAGGCGGCCAATACAAACCAGCACAGATTCGGCTACATAATAAGGAGCTTAAATAATTGTTTCTATTATTAAATGTCATCTTGTTGTGTTGTTTGGTGCAAGAATTGATGAAAAATGAATATGCTGTATCTGGAACTTTTATTTCTAGAAAATATTCACATCATTAATATTGCACTGTAATGTCACTCTTTATATTGTCGTGGTCTCGGCAGAACTGCGGATCGTAAGGTTACACACAAGTCTTATACAGGACCATATAGGCATCTAAAGATTTATATGCCCTCAGTTTCTCTTTACGATCGGTTTCTCTATAGGTGTAGAAGCCATGCCGCTCAACCGAGGTAACGTACATTAATCCTGTCAGATCGTCCATGCATTGAGTGAGTGTGTAGACGGCTACGGGTCGGCCAATCTGGTTCCGTCCGTTAAAAATAACTTTTGGAAATAACAATCGCGGTCCTAGACACTGAGTGACCTTACACATTAAGATAATATCGGATTTTCTCCAGTCATTGTTAAAAAACAAGCTAACAATCCTTGCTAACTAGCGTTAGTGAAGCGGCCAGAGGGATCTTTCTGCCTCCACCTAAGCTCCGCCCACAAAAAAACGTCACCATGTTTACCAACTGTAAAAGGGTCTATATGGGCTGTGGGCGGCAATTATCAAAATAAAAAAAAAGCTTGCAACTAAAAAAAAAAAAAAAGAACTATGAACTGAACTGAACTAGTTCATTTTAAAATGTGTGAACTGAACTTTGTACAACGCCTTTTTTTTAAAGAGACAAGATAAAAAAAGTTCTAGACAAAGATGTGTTTTATATGTGCTCTAGATTAGAAAGAAACGCGTAAAAAGCGGTTCCTTTTAAAAGCAACCCCCTGGGACATAAAAATATGCTAAAAATTGAAGTGGTCCAAACTGTCGTGAAGATCTACAGAGATGTTATTTTTCATGATTGCAACACTCATATTTGTCTGATCGTGCAAGTCATCTAAAATAAATTTGTAAAGCAATTGTGTTGGCACGGTTCTCCATGCCATTACACTCTGGTGCTGATGTTTTAAATGTAGACGCATGTTGAAAACCAAAGAGAATTTGCTTTGAGTGATACCTCGACTTTCATCTCCGAGCTGTTTGCATTGGATCCTGACATGAGTGGAGCTGTGAGTTTCATTAATGCGTGGAGCGCACTTCAAGAGCCCACTGAGATCAATGCGACATTATTCATAATGACAATAGCGGGCAGAAAACAGCCTTGGTTCTAGGTGAAGACTCTGCCAACATGCTGGATTTGCACCGGTGGTGTGCAGTTGTGTTCTGAAATGAGGAATCAAGGTCCTCACATTTTTGTTTTAAAAAAATCAAATGTAAATTTAGGTCCCAGTTACACTTTTTTTCTAGTCATGTTTTTGAGCTAAAACATGGTTGGGCCATGCAGCAAAACAATGATAGTTGGAATGAAATCAAAATGAAGACCCGATTAAACCCAGTAAAGATCTGAAAGAGACAGTTAGGCCAGAGGGCTAAAAATACAGCTATTTAAATATTACAGACATGTTTACACAAACACCGTGTCAAATACATTTACCGAGATCCCAATTCGTATGCATTAGCTTTAATAATGTATGACATAAGATTGAATAAATGTGTCTAAAAACCAAAAGAATGATGAAACATTTTTGCAAAGCTACATGTACATAGCCTCAAACTTTTTATTTGATGGCAGTACTACCAATTTTGTTGAGAGCTATCATACTGTATAATGGCCTACAATGAGCTCAGTGACTACATTCCTCTAAGATGGAGGACAAATGCAGCTTACTAGGTTTTGGAGCTTTTTTGTGAATGGTTTTACATGATTATGTCATGAATTTATGAAGTGATTTTGGGTGAAATAAAAACATAATAAAATTAAAATGTGTAATTCCTATGCTCATTGGCCTGAGCATATCACTATGTTCTAGTTTATAAATCCAAAAACTGGTGCGCTTACTTTTTTGCTACACATATTAAGTCTAGTTGGCCAATTTGGTTGCAGTCATTGGGTTAAGTGTTATTGTGATTTTAATAACACTGTGGTTAAGTGTTATTGTGTTTTTAAGTGGAAAGCAGATGTGGGTTTTGAAATGAGTGATGATTGAGCATTATTGAAGACACCTAAAGCAGAATAACAGGGAGAAAATCTAAAGTTGTAAGCCACCGTTATGGAGATGAGTGTTTGCTTAAGTTGGGCTCTTGACCCTTTAAATTTTATTTGGCTGTTGTATCTGAATTATACCTGCCAGATGAACAAAGAAAGAAAAGTGATCTAATTGTGTTGGTTATATAATGACGTTCATCATTTTTGAATTATAATTGTGATTTATTCTGTTGGTTACAGCATAACTGAGATTCTGCATAAGTATCCAGAATTTGAGACATAATATAATGGATTTCTTAAAAGTGGTTTAAATGTTTCTTTAAGGCACACACAGACCTCAAGATTCACTCAATTCATCTCAACCATGGTGACGAGCAGAATATTCAATTAGAAAAAGTAAATTACATAGACATTTCAGATCATAATTTATTCATATCGCAATGCATGATGGGAGCCATTAAATGAGTTGTGATTGGTGGAAACAAGGATTATTATTGTCACCATGGTTGAGATACACAGGCTAATTATTGATATCTGTGTTTCTAAAAATGGTTAGACACACAGAAAGGGTTAAAAATGGAATTTCACTTTTTTATTACATTTTTAACCCAACATTTGGGTTTGTCCATATTTAAACATCCAGCATTTTTTAGAGTGTAACAATGTCATGATAAACCACAATTCGCTTGTACCTGAAATCAGTGTGTACATCAGTACCAATATTATAACAACTCTAATCTGTTCTAGAAGCCATGCAGATATAAACGTTAACATCAACATTTTCTGTAAAGCAGCTCATGTGTAAATTGTGAAAAGTGCTATAAAAAATAAAATTGACTTTTTTTTGCTAAATAATTGTCAGGTGAAATAAGATTCTGATCATCATGCCAGTTTTTATGCTTTAATTATGACACCAGTTGTACATTCCTTAAGACATGTACATGTTTAATAGTCCAAGAATTAGCTTTCAATGAAGGAAAGTAAGGTGCTTTAAAACCCTGTCTTTTGAGGTCAACTGTTGTACTCTAAAACATTTCAATAAAATAAAAGTGTCTCTCGTTGCACAGTGGCAGCTAATGGCTTATTGTTGGCATGCATGTGGAGGAAACGATAAGCGATAACACAATAACTCCTCAAGAAAAGTGCCACTCGGTGACGTCCTTCCCTCCAGCTGCTTGTAAAAGTGTTTGACCCTGTGTGGCAAGGCTGAATGCATTCAGAGTAAAGAAAAGATCTAAAACCTGTATTCAAGCGTTTTAGGTTTGATCAATGGCAGCTTCTCTGGAAAGGAATGGTTTGTTAAGTTTTAGAGACCAGGGGTCTCATTTATAAAATTGTGCGTAGGATCCTTACTTAAAGTGTACGTGCACCCGAAAGCCAAAAATGGCGTACGCCAAAAAATATTCCGATTTATAAACGCCAGAACCTGCGCAGAATTCCCTTTATAAATCCCAGTCAGCGGAAGAATGCGCGCACATGCGTCTCCTCCCCGAAATAACCATATATGGACTTTACAACGCCTAGTTTAAATATGCATATCCTAATTTGCATATCATTTGCATGTGATTATTCATCCACGTGAGACCATGTTAACGTACAAGACGTTAGGAAAATATGAAATACAGATGTGCCGTGTCACAATAAATTATTAATTTTTTTAGTAGCCTATATCCTTGCCTTGTTTTTGAATGAATAAAACAAATAGTGTCAAATACTTTTCAGAGAAAGATTTTCTCAATCTTTTCCACTGGCCAAATAGTATTTTTAATGAATTTATATTTTTAATGGAAACAGATTATTTGGAACTATTCAATCTGCTATTATCATGATTAGCAATTATCTCTAGATAAAACATTAAAACACTGCATGCCAGAAGGAAAATGTTCAAAAGCATTGCATCCACAACAAATATATATTTCTATTTATTGAATATATATTTTTTGTAACTTCTCAGTAATGATTTCATGTAGTTTAAATGTCTAACTTCATTAACGAGAATGGCATATTTAATCTAAATGTTTATCAGAAGTAAAACAAATCATTATTTCATTTATTTAAACTGTTATTGAGAACGTGCACTGTATTTATTAGCCTACTCATGAATATCCTCAGAATATGCAACAGTATATCTGAGCCGTTTCTGCAGCTGCAAATAGCGCATTCGTGATCATTTTCAGTCATCAAAGCTTAATTTATCTCCCTTTTATGAGAAAAATGAACCATTGTTAGACTGTCTGATTGTGTTGCACTCACTTTGTAGATTATCAGCAGGAATTGCTCGGGGCAAATTCTTGTCAGTTTAATTTGCTCTCCAAAAATGCATCTCATAGTTTGTGGCCAGATTAAAAAGTTAATCACATACACCGCCGCAGTTCTCGTCTCGTTTAATTGAGTTGTAAAATGAAAGATGCGGGGGCTTTCGCTAATACCCCTTGAAATTTTGCATGCCACTCAAACATAGAATAAAACCGTGATTTACGAGCTTTTGTGCTGGTGAAAAACAACGGCATGTAGACAATGCAATCAGCCGCACAAAAACATCAATACCATTGAATGGTTCTGCATTATCTGCATCCTACTGGCCACAAATTAGCACATATTACAGGCGATTGATGAAGCATGGGCTCATATAAACGTAATATATACATACGCATCCTATTCATATATTCTGTGCCATTATGGAGGCTGGTCGGTTGGTATTAATCATGAGCTCTGGCGTCCTTCGTACATGCTCTATAGATTTGGGTGCGCGGCCAATTCACAGTCCACCGGCCGACTGATTTATTGGTCATTTGAGATAAAGAGGATTCGCTAATTGGTTTAAGCCCACAGGAACCACAGAGGCGAGTGAGATAGTAGATCCCAGGAGTTTAATGATGACGTTCAGAGCAACTGGAGGGTGGGATGCGTCCCACATACAGTAGATGAAATATGCTGCATGTGTGAGATTTAGGGTTTTACTTTTTGGGTGTGAATGTATACATAATCTACATACATGTATATACATGTAAATACTTAAAGGAGTAGTTTACTTTAAAAAAAAAAACTTTTGCTGATAATTTACTCACCCCCGTGTCATCCAAGATGTCCATGTCTTTGTTCCTTCAGTCGAAAAGAAATTAAGGTTTTTGATGAAAACATTCTAGGATTTTTCTCCATATAATGGACTTCAATGGGGACCAAACGGTTCAAGGTGCAAAAGACAGTTTCAGTGCAAACTGTTCAAAGGGCTTTAAACGACACCAGACGATGAATAAGGGTCTTGAAGTATTTGAGCTTATAAAACTTAAACTTTCACTTGATAAGACCCTTATTCATCGTCTGGTGTCGTTTAAAGCCCTTTGAATAGTTTGCACTGAAACTGTATTTTGGACGTTGGACCCCATTGAAGTCAAAAGTTCAAATGTTTTTCTTTTTTTAAAGTGAACTACTCCTTTAAGAGAAAAATATATATTAGAGTCAATAACATTTTTTTTGACCAGGTCTCTATATGAAGTAAAATGCATATAAGACAACATGTAACTTGAGCACACCTCTTATACGATACAAAGGTTAGAAAATTCTACATTTTAAAAGAGCTTAAAGTAGAAAACAAAACAAAAAGTCAAGGTGGTCTAATGACTGAGGTTTCAATAATTTAAAAGTCTGAAATTTCATTTATTGTTTATAATAGTGCTGCTGTTTGAATACTTCGAGCAGCCGTGTGACAGTAGCAGTATGAAATCTTTTCATCAACACACTGTAAATGAAAGCAAGTCATTTAAGATAGAAATGTCTGCCAAATGCAATGCATAAATGTAAATAGGAGGGAGCATGTGATTCTTGGTGTCATCAGGAGGCCAAATATTTTATTTCAAAGCTATCTGATGGCAATAGTTGTTTAATATTTAAATGAAAACCATTGTACTTTCCACTCAGAGGCACTAAATATTGTTTTTTTAACTGGCTACACTGATGTGATGTCCTAACCTGTCCTCCATATAGATGAGAGTTCGGTGACATTGTAATAAGTCTCTGTGAACCCAACAAAAGTCCACTCAGACAGCCGAGAACCTCATTATCAGCCACTGGTCCTTCATCTGACGCCCTCTCAGCTCAAAACAACACTCTCCCCGCTTTGTTATATGACCGTCACATCTACATGCTTTCCATTTTGTTATTCCTTTCAAAAGGAAAAGCGTTTCTTGATTTGGAGTCGGAGCAGTAATTACCGCTGCGCTGTTTTTGAATGAAGGCCTTTCTAGTTCTGCAAACTAATTGCCTTCAAAACATGTAAATACACTGCATTATTTATTAGCTGAAAAGTGAGAGACATTAGCTGACACAAATATTTGCAGAATTGTTATTAGATTAGTCGGCAGATGTATAAGGATAGAAAATATGTTAAAATATGTAAAAATATTTAGATTAGAGAACTGTCTGAATTTATTCAGCCCATTTTACCGAGACATATCACTCACTTTTGTCTTGCAGATGCTGTCATGTCGTATCACTGTAAAAAATATATTCATGATTTGTAATCACTACATTTTTTTTCTTTTGTCAAATCAACTTAAATAATTTATGTAGTGTTGTGGTGAAGTAATTACTACAGAAAACAACAATGCAATTTACATGAAAAAAGTTAGTCAAGAATAAAAAAAAAAAGTAAATTCTATAGTAGAAAATTAAAGCGAGTAGAAATGAAGGCATTACTATCAACATTATAAAATGAAGTAAAATTACTCAACTTTTCTGATACTGGTGTTCCCATCATGCACTGGGCCATGAATAATTAACGAGGTTAATTTTTCACTGTTTTCCAGCTGTATTTACACTAATTTATCATTACATTTGTTGTTAGGATTAGTAATTTGCCATTTTGTCACATTTGGAGTTCATTTTTTACTTGAAATGACGCATTCAAACACAAAAACGATCTATCAAATGTTACCGTCATTGTGTATTGTCTACCAAGTATTGAGGTCTGCGTTCACAGATCAAAAAGATGAAGATGTGATGAAACATGCAAGTATCGATTTAACATTTCTGAGTAAATCATATACTTAAAGTGTGTTCTAATTCAATGTAATATTGTTTGAGTGAAATGTTGTACAAAGACAAATTCAATACAATAGGATAGATATTACTTAACCTATAATTAGCTAAATAAAAAAATACTTAATTTCATATGTTACTTTCATTTAGTTTAATTAAATATATGTGTGAAATTTACTAAAAAAATATCAGTGCAAAAACTTGCCTTGAAAAAATTAAGTAAATTTTACTCATTGTTTTTTTTTTTTTTTTTTTTTTTTTTTTTTTTTTTACAGTTTTCAGATAACATAATATTTTGAGTTTATGGTGATTAAATCAATCTCCATTGTTTTAACTCAATTTTTCTATTTTGTGAACTCAAGTTTTTAGGGTGTAGGAAAAAGAAATGCGCCAATGATCGGACTTCATTAATAATAATTAATTCTATTATATTAATTATATTATATTCCTACTGCTATTTGTTTTCAGAAGATTCACAGAATTTCTTCTTTGCACCACACCTAAATATTTTCATGATTTGTAATCACAACATTTTTTCTTTTGTCAAATCAACTTAAATAATTTTAGTAGTTCACTGTAAAAATGAATATGCTTTATCTAATCAATAAAATTGTGGCAACAGATTACAAGCAATATTATTTATTAAATTGAACAAATTAGAATTGAGTAATTATTCAAATTAACATTCTAATTAATTCTAATTTGTACAATTTAATTAATAATATTGTTTGTAATATGTTGCCACAATTTTATTGATTAGATAAAGCATATTATTTTTTTCAGTGTTCAGATAGCATAATATTTTGAGTTTCTGATGATTAAATCAATCTACTTCATTGTATTAACTCAATTTTTCCATTTCAATGAACTTACAATTTTAAGGCAACCAGGTTACTTCAATTTTTTAAGTTAAACCAACAATATTTTTTACAGTGTGCAACTGAACCTACAAAGCCCCTCTCGCCATTCATAATTATAAATGATTGGATGGTGATGCCAAGGCCAAGAGCACATCAAGGTGGAATAAAATATGATATGGACACAGTTTTGTGACACAAAGAAAGGCATATAAATGCTGTAAAAAAATATTTTCAAGGTTTGTTATTACAAATTTTTTTTCTTTGTCAAATCAACTTAAATAATTTATTTAGTTCAGATAACTTATTATTTTGAGTTTCTAATGATTAAATCAATCTCCTTCATTGAATCAACTCACTTTTTCCAGTTCAATCAATTTAAAATTTTAAGGCAACCAGGTTACTTACTTTTTTTAAGTTAAACCAACAATATTTTTTTTTACAGTGAAAGCCTGGAATATTCAACATATGGTTGTTGAGACATGTAGAGTTTAATTAGTGATGGCTGAGGGTAATTTGCCCACCAGCGTGCCAATGAATATCAAATAGATACCCCTCTAATTTCATCTGGACATTTTTCTTACACACGCTGAGTGTCTTGTATAATTTAAGCTCAATATCACAAGCTTAAACAAACAGCCAACAGAAAGGTAAATCTATACATAGGAGTAGCATCTCCAAAACATGCATCACTTGTTTGCTAAAAGCACAATTATAGCTAATGTGAAAACATATAATGCAATAATAAAGAAGTATTGCAATAAAAGGCCCTGTTTGGCACCTGGGTGAAGAGAAATAATGCAAGAAAGCCTTAAACGCATCATGCTAATGGTTCTATACGTTCAAATAACACCAGCTTGAGGATCACGACTGATCCATTGCCCTAGCATATGTCTTTCTGTGCGATCCACAATGAAAGTGCCAACCTGATGGATTCGCCGGTGAACTTTCAGGTTTCCAGAGAGTGTAACTCACTCTTTTTTTTATTTCATTTTACCCAGCGCCTGCCATGTCAAACCCAAATACTATTATGCTTGTTATAATTCATTATTACTTCACTGACAGAGGTCCTGCTCTGAAGGTGACTTCATTACATTATAGGTTATTGCCTCATATATCATACCTATGGGGCCACAATTTTTAGGTTCTGCTAGGTGCCTGACTGTGAAATTGACTGCTCTCTATCAAAAAGTAATTAAATTAACCTACTGCTTATGGATAAAACAAGTGGGGGAATGTGAATCCCAGAGGGAGAGTTCACAAGGGTCACAGAGTTTCATTTTTGGGAAGGAAATGACGGGGGAAAGAGTTTATTTCAGTCTCGATCACAGATTTCACCAGTAATGTTTTTAAGGATTGTTCATTCAGTTTCACAAGAGAGATGTTGAATTGGAGACAAAAAACTTTTTATATATATCTGTGTTTGGAGGAAACTTTTGCTGATAATTTCCTCACCCCCGTGTCATCCAAGATGTCCATGTCTTTCTTTCTTCAGTCGAAAAGAAATTAAGGTTTTTGATGAAAACATTCCAGGATTTTCTCCATATAATGGACTTCAATGGGGACCAAACGGTTCAAGGTCCAAATGACAGTTTCAGTGCAAACTGTTCAAAGGGCTTTAAACGATTCCAGACGATGAATAAGAGTCTTATCTAACGAAACGAGCGACCATTTAATAAATAAATAACAACGTTTGTGACTCTCCTGGATTAAGATGGATTCAGTCCATTATATGGAGAAAATCCTGGAATGTTTTTAATTAATTTCTTTTCGACTGAAGAAAGAAAGACATGGACATCTTGGATGACACGGGGGCGAGTAAATTATCAGCAAAAGTTTTTTTTTTTAAAGTGAACTACTCCTTTAAGCAGCACAACTGTTTTAACATTGATAATAATTAATTAATAAATTATCAGCAATAGTTTGTTTTAACTACTCCTGAATGAAGCAAAACACAAAAGTGAGTTGATTTTTTATTAGCTTTTTTCTCTGCCTATAGTTGCTGCAATTTCATTTCTATGATGTCATTTCTTTGATTTATCTTTATTTATGCAGATTATTAGCATGCAGGAAGAAAAAAACTGTTAGACATGACAATATTTGTTTTCTTTCACTATAAAAAAAATCTGTGCATAAACATACTTTTGCCATAAAAAAGGATGAAAGTGAGAAAAAAACAAAACAAACAAGGTGACAATTATGAACAGCAGGATAGCCGCATTACATCTTATATGATCAACATCAAAATCTACTGTAGGCACTAGCAGGAAACGGCAAGATCTAGTTAGAAAAGTGTAACAAGCCAGTCTCATTAGATCAGCTGTTGTGAAGAATACGAGTCAGCTGGAGCAGATGAACCCAATGAAACACTAATGAAGGCTGAAAACGTTGATGTTTAGTTTAAGCATGAGAGAAAGACGGCATTACTGAATGAACTATATATTGAATTAACTATACTTATGATCAAATGTATACTTCTCAATATTAGAAATTCACTGTAAAAAATGCTGAAAATGTATCTCAGATTTATAAAATATGAATGTGGGGTCAACTCGCCATGATTATAATTTACAAACCTGTATAATTATTCCTTTTATGGAACCTGGATATATAAATATGGATATTTTTTAATGATGGCTGAGCTCTTTTGGACTTCAAAATCTCAGTTACTGTTCACTTTTAGCCTGACTTCGTCATACTCATATTCTAGTGAGGATATGAGTCTGAAACTGCAAGAGAGATGTTGAATTGGAGACAAAAAACTTTTTTTTTATATATCTGTGTTTGGAGGAAGTCTTTGGAAGCTTTAAATGTTAAAGGACTTTTAAACAAACGTTTGCTTATAATTTACTCACCCCCGTGTCATCCAAGATGTCCATGTCATTCTTTCTTCAGTCGAAAAGAAATTAAGGTTTTTGATGAAAACATTCCAGGATTTTTCTCCATATAATGGACTTCAATGGGGACCAAACGGTTCAAGGTCCAAAAGAGTTTCAAACTGTTCAAAGGGCTTTAAACGATTCCAGACGATGAATAAGGGTCTTATCTTGCGAAACGATCGGCCATTTAAAAAAAGATTCGTTCATTTTGATGAACGAGTTCGAACAGGAGAGTCACGAACGCGCATCACAGAACAGAGCAAGGCGAGCATTTAAGCTTATAAAACTTAAACTTTGTTATTTATTTATTAAATGAGCGATCGTTTCGCTTGATAAGACCCTTATTTATCGTCAGGAATCATTTAAAGCCCTTTGAACAGTTTGCAGTTTGCACTGAAACTGTCATTTGGACCTTGAACCGTTTGGTTCCCATTGAAGTCCATTATATGGAGAAAAATCCTGGAATGTTTTCATCAAAAACCTTAATTTTTTTTTGACTGAAGAAAGAAAGAAATGGACATCTTGGATGACACGGGGGTGAGTAAATTATCAGCAAAAGTTTTTTTTTAAAAGTGAACTACTCCTTTAAGATTTCGAAAATAATGGAAGAATTACAGAAGAATTTATGTCGAAATATAACCAAACAAAAACGCTCATGTCTGACGAAGCGCTGTAAGTAATCCAAACACAACATACCAATAATAAAAAGGTCATGGAGCGAAGCATCCCACACAAGCAGATTTCCACCTCTTCACCTCAGCTCTCATTATTTCCACGTATCCTCCACAGTCTCACCCGCTCTCTCGCCTTATGGTGGAACTAACCTGGTGAGAGATGTGAAGGGAAGGGGGAACAGATGGCGGGCATCAAAATGATAACGCAGAGTGAAGAATGGCTCCAGAATTTGTAGAGGCAGCATTTTCTTTACACCGAAATGAAAAACGTTTTGCATTTCGGTCTTAACTCGAGCACATTAAAGCATATTGAGGGTTTGTTGTTGTTGTTGTGAGAGCTTTCGTCTTTGTTATACGGCCGTGGTTCTTTTATTTATTTATTATTGGGCATGGAGTGTTAACGGGCCTGCTAAGAATATTTTTACGCTTTGTGAGCTCTTTTCAAGCCTAAGAAAAATTATCAGTGGATCAAAGAACATCAAGTCCTGCTCTGTATGTGTTCATGGGCCTCTGTGTCCACGCACCTAGAATTTTTATTAAAAAAAGTAACAACACGTCTGCTGAAATATTGCCAGGCACCTTTGCAAAGAGAATGACAAATAACCGAGTCAATAAAGAGAAGAGGAAATTCCACGGTGTGTGTCTGGAGTGAAATATGACCATGTGCCTAAAGCAGAATTATGGTGTTTGGCTCTCATCAGGCCTGTTTCCTGACTAAACAAAGACACACAATTCTTTTAAATACAAATCTTTTGCCAAGTAAAGTCAAGTCAGATTCATTTGTAGCACTTTTTTGACATTGTTTCATGGTGTTAATGTTTACTATATACTGCATGCATGCGAATAAAGTCGAACATGCTTATAACTTTATTTAAAGAACTGTGGATTAATCTGAAAACCGAATACAGTAGTAGCCTATTCGAAACGCACGTGACTCATATTGTACCCACATAAAACTATGGTCATCCTAGCATATGCCTTCGCTGTAATCTAATAGCGTTAGCTATTTTGTACATTCCTGCAAAGATGACTGAAATTCGTACATGCATGTAATGGCAATTAGTGTGTCCTGAATGCATCAGTGGGTTATTTTGCTTATAAAATGATCATGTCAGAAGAATAGCAGGAGACATTCATTATGCATGCCCTCCATGCATCATCTCAGGGAGCTTTTATCATGTTTAACGCATGCATGATTTAAGCATTGCAACTTTTGTGTGAAAACACTAGTGCGGATGCAATGCATCTAGATCAGTGGTTCTCAAACTTTTTTTCAAAGGCCCCCTTGTGTAGGGTGAATCCTTTTGTGGCCCCCCAAAAGAAAACTCATAACGAAAACATCCTCAAACGTACAATTTTACTTACAAATTTTAGATTGTACCAAAAACAAATGAATTTGTACAATGCTGGAACAACAGTTCTGTTTGTAGCTTTATGTCTTTGAATATACAAAATTAGTTAAATTGTACATTTCATTAAATATAACAATTTTTTTATAAAAAATGGTTTTGACAGTTAACAGTAATATTGTCTGAAAAGTGCAACAAAAGTATTGAATACTGAACATTTGTGATGTTCATAGTAAAAGATGAACACTGAAAAATTAATTTGCTGATTGTAAAAAAGTGCATTAAACTTCTTACATTTTAAGGTAGTAAATGACAGTGTCTCAAGTTTGGTTTGCAATTTTGAACAGCAATCTTTTTTTTCTGCAAGAAACAAAAAAAAATTCTACTTAAAGAAATAGTTTTTCAATATAGAAGACATACAATTTTATACAAGTTTTACAATATAAAAGAAATCATGCAATGCAGATTTCACATAGGACAATACAAACTTACATACAGGTAAAATAATTTTTTTAAATAATTTCATATTCTAGAATTTCTTTGCGGCCCCCCCAGCCCCATCTAGTGGCCCCCCAGGGGGCCATGGCCCCCAGTTTGAGAACCGCTGATCTAGATGATTAGCCATAGTTTAATTGATGTAGCCTGCTAAGTATTGGGATGCAATTTTACTAAAATGCAGTGGCTTTTCAAATCACGCTCGACTTCCTCATGTTCAACGGTGGCCTCTTACTGTACCTTGCCGGCAATTATGATGAATCAAGTTTAATTAAAATAATTAACTGAACTGATGGCGAAGCTTTGGATGATGATAAGGTGGTGGTGTTTTTTTCTATAAGCAACCCCTGAAAGAAAATCAGGAACTTTATAATGAATCATTGAGCAAACCAAAGCGGCTCGCAAACGGTGAATTTGAATGTCAAAGCTGAATGAACGCTGATGTTGTTCAGGCAGCATCTTTCTATTGCTCCTCCAGGATGCGATTAATGTGGCCCACTGAGAAACCTTCCTGTGGTTCCAAGCTCCATTTGGGTGAATGGCACACTGGGAGGATATTACACTCAC